>JAMPIV010021206.1:0-147896 GCA_024509875.1 Oreohelix idahoensis | reverse complement strand
CAGAAATGGTACTAATTTGTACTCATCTCTTAGAAGTTCTTGGTTTGGTTGACACAAAACCGGCTGAAGATCGTTCCTTTAGCCCACCCAAGACTGAGGGGGACTAAAGATGTAGATTCTGTGCAATCTCTATGCTCCTGCGGAGTTCCAGGCAGCTGGACTGACGACCCACGATCTCACTTTTTATGACACGAATAAAACCTGTAACAAGGAAAAATAGGGGCTAATTTCTGTCCTCAAGCCCACCTATTTCTATCGTATATGATATGAGCGTATCTCAGTGTCTGCATGTAGGATGAATGACAACATGGCTCAGTATGATTTAGCAATAGCGAGACAAGACAGGTGTCTACTTGCAAAACATTCTTTCTGATAAACTAATACATGGATACATTCAATAATATAAATTCAATACATGAATACATTCAATAATATAAATTCAATACATGAATACATTCAATACATGAATACATTCAATACATGAATACATCCCATAATATGTACACCTAGGTGTGATACAACCATTTTCATCCCCCTATAATATACCAGGCCCTCTCTGACAAGTGCTATACTAGCTGGTAACATATATCCTAACAATATTGTTATGTTCTTATGATAGGAGTATATGAGACGAGGACTGTTTGGTGATATATCAGGTGGGAGTTATATGATATATATATACAGGTGTATCTGCTGTAGGCCTATTTTCCTACCAGTTTATAGTAAATTTATATTTACCCTCCAAGATTTAAACAGGCCAGATTTTGACTCGACTTAGCGAAGCAGGCTGCAGGTCAATGCTCTCAGGCAAGCAATAAATCAGGTTGACAGCTCCTCTCACACAGTCGGTCGTCTCTGGCTTCGTGTTCGGTGTTGCGTGCCTTTGCATAAAATCTCGCCCGATTATATAGGTAGGTGAATGCTTAAGCAAAGCTTTTGGTTGGTTCCTGGCGGAGCAAGCTGATTGGTTTCCTGCAGTTTCGTCTTTTGCTCGTACAGCCTAATTTTATTCAGTTTTCTTCCGCCATCTTGCTTGAACAAGATGGCCACGACCCACATCCGAAAAAACAGGGCTTACGTTTTTTCCTGGCGTAACTTCTTGTAATTTATTCCGGCTCAGCAACTGTGCGTTGATTGGCTGGGCTCTCGACATAGGGATTTAACAAAGTAGTGTGTTTACACAACTCATTCCACGACATAGCCCCATCCTTTCCTATCTGTGACCTGTCATAGCTGAAGTGTAAACACCTGCTGTAGTTAATCATTTTGCGTCTGTCCTTCCAGAGTAATAGGGTGTCGACTTAAAAAATCAGCTCCTACATTGTCTCTTCCCGGAATGTAATTAACGGTAAAGGAATACGGCGCCAGAAGCAGACTCCACCTTAACAATCTCGAATTTAACTTTTTAGATGCAGCCAAGAATGTTAAAGGCTGCTGATCGCTTTGGACAATGAAGTGTGTCCCATACAGGTAAGGTGAAAATTTGTCGATGGACCAAATAAGAGCCAAACATTCTTTCTCTATGGTCGAGTAATTCAACTCAGCTGCATTCAGCTTCCTACTGGCGTAGGCGACTGGTAAAAGTTCCTCCGGCTGGGCTTTTGATTTCTGCAAGAGAGTTGCACCAATCCCTATACTGCTAGCGTCCGTCCTTAATACAAATTCCTGTGTGATATCGGGTAGCGTAAGGATTGGTTTGCTGGTGAGTTTTGCCTTTAGCTCTGTGTAAGCTTTTTCACAATCAGCATTTCATTGGATTTTGTCAGGCTGTCCTTTCTTCGTTAAGTTAGTTAATGGTGCACACAGAGAGTTAAAGTGGGGTATGTACTTCTGATAGAACCCACATAATGACACGAATGATCTCACATCTTTCTTCGTTTGAGGTCGGGGTGCCTTCTTTAACTTCTCTATATTCTTTGGGTCAGGAGACATATGACCTGTAGAAATAGTGTGACCTAGGAATTCCAACTCCTTACAACCGATATAGCACTTGGTTGGACGTGCAGTCAATCCAGTGGCTCTCAGTCTGTCAAACAACATGGAGAGCGCTACTATATGCTCTTCAAATGTGTTGGTAGCAACAAGAATGTCATCCATAAAGTTAGTGATATGGGGATTTTGTAGAGGTTCCAACAATTTCCTCATCATTCTTGAAAAGATACTTGGAGCATTTTTCAGCCCAAAGGGTAGTACATTAAACTCGTAGTGTCCGTCTGATGTACTAAACGCCAGCATTTTCCTAACTTCTGGTTTCACTGGTATTTGGTAGTATCCCTTGCTTAGATCTACCTTCGATAAATACCTAGCCTTACTCAGTGTAGAGAACAGCTGGTTGGTGTCAGGTAATGGGTCAACCTGAGATTCTGTGATCGCATTAAGCTTCCGGTAGTCAATACATAACCTGTGTTCACCACTCGGTTTCCTCAATAGCACCACACTTGAGCTATAGGGAGAGTCTGACTTCGAGATAATTTTCTCCTTCAACAGATAATCAACTTCCTCCCTTAGTGCTTGGGCTTTTGCATAGGGTATAGGGTATGTTCTCATGCATACTGGGGTAGGGTCTGTAACCTTCATGTCGTACTCTAACAGATTCGTACGACCTGGCTTATCTGTGAGCACATCAGCATGGGTTTCCAACACTTTCTGAACCCTCGTCTTCTGCTCTGGAATTAAATGTTCACTAATATTTACTTGAACATAATCCTCTGTAGTTGTGAGTGGATACTCCATAGAGTGAAGTGGTTCACCGTGCATTTCTGTTGCGATGGCTAGGGTCATGATATGTGCAACTTCTGATGATTCCTTGTCATAGTATTTTTTAAGAAGATTGAAATGATATACCTTCTCCTTTCCTTTCTTGTCAATCTTATAATTGGTCCTGGAAAGTTTCTCCAGTATGACATAGGGTCCCTGCCATCCAATCTGCAATTTATTATTGCTGCTTGGCAACAGTAATAACACCTTTTCACCCACCTCCAGTTCCCTATCCTTTGCTTTTTTGTTGTAGTAGGCAGCATGCTTCCTCCTGGCCTGTCTTAAGTTATCATTGGCCAGTTTCCAACCGGCTTTTAATCGAGATGTCAACTCGTTGACGTACTGGTATGAGGAAGTCACTGTTTCCTCTGCCTTTTCATCAGTCCATGTCCGCAGCAATGCTTCCAGTGGACCTTTTATTGGTCTTCCAAACAACAATGTTGCTGGAGCCCATCCAGTTGAATTGTGCGGTACTTCCCTATATGCAAACAGTGCAGCGTGTAAGTATGTATCCCAAGTATCAGGTTTTTCACTCGCCAACTTTCTAAGGATTGAAATTAGCGTACCATTGTGTCGCAAAATTGGTTTCAATACATTGCAAACGTGGTCGAGGAGTTTACAGTTAAAGTCACCGATCGATTGTCAACAAAGCGGCCGCTATCAAAATGGCGGTATATCGGCAAACTGTAGACGATACATCGAAATCGGCAATTATAAATAAAAGATACGGCCGCGTTAGGCTTATAAATAGCGTATCGGAAAACTGGAGACACACACAACGAAAGAGGTTTGAGACAGACTGACGGCAGAGATCGCTACTACGCTAAATCCATCTGAAGTGTGAGCGGATCGCCAGAAGTTTCAGTCAGTGTCTGGAGTCTGAGGGTAAGCGAAATTAGGATAACTACCGTGTATAATATTGTTTTTAATTCAGGTTCATATATAGAATTCACAAAATATGCGCCTGTATAATATTCATTAATATAATGTATTGTTATTTTGAATATGATTTAAACATGTGCTTTGAGGATGATTGTTGTTTGTACAAAAACGTATAAAAACTAGCCCCACAGCCAAATGTAGATAATATTTACCATTTAATGCTGTATATCGTACGGAGATAAAGGCAGTCCCATGGCAGAGATTGTCATAGGCAAATGTAGTGTTAGAAGGTTCATCATGGAAGATACCACTTTTACGAGGTTAGGTGACTAATCCCCTTCCTCGCTGCCTTTTCCTTCCCTAGTTCAAGCGCACAACTGAGTGCCCATTTACAGCTGGTAAACTGGAGTGGTCCACAGCCAGTTTCAATTCAACAACTATGTAATGGTACTCTGAAGAAAGCAACCTGATCGTTTGGGCAGTCGGGCGCTCACTTTATTTAATTGTGTATACATTTGGTGTAGATGCTAAGAATGGCATTAGTATTTGAATTTGTACCTGATGTGATTTGGGAAGATCAAGTTATAGAATATGAAAGGATGTACAGGAGAGGAACAAACCAGATGATGGTTATTACTGATAATGTTAATACTAATTCTGTATCATTGAAATGTTGTTACTTACTGTGACTGTATAACTTTGACATCTGATGACTGACTAGTCTGACTTATGTGCTAGTCAGTTACAATTAACTGAAATGTTAAATACTTCTGTATCACTGAAATGATGTCCTTACTTACTATGATTGTATAACGGTGACATCTGATGACTGACTGGTCTGACATCTGTGCTAGTCAGCTACAAGTCTAGCCAGATACTAGCCAAGGCTAATATGATGTTTCAGGTTCCATGAAATAACTCGAACCAGACTGTCAAGTGTCAGAAGCTGGTGTTGTTCATCAGAGGCAATCCCACAAAAGTGCAGGAACCCAAAGAGTGAACGACAGCTGGTCATTGATATCCCTAGTGCTGGGTCTACCAATACTGATAGCTACAAAAGACAGTCCCGTGTCAGCATTGTCAAGTTGAAAGATAAGTGTCATTTAAGACACTGACCACCCATAAATGAAAAACAGCTAATAGTCAATTGATGACAGTTATCAGAGGACTAAGAACAGTGATATATTTAAAATGAATGCAGTTTTCAGTAACTTTATTATCCAAGATCTTCCAGTCTAAATAGACAATAATAGTAATTGTGTGACTTAATTTTATATATTTCAATGCTCTGTTCCAATTTAGCAGTAATAGAATATTAGTGTAAATATTAAAATATTTTAACTGTACCTGAGGAATTATTCACTTCTTACAGTTGTGGTTAAAGTGAATGTTCATTTTATTTATTCCCTAGACATTATTAAGTAATCATAAGATAGTCACAGGGAGGAGACACCTTAAATCCTGGTACAACTTCTTACCAACTGGCCAGGGTTTTCACAGTCTGACTATTTCTATGATATCCATACACCAGTGCTTATTTCTAAGACTGGGGTATTACTTGTAAGACCAGAACTCTTTACTGGCATACTATCCTGGTAGCCTATGAGATACCTGGATTCTCACATAGATCATAATTTTAATTAACCTCCCGCTACACATTGAACCGCTCTACTTGACCGTTCCCTTGGGCATGGTAGGGACTACAATGATAGTGCCTGGCTTGAAATATCATGAATACTTCTTGTGTTAGCTTTCCCTTAAACTGAGACCCATTGTCAGTCAATATCTGATGCGGGAAACCTAATCGGGTAAATATTGTCATTAGAGCCTCTGCCACGTGATTTGAATCTATAGCTGACATGGCCACTGCTTCTCCCCACATAGAGCAAGTATCAACCAAGGTTAAGATGTAAGCATTTCTCTTCTTGGTCCTAGTGAGGGGTCCAACAATATCTACTGCAACACGTTCAAAAGGGGTTTCCATAATAGGCATTTCTCCCAGTGTTGCTGGTGCAGTCCTATGCTTAGGAGCTACTCTTTGGCATTCTGGACAGGATCTTACATATCTTTTTATGCCCTCTGTAATTCCTGGCCAAAAGTAGTGACAGGCTATCCTTTGTCCAGTGGCCCCTATTCCCATGTGTACACTGAAGGGTATAGCATGTCCTAGCGTCATAACCTTCTCCCTGTAAGATTTTAGCACTACAAGCTGTCCATGCTCTTTAGGTCCTGTTCCAGCTTTTCTGTATAGTAGGCCATTCTCCATATACAAGTCTCCTTTCTCTGGAGGGTTATGTGCTTTAGGCAATTTGCCAAAACAAGGCTTCAATGTGCTATCTGCTGCTTGAGCCTTTTTCATCTCTTCTGGATGAGTATTGATAGGATTCTCCTCCATTTTCCTGGAGCTTTCCCTGGTCTGGACTGTTGTCATAACTACAGGTTTTATAGGTTCTCCAAGGAAAACATAACTACACCCCACAATCAAAGGGTAAATAGGGTCGTCCATCACTGCTGCTTTGATTTCTCCTTCCACATAGCGAGATCTTATGTTGATTCGAGCAATGGGTAGTGTCATGGTTCTTGCTCCCTTGATCGGTCCTCTGATTTCCACTGTTTCTGTGGTTATCTGGTCAGGACTCACTAGAGAAGAGCACACAACTGAATCAAAGTCCAATCCTGTGTCATATAAACACAGTACTTGAGTGCCATTCACGGTCACTTCCTCACAGGCAGGGGGGTGATGGAAGTCCTTCTGACTTACTGCCATTTCCTTCCTTCCCTGATTCCCTGTTGTAAGACATGCAGCATGATGAGGAGGATTCTTCCTTCTGCAGTCCACAGTATTGTGGTTACTCATTAGACAAGTTTTATACCACTTTCCTTCTTTCCGGTAAGGTGTCTTATCCGATCTTAGAGGGTTTTTGTCCTTTTGGTCAAATCTTTGTTTGTTCCTTGTGGTATGGTCCTTTTGTTCATATTTGGTATAGTTTTGTGATGATTTGAAGTTTTCACCCTGCTTCTTCTTATTTCCTAATAATTCTGCCTGAGCTGCTTGATATCTCTCAGCAACAGTTACAATATCTTCCAATCTCTCTGCTCCTTGTTCCATGATAAACTTCCTCATTTCTTGAGGCATGGACTCTTTCACTTGCTCCATCATTATCATTTCTTTCAGATCCTGACACTTTCCTAAACTACTCTATTTTTCCAAATAGGTTTCCAATCTAGCAGAGAATTGGTGATAGTTTTCTCCTGGAAGAAGTTTAGCTGTTCGGAATTTCTTTCTATATGATTCTGAGTTCTTTTCATATCTCACAAGCAGTGTCTGCTTCAGGATTTCGTAATCTTCCTGGTCATCTCCTGAGAGATTCAAATATACATCGTAGGCCACACCTCTCAATCCCTGAGATAGTTTAAGACTCCACTTTTCTTTCACTAAGCCATAGGTAGTGGCAAGTCTTTCGTATCTATCCAGGTACGACTCAATGGCGTCTTCTTTTTCAACAAATGGGTCCAGATGAAAATTCATGGCCCCACTTGAGGTGCTCTGGCTGGAGCTACTCTCTGAGTGAGGTGAGCTACCACCATTATTGCCAGTATTTGCCTGAATTTCAAGCTCTTTTAATCTCAACTGATGGTCTCTCTCTGCTTGTAATTTCCTTTCCTCAGCTTCAATTTTCTTTGCCTCATTTTCAGCCTCCCATTTCTTGGCTTCAATTTCTAATCTTTTGGTTTCTCTCTCAGCTTCCAGTCTTTTGTCTTCTCTCTCAGCTTCCAGTCTTTTGTCTTCTCTCTCAGCTTCCAGTCTTTTGGCTTCTCTTTCAGCTTACAGTCTTTTGGCTTCTGTCTCTAATTGCAACTTTCTTTCTTCCCTATCCATGTGTTTGTCCACTTCTGTAGTGACATACTGAGTAAGAGCATCACCTGTCATGTTTAATTCCTTACCCATCTGCATGATCGCAGTCCTGAACTTCACTAGATCAGCCATGGCGTTACTTAGATAGGGTATGTAAATTTACTATAACCAAATTATTGTAATTAAACTTAATTAATTAAATGAACAAATAATTTCCGTGCAACTTTGTGAGCATCAACTATTTACTGAGTACTAAATGGTACACCTCCTAAGAAAACAATAAAAAATTCTATTATTTAATTTCTCAAAAAAAAAAATTCTTATGTTATCTATGGGTGGCACAAGATAGAGTGTAGATAGATGAATAGACTAAGTATGGCTCAAGATATACAGAAATATCCCAGGAACGAGCCCCCAGTGTGGCGTGAGGTTTTATTTGGCTCTAAGATCAGTATAGTACTGACAATTACAGAAACAGAATTTCTGCAGAAAATGGTGAAGTCCCAGTGTCTGAGAGAACTACTGGTATCACAAATTAGTTACGGCTGTGAATGATCTGATCTCGAAACAATAGTAGAGAGGAGACCGACATAAAGTGCCACCTCCGCTGTGTAACTAACTGTGATATTAAAAAAAACAAGGAAACAGATTTCACTTAACATTTTAAAAAAATTTGACAAGTCGTTCAAATACAATTTCCTTATTATTTATTTAGTATATACACTATCTACTCTTGTGCTGAAGGGTGAATGTTGAAGAATGGAATATAATGGATTTGTAAGTTTACATATGATTCACATATATTTATATATATATTACAAGTCTTCCAATTATAGGAAACAAATTTATATCAGCTGTGCTGTTAATCTTACTTACTTAGTCGTTCCTCTTCTACCGTGAGGTGTAGAGGTTTGGAAGAGAGAGCGCCAGACTATTCTATCAGCTGTCTTCTTCCTGGCCTGGTTCCATTCTAGTCCTCGGTCCTTCAAAGATTGTCTAATGTTGTCCTCCCAGCGGACTCTGGGTCGTCCTGGAGGTCTGGATCCCTGGCTCTTTGTTTCCCATGCTTGTCGTGGTAGCCGATCTTCTCCCATTCTGCAGACATGGCCAAACCATCTTAGTTGGGACTGTTCTATTTGGGTCTGCAGCGGGTGGGATTTTAGGCCTTGACGTATCGTCTGGTTGCGGACCATGTCTCTTCTTGTTACTTCAACCACCTTCCTCAGATACCTCATTTCTGAGGTTTGGATCTGGCTTTTGTGGGTTGTAGTCATTGCCCATGACTCGCATCCATATGTCAAGACTGGGACATAGGTGGAGCGGTATACAGCCATCTTCGTTTTCTTACCAACCTCTTTCTTGCTGAGGAATCCTCGATTTATGGCCTGATAAAGTCTCCCAGCCGCTGCTTTTCGAGTGGCCAACTCTTCTTTGATGCCCCCCTTTCGGTCTATAATAGCTCCGAGATATTTAAAGTGGTCGACCTGCTCCAGGACCTGTTCTCCCAACTTAATCTGATGTTTTCTTTCTTCTCGTGATATCACCATGGATTTTGTTTTAGAGCTGCTTATGACCATCCCTCTCTTCTCCAGCTCTTCCTTCCAGACTTGCAGGTTGGATTGGAGATGTGTCTCTGATTTAGCAATCAGGACAACATCATCAGCAAATGCTAGCTCTGAAATACAGACCTGTCTCATCTTCCAGTACCCCACTGAATACTTTCTTGTTCTCTCCTTACATGCCTTGATGACATCGTCCATGAGAAGTATGAAAAGATAAGGTGACAGGATATCGCCTTGTCTTACACCAGTGGTGGTCTTGAACTCTTCTGACTTATAGTTTGCTGTCCTCACATAATTTCTGCAAGACTTGTAGAAGCTCTGTATAGCATGTATCAGAGGTGCTGGAATGTTCTTCCTTGCCAAACAGTCCCAAAGTTTGCTCCAGGGGACCCTGTCAAACGCCTTTTCCAGATCTATGAAACAAAGATGGATCTCACTCTTGTACTCAAGGGCCTTTTCACTCAGCTGCCTGAGTGTGAAGATTAGGTCTTGAGTACTTCGGTTTGCTCGGAATCCGCACTGGGCTTCATCCAATTGTGGCTCAGCTAGGCATTGGAGTCTCTGCTCTAGGATTCTAGAGTAGATTTTACCAGGGACACTGAGAAGGGATATGCCTCTGTGGTTTCCACATTGTCGATTGTCACCCTTTTTGAAAATCGGTGTTATGATGGCAATCTCCCAATCCTTTGGTATGGCCTTGTTGCACCATGCTGCTTGTAGGACCCTTAGGTGTAATAGGTCGCCTGATGCTCCCATGTACTTAACCATTTCTGGTGTTATACCATCATGCCCTGCTGCTTTGCCCATCTTGATTTTCTCCAGTGCTGCCTTCAGTTCTTCCATCTTTATGTCATCTTCATCACCATTTGTATCCTCTTCTGTGCTAGTGGTTATCATTTCTGATGCTCTACCTTGCTCACCATCAAGGAGTTCTGAGAAATATTCTTTCCATCTTTCCATTACTTCCTTCGGGGCAGTAAGCAATTTGCCTTGCTTGTCCTTTATAAATTTAAGAGGACATTGTTTTTCCTTCCTCATGTTCTTTAGGGTCTTATAGAACAATTTCTGGTTTTCTTGCGCATCCTTTTCTAGCTTTTCTCCAAATTCTTCCCAGGACTTCTGTTTTGCTGCTAGCACTGTGCTGTTAATCACTTATAGTAAATGTATCAGCTGTGCTGTTAATTATGTATATAACATTTATCAGCTATGCTGTTGTTATTATTGTCTCTTTCTACGCTAAATCACTTTCTCGTCACTGACACTAATTTTTGCTCACAATGCTGACAGAAATGGTACTAATGTGTACTCATCTCTTAGAAGTTCTTGGTTTGGTTGACACAAAACCGGCTGAAGATCGTTCCTTTAGCCCACCCAAGACTGAGGGGGACTAAAGATGTAGATTCTGTGCAATCTCTATGCTCCTGCGGAGTTCCAGGCAGCTGGACTGACGACCCACGATCTCAGTTTTTATGACACGAATAAAACCTGTAACAAGGAAAAATAGGGGCTAATTTCTGTCCTCAAGCCCACCTATTTCTATTGTATATGATATGAGCGTGTCTCAGTGTCTGCATGTAGGATGAATGACAACATGGCTCAGTATGATTTAGCAATAGCAAGACAAGACAGGTGTCTACTTGCAAAACATTCTTTCTGATAAACTAATACATGGATACATTCAATAATATAAATTCAATACATGAATACATTCAATACATGAATACATTTAATACATGAATACATCCCATAATATGTACACCTAGGTGTGTGTTACGTACATTTATTACCTAAGGGGGTAGTCTTCGGTCCTGCCAAATGTACGCACCAGTCTTAATATAGTTATATTATTTGAGCGTTCGATTGATTCACGCACTGACGTGCACAATGCAGTGTGAGTTGCTTTGGACGCACGGGTAACCTAGTTTAGGGATTGTGACGTCATGTTTTGTATGGGGCAGTACGGACCATGTTGATGTCCGTGGAATATTTCTTGTATTCGTACCAAGTTGGTGGAAGCCATTATCTCTATTGATATATATTGGTCTTCATGTCGAAGCCAATAGTGGAAGTATCATGTAAGTGTCGCCCCATTTCACATTGAATGTTTATTGAGTTTTAATCGAAGTATCAGGCCGCTCCTAGTTATGGTCTAGCGGGAATCCATCATAGTATGCCATTCCTAGAATGGACAAACGGAGTCGATTGCCTTGTTTGAATTACCGTAGAGGGAGGATACCTACGAGGAACGAAGTTAATTGATTTGTGTATGCTTCACATGTTTTAATATGCCGTTTCGCCAATGCCAATGTCATGGCATGGATTTTGTGGAGAGGTTAGTTAAAACCCAAATACTAACCCAGATGTAGCTTCATGTTTACGCCATTGATAGTATGTTTTGAACCTACGTGGTAGGAAGGAAGTCTTGGATCAAGACAGTCTTTTGTTGGATGAATGCGGGATTCAGTGATATGGGAATACGTATTTAGTTGGATTGTCCTCAGACAAGGTCAACGGACATTTTTATCTTACTGTTTCAAACTTAGCATGAACATTACTGGATTCTTATTACGTGAATGTAAGGAAGGTGTTTGAAAGGGATCTACCGCTATACCTGACCACCATCATAGATGTACATAATTTTTGTCAGCGTATCATTACTATGCATCCATGTTGATTGTCTCCGTCAAGAACATTGTCTCGTATTGTTGAACGTATGCTGTCAATAAATGATGTTAAACTGTACCACCCGCCTTACAGTTTGCTTCAGTTCACTTCAGTTCACAACAGGCCTTGGTGGATGTGCCTGAAGTTATGCATCGTTATCTGTTGAACTAATTTTGGCAGTTTATTTGGATTCGCGTCTTATCAGCACGATCTTACCGTCATATGTAGAGACCCTGCAGAAAAGGTCCTAACAGTAATTGGTGGATACATAAAGAGAGTGCAACAGTGTGATACAACCATTTTCATCCCCCTATAATATACCAGGCCCTCTCTGACAAGTGCTATACTAGCTGGTAACATATATCCTAACAATATTGTTATGTTCTTATGATAGGAGTATATGAGACGAGGACTGTTTGGTGATATATCAGGTGGGAGTTATATGGGACAATAGATTGGAGTTAGAGGAGACAATAGATTGAGTCCTAACAAGGACTGTTTTGGTTATATTGCAGTTGGTCTGAGATAATAGATTGAAGTAATAGGAGACAATAGGTTGAGTCCTAACAAGGACTGTTTTGGTTATATTTCAGTTTGGAGTTATCTGAGACAATAGACTGAAGTTATAGGAGACAATAGATTGAAGTATGAGTCCTATTAGTCTTCGTCTATTCAATCATATTAGGAAATAAAATCATTATACCTAATTCCCCCAAGATACAATCAGTAAACTGATACGTTCATATTAAAACAATATATGTTAAATATATATATATATATACAGGTGTATCTGCTGTAGGCCTATTTTCCTACCAGTTTATAGTAAATTTATATTTACCCTCCAAGATTTAAACAGGCCAGATTTTGACTCGACTTAGCAAAGCAGGCTGCAGGTCAATGCTCTCAGGCAAGCAATAAATCAGGTTGACAGCTCCTCTCACACAGTCGGTCGTCTCTGGCTTCGTGTTCGGTGTTGCGTGCCTTTGCATAAAATCTCGCCCGATTATATAGGTAGGTGAATGCTTAAGCAAAGCTTTTGGTTGGTTCCTGGCGGAGCAAGCTGATTGATTTCCTGCAGTTTCGTCTTTTGCTCGTACAGCCTAATTTTATTCAGTTTTCTTCCGCCATCTTGCTTGAACAAGATGGCCACGACCCACATCCGAAAAAACAGGGCTTACGTTTTTTCCTGGCGTAACTTCTTGTAATTTATTCCGGCTCAGCAACTGTGCGTTGATTGGCTGGGCTCTCGACATAGGGATTTAACAAAGTAGTGTGTTTACACAACTCGTTCCACGACAAGGGGCTGTATTTATTCATACAACCCAGTCAGTAACAAGAAGCACACAATGCAAACATTTAACAAATAAAACAAAGCAAACAAAACAAAACACCCAGCCAGTGCTCCATTGCTAATGTGTCATGTCTTTGTTCTTCTTCTACCCACACAGGGCGTGCCTAACTTCGTTTCTCTCTCGTCTGGACCGATTTTCAAAAGGGCTCTTCGCCGGCTTACTATCTCTTTATAAATACTGAGCCTGGCCACATCACCGAGGCGCAATCGTGAAAACGCCGGCTGGCGCAGGACTATTTACTGGGTTCTAGCCACGTTGATATGGAAATGAAGGCATTATTATGGCCCTCTTGAAGAAGCGAAAACACAAATATGAACTTCAGGGAGATTTTGGGGCGTTTATTTTGGCCCCATCACAGTGATTTGAAACAGTGGAAAATTGTACCAAGGCAGAACCGTTGTTACAGAAAATATCCATTGCTTTATTATTGTATTCATCGATCATAGGCGTTGTGGCGAGATGGATGGTAAATAGTTAGTAACAGTTCCCAGAAATAGAGAAGAGAACTGGTTAACTAAAGGTAGGGATTGTACTGGACAGATCAGGTAGATAACCACACAGATCTAGATGGTGGCTGTAGAGGAGAGCTGTGAAGTAAATCACCTTCTCGCTAGCCCTGTTTTACGCTCCAAGGGTGTCTATTAATAAGTGATGTGAATGCAGCTCGTTAATTACCCCCTGAGTTTAAATATTAAATATTCCTGTGAAATTCCCAAAACAACAAAAATTTGAGATTAATAACTGGAATAAAATTAATAACTGCTGTAAAAAAAAATGTGTCTATTTAAAAATTGCAGATGGATATATACAAAACAGTTCTCGTGCTGGAAATTAATACATTGTCAATGTCATGTTCATCAATAACAAAATTACTGCCTTCGTGACTTTTGAATATTTTTCTCGATCCCACAGAAAACTTATATTCTTGAGTCAGTTCTGTTGCTGGATGATGGATTTGACTTTCCTCGATTTCACAGTCCTGAACTTTCTTTACCCGGACATGAAGTCTCAATGTTTTTGATCGGCATGCAGCATTGTTTCTTGAATTATATGCTGCATGAGTGTCTCTCCTGTTTAATATATATCTCTCAGAACTTTTAAGGGGAGATAACGAACCAAAAATTATATTATCTGAATGTTAGCACTAGGACATGCCTCCGGTGATTGAATGACCATATATATGAGAATCCTCATTTATGACAACACTGTCATGACGTTATGATTCTGTCAGGCAAGGGAGTACGGCATACCTTCAGTCAGCGACTCACAGCTTGACTGCTTGTGTCAGGGTCAGCGAACCAGAGCTGACCAAGACCTTACTCCGCCTCCAAATGGTGGTCCTAAAAACAGGCTGCATCACTGCGGTCTGGCTGAGAGAGTAGGGATCGAAGAGGGGCCTTCTTCAGTTATTAATCTCAAATTTTTGTTGTTTTGGGAATTTCACAGGAATATTTAATATTTAAACTCAGGGGGGTAATTAACGAGCTGCATTCACATCACCTATTAATAGACACCCTTGGAGCGTAGAACAGGGCTAGCGAGAAGGTGATTTACTTCACAGCTCTCCTCTACAGCTACCATCTAGATCTGTGTGGTTATCTACCTGATCTGTCCAGTACCCGGTCCCAAAAGAAATGCCGAGCTTAAGTCGGATGTGTCAGCCGATAGGCGCAAATATCGCAGCTTCGCTGTAAACGGACATAACGCAACCGGCATCCTTTTCAGGACAAACGAGGAAGAAGAAGAAGAAGATATTAACATCATAACATAATTTTTGTTGTTGTTGTTGACGTATCCAGCGGCCATGGGAACAAAGCCCTTTGGCACTGTAAAGCTGGGGTGTCTGTGGACTTTCCTACCAACCCGGTCAGAAGCTAATCAGCATCATAGCTCCTTCCCATCCACAGAGGGTTCGTAATGCAGAGCTTTCTTGCAACCCCAGGGAGCTCCTAGACTCTCAGACATTCTACACCAGGCCCACTATGGCGTGCGTGCGCTGCCAAGAGGTTTGATTCTCCCTACCCTGCAGAGGAGGTCATAGCTTCCAGACGATCACCGAGACAACCATCGATTGGGCTTCTGGGGCGGTCAGTCAACTGCCAGTAATAGGCTTTGTTAAACTGCTTAGGCGTGTGTACCTTGCCCCGAAGGGGCTCTAGTGCCACAGCCACCACCCCTATCCGCCCGGGGACGTGTTGCGGTGGCGAAGCCACTGCCTTTACCGGTCTGCCGAAAAGACGCCATCTGGACGGTCACACAGCTCTGCCCCATCTGGACTGGGTGGACCCGACACCCGGGACCACGCACGGTCTCTTCAGGGCAGCGTTCGCCTGCACACTTAAGTTCATCTCATAATCGGTACCGACGAGATGAGATTAATGCCCGAACTTGCCCTAAACATAAAAAGGCAAACATAAAAATACACTGAAGGCTACTAACACCATTTAAAAATTATTCGGTGTGTTCTTACAATTATTTCCCTTTTGTTTTTTATATTACCAAAGTTGTGTCCCTCTATGAAACTTCGTACATTATATCGAACGTACTGGGCCTTATCGTTACATTTCGTTAACGAAAAAAGAAGAACTCTTTGTACACAGCGTTTAAAAGCTAAGCCCTAAAAAGGACCGTGAGCTTTTGTTGCTAGCATTGGGTAGTCCTGAGAAGTACTCTTGCTGAATAAATGCTGTTTCGGATTGAGGTTATATTTGTCATTGAAGACCAACTTCAGTTGCGGGTACAAAGGCAAAATACATACACGTAGATCTATGTTAAGTATAACATGCATTTTCACTATTACATCAATTTTCATGACACAAAGATATTTTATAAGCTTAACGATCTATACAATTATAGACATGCCCTCAGACACAATAGTATCACAAAGACTGCGGGCTTAAAAGCTTATCATTAAGCAAGTCGGCTCACAAAAGCAAGTCAGCTTGGCTTCTTCTCAACTATATGCTGTGGTTTGTGGCTTCTTAAATGTATAGGTATATTATGGCAAATAATGAGAAAATTCAATTTTGATACCAACATCATAGATATCATTGAAGCACTATACAAGGACGCAAGCAGTGCTGTTTTTGCAAGCAACGACATTGGAGAATTTTTCAAAACAACTGTAGGAATTCGCCAGGGATGCATCCTGTCACCAGTGCTCTTTAATATATATCTAGAACATATTATGCAGGAGGCTCTCTACGATTATAAATCAACCATATCGATTGGAGGCCGCCCTCTGTGTAATCTATGTTTTGCTGATGATATTGATCTGATAGCTGGAACAGAATCAGAACTTCAAGACCTTACCTCTAGACTGGAGAAAGTAACAAGAACGTATGGGATGGAAATTAATATAGAAAAAAGCAAGATATTGGTGAATAGCCATAAGAAACATGTTCCGACCAATATTACGTTAAATGGGCAAACGTTAGAAGAAGTTAACACCTTTAAATATCTCGGGTCCACTATATGTAGTGATGGAAGATCAAGTAAAGAAATCAAGACAAGACTTGAGATGGCCTCAGCTGCCATGACAAGGTTGAATGTGATCTGGAAAAGTAACATCAGTTTTCCTGTGAAGATCAAATTATACAAATCACTTGTATTATCTATTCTCTTGTATGGGTGTGAGGGCTGGACACTCACTGCAGATACGGAGCGAAGGATTCAGGCTTTCGAGCATAAATGTTATAGAAGAATTTTGCGCATTTGCTATAAAGAGCACAAAACAAATGTCTATGTTAGAGAGAAGATAAACACCTATGCAGGCCACCAAGAACCACTTTTGTCAATAGTGAAACGTCGAAAGCTTGCCTGGTTTGGGCATGTAACTCGTCATGACTCCCTTTCGAAAACGATCCTCCAGGGAACAGTCGAAGGTAAACGGAGAAGAGGAAGGCAAAGAAAATCCTGGGCTGATAACATCAAAGAATGGGCAGGACACGGTTTTTCCACACTTGTACGCATTGCTGAGAATAGAGAGCAGTGGAGGACCATGTCTGCTGATGCTTCCACCATGGCACCCCTACGACCCATGACGGGTTATAGGTTGAGATGATGATGAAATGTATAGGTCAGTCCGCTTGACGTCTTCTCGGCTACACGATCTTGAAATGAATTTGGTATGTGTAGAACTGAGTGTCAAACGGGCTTATATACCCTTTTTCAGACGTTATGTCAGTGCTAGCCATGACGTATTGCCTTCCGAGTCGTCCGCACTCCAGCCAATGACATTTTTTTCAGGCTGACTTCTGACCCATTGAGTACAAGCAGATTTACTGTGATTCACTTTTATTGTTTGAATCTCCAGTACGAAATAAAATCCCATTGTGTAAAATCACAGACAGAATCGAAGTTTCCCGTCAAATCCCAATGATAATTACTGTATTTTCCATGGCTAATATTACATGAGAATGGTAATTACAGTCGAAATGTCAAAGGTAAGAATCATTTACGGTGCAACTACCAGAGGGAATTGCCCGTTTTGCTACAGGCGTACTTAAAGTATTTGGCAACCCGGGGCGGATCCTAATGTTGGCACTCATTCCCCCCCCCCCCTTTCCATAAAGAAACACACTTGCAAGTATGTTTTAGCAGTAAGTACTGTCAAAATAGAGTCAGATGGTACCCCCTTCTGGTTGTCATCCGGGGCGGACCGCTCACCTTCTCTAGTATGCCACTGTCATCGACTCACCTGACACTTGCATACCTGTCGTGTGAAATTCTAATCCACATATATAAATTAAAAAGTAAATGTAAAGCCTAACAAATAACTTCAATAAAAGGAAAGAAGAATGGTAAAGAACAGTGCTGTCACAATGACGGTACTCGAAATTCCCCTTGTTTTATGCTTCGTCTGCATATTCTCACGTTTCACGTTGATAGTAAAAGCCTTCTGCAGCATACACGCGTCTCCACAACACAATAAAACGTGTACTGCCTTTCTAAGAAAAACCTTGAGATACGCAAGCTGACCTATATTTAATATTCCATTCATGTCATTTTATACACTACGTTACCATAAACGAACGGACAGATGGACTTAGGATAGAAAGAAAGGGAGGGCTGAAAGCCGGGACGCATGCAACACTAACACGCGTCTCGCTATACAATTACTGCCATCACGCGTGTAAGGCCACATGCACTAACTTTTTTTCAAATCGACAGTGATAAAAAACACTACCCATACGAGAGTTAGGTTTTAAAAACCTGAGAAATGCTTATTAGAAAATATGACATTATACTGGTTTACGTTTGAAAACATTACAGTACCCAGACACCACATCGATCGAAGTGAACGGGAGGTAGAAGAAAATACATATTTTGAACGCAGCCCCTTAGCCCCATTAAATTTATATATTTGGGTTCCTTAGGACTTGCTGACAAAAAATATGTTAAACGTTACGCAAACAGTCTAGGAATTAACAAATTATAGCCAAAAGAAATAGTGAGGGTGTCAGACAACACCAAAATCAGAATCGCTCAGTGGCAGATTTTGGAACCACCATTGTACGGGAAATAGGTCCCCATGTTAAATCCTATTTGATTGGATAGAAGTAAATGTAAGGCTAAACACGATTAGTCGGGCTACAAATACTATCTTTTGTTGTTAGGGGAGACGGAAGGAAGGGTACTTTTTTTTCAAACGCTTGTGTAAACATGGCTCGATTGGTTAGACCGGCAATATAGGCAATTAGGAGCGTCAGTTTAGTACCACATTTTTCAAATAAACTTACTAAAGAACCAGTGCGTTGAGCGCCAGTGCATATTTTTCTAAATAAAAGCCTGGGACATCGGCAGATCGAAATTGTGCTATATTCATTGCCAGTCAACGTAACTGTGTATTATTTCCATGAATTGTGGTAAGCTTGATATATTCAATATCTTTTTAATGAAAATTGAATGTAAATTGATAAATTATGTCTATATATGTGTGTGGTTCAGTAGCGAACATGAGGCAAAGCCTATATAGTGCTCCAACCTGAACAGAAGGTGTCGGAGAAAAGTAAAACTGCATGGAATTGCCAAACAGTACACTGACACCTATCTTATTGACTAGAAGGAACTAATGCTGGAATGGCAGAGGCGTAGTAACCATTAGGGAGGAGTATACTGGTGTAAAATTGTTTCAGATGAAGATAGCAGTTGGCCTATCGCTATGAACTCAGTGTTTGTTATGTATTGTGTTCAGTCTGGAAATAGATTATAAATTAGTTATGAAGTAGGAGGTACAACCTTCTTGTTTCAGGGACTGTGGTCCTAAAGTTATTGAGCAGCACCTGGTCGGAGCTTTGCTGAATCTGGAGGCTGACAGCATACTCCTGGGTCCAGATAGCGACTAATGAGGTGTCTCCAGAACACAGGGGAGCAATCGAGCAGAGGAGTCTTTTCCTGCCACCATCACGAAAGTTAAGCTTATGTGGCCAGAGGAGCTCAACATTATGTGCCCCCTAAAAACTTGACATTATAGTAAAATAGAGGGTCAATACACTGTTTAAATTGATAGGAACGGTGAAGTTTCCCCATACTATTTCCAAGATAAACAAACACTTGAAGTCATGATGACAAATAACAACATAGCTTGAAAAACAAAACCAGTATTACTTCATAGTACTACTACACAACTGACACACATAGGATAATACTAATACAATATGTCACTACTAAGTTCATATTTATAAATTATGTACATATAAATTGTGATTACATTTGATGGTGATTCCTGGTTCACTGTGTAGTTGAATCAGGATATATATTAGTGAAAGTAATTAATACATATATATTTGAACTTTTACCATTGACTCAATTAAGTTAGTCTTATAGAGTGTTAAATATGTGTGAGTGTCACAGTGTTGTCAAGTGTGGTGGAATAAATTAAATTGTTTATCTGTCTGTTGTTGTTGTGACTTACACTTCATCATTTACATAACCCTAGACATTTAACGTAGTCATCACAATATTCCAGAATAATTCTGACTGAGGTATAAATGTGGTAGCAAGTAAGGTTATCTGTAAAACACTACACCTATTAGATACAGATACCTTCACAGCTGATCTCAGTCAGTACACTAAGTCCCCTATAAATATTTATAACATCCCACTTTACCACATATATTGGGGTCTCGCTCCCGGGATTTTGAATCTTTCCCTATTAAAAATATTGGGGGTAATACACTTCAGGGAATAATAGAAATTAAAAAGGTATCCTTGGGTGAAAATAAATAATGTTGAGCTCTCAGTGCCTGTGGTGTCTTTGGATAAGTAATATCAGATTGTATTGTTTAGTTAGACATTATATAAATTTACCTGTTAGAAAATGGCGGACCTGGCCAAATTTCGATCTGCTGCTGTACAGACTGCGAAAGAGTTAGGAATGGACGGGCAAATTATGATTGCTTATGTCACTGCTGAATGTGACAAATATATTGAACGGGAAGAAAGAAGATTAGAAAAAGAGGCCGAAAGAAAGTTAGAGGCTGAGACTAAGAGGTTGCAGATTGAGGCTGAGGCTAAGAGGTTGCAGATTGAGGCTGACAAAGAGGCTAAAGCATTGGAAGCCGAGGAAAGAAGACGAGCTGCAGAAAGGGAAGCAGAAGAAAGAAGATTGACTGCAGAGAGGGAAGCAGAAAAGGAGGAGAAGAGATTACAAAGGGAACACGAGTTACGACTAAGGGAGTTTGAGTTTCAAGGCCATGCTCCTGAAAATGGTGCCAGTCCCTTTACTTCTGATGTCACTGCTAGCCAGGGAGCCTCAACCTCAGCTATGAATTTTCATTTAGATCATTTTGTAGAGAAAGACGATGATATTGAGAGCTATCTAAATAGATATGAACTATTAGCTACCACATATGGGTTAGAGAGAGAAAGGTGGAGCTTAAAGTTATCTCAAGGGCTTCGTGGGGCAGCTTATGAAGTTTTTGCCAAAATGAGCAGAGGTGATCAAGAAAATTATGACATGCTAAAGCAGGCTCTTTTGTTAAGATATGAAAAGAACGCAGAATTTTATAGGAAAAAATTTAGGAATGCTAAACTACTGCCAGGTGAAACCTATCACCAGTTCTCTGCACGGTTAGAGACATACTTGGAGAAATGGACTTCTCTGGGGAAAACCCAAGATCTTAAGGAAATGGTCCTTATAGAACAACTAAGAGAGTCCATGACTCCAGACCTGAGAAAGTTTCTCATGGAACAAGGTGCAGAGAGGCTGGGTGAGTTGCTAAATGTTGCAGAAAGGTATCAAGCGGCTCAGGCAGAGGTATCAGGTAATAAAAAGAAACAGGTAGAAAATTTTAGGGCACCACAGAACTTTAATAAATTTGATCCTAGAGATTAAAACAAAGGTAAGCACCAATTTGATAGGCCACGGTATGACAATAAAAATAAAACCCCACAATTCGATGAAAGGAAATATGATGAAAGAAAATCTTTCAACCAAGGAAAGAGATGGTGTAAAAATTGTAAGATGAACAATCATGACACTGACCATTGTAGAAGGAAACCTCCTCATTGTGCTGCTATGACATCTGGAAAAAAGGAAAAAAAGGTCAAACCTGCGGAACTACAGGAACCATACCACCCCCCAGTGTGTGAAGATGTCATATGTAATGGTGTCACCATAAGGTGTTTATATGATACAGGTTTAGATTATGATTCCGTTGTGAGTTCTCACCTGGTGCAGGCAGATCAATACACCACAGAAACAGTGGAGATTCAAACTGCAACCAAGGATGTAGCTACCATGACACTTCCCGTTGCCCGGATAAATGTGAAAACGCGATATGTGGAAGGGATCATAAAAGCAGCAGTGATAAATGAGCCAATCTACCCTCTGATACTGGGGTGTAGATATGTCTTCTTGGGGAATCCCAAGAGACCTGTGATATTGGCAACAGTGCAGACCAGATCACAGTCTAAAAAGGAGGAGGATAATCCAATAAATACTCATCCAGATGAGATGAGGAAGGCACAGGCTGAGGACAAAACACTCAAGCCGTGTTTCAAGAAGTTGCCCAAAACCCATACACCTCCAGGCAAGGGAGAGTTTTATATGAAAAACAAGCTGATATATAGGAAGGCTGGATCTGAATCCAATGGTCACGGACAGCTGGTCCTTCCCACTTCATATAGGACTAAAGTGTTGGAACTAGGGCATGCGATTCCCTTCAGTGGTCATATGGGGATCAGCGCAACAGGACAGCGTATAGCTTGTCACTATTTCTGGCCAGGGATAACTGACGATATCAAACGATATGTAAAATCCTGTCCAGAGTGCCAACGAGTAGCACCTAAACATTGGACTGCACCAGCAACTCTGGGGGAAATGCCCATAGTGGGAACACCCTTTGAGAGAGTTGCCGTGGATCTTGTGGGACCTCTCACCCGAACCAAGAGAAGGAACAGCTAAATTCTGACTCTGGTGGACACTTGTTCTATGTGGGGAGAGGCGGTAGCCCTGTCATCGATTGATTCTAAACATGTGGCAGAGGCATTGCTCACAATTTTCACAAGGTTAGGCTTTCCCAATCAAATCTTGACTGATAATGGCTCTCAGTTCAAGGGGAAACTAACAGAAGAAGTTTTCAGGATCTTCCAGGCCAAACACTTCCATTGTAGTGTGTACCACCCACAAGGGAACGGCCAAGTGGAAAGATTTAATGGCACGTTGATGTCGATCCTGAGAAAGTTGGCACACGAAAAACCAGATACATGGGATCAGTACCTTCACGCCGCCCTCTTTGCTTATCGGGAGGTACCCCATATTTCAACCGGAATGGCCCCGGCAACATTATTATTTGGAAGGCCAATAAAAGGTCCACTGGAAGCGCTGTTAAGAACGTGGACTGATGAAAAGGCAGAGGAAAACATTACATCCTCATACCAATATGTGAATGAGCTGACCACTCGTTTAAAAACTGGCTGGAAACTTGCCAATGAAAATTTGAGACAAGCCAGGAAGAAACATGCTGCCTATTATAACAGGAAAGCTAAAGACAGAGATTTGGCTGTGGGAGAGAAGGTACTGCTTCTTCTACCCGGTAGTCAGAATAAGTTACAAATTGGATGGCAAGGTCCATATACAGTTCTAGAGAAGGTGTCTAGAACCAATTATAAGATAGATAAGAAGGGGAAAGAAAAAATCTATCATGTGAACCTCCTGAAGAAATATTTGGAAAGAGAAAATCAAGAAGAGACACACTTGTTAACCTTGTCCATTGCCATGAAAATGAAAAAGGAACCACTTTCATAATTTGAATGTCCATTACATCACTGTGAGACAGCGGCACAGGTGAAAATCAGTACACATTTAACGAAAACTCAGAAAGAGAGAGTGCAACAGGTTCTAGATAATCATGCAGAGGTGTTAACAGACCGACCGGGGCATACAAACTTATTGGAATATGATATGAAACTGATAGACCCCACACCTGTCTGTATGAAACCCTATTCGATTCCTTTTGCTAAGGAGAAAGCTTTGAAGGAAGAGATAGACTATTTGTTAAAGGAAGGAATTATTTCACACAGTGAATCTTCGTATAGTTCCAGTGTTGTACTTTTAAGGAAACCCTCTGGAGAACATAGACTCTGTATAGATTACAGGAGACTGAATGCTATTACAGAAGGACAGGTGGATCCATTGCCGGATACAAATCAGTTGTTTGCCAGGCTAAATAAAGCTAAATATTTCTCAAAAGTGGACCTGAGTAAAGGATACTATCAGATTCCAGTAAAGCCTGAGGTTAGACCATACCTAGCTTTTAGTACCTCAGAAGGACACTATGAGTTTAACAGATTGCCATTTGGATTGAAGAATGCACCTAGTGTCTTCTCTAGAATGATGAGAAAATTATTGGACCCTCTGAATAACCCATGCATCACAAATTTCATGGATGATATCCTTATAGCCACAGAAACATTTGAGGAACACATTGACTCTATGAACATGCTGTTTAATCGACTTAGAGAAGCGAATTTGACAGCCCGACCAACCAAATGTTGTGTTGGATGTAAAGAATTAGAGTTCTTGGGACACACCGTTCATCAGGGAAACATGACCCCTGACCCCAAGAATTTAGAGAAACTAAAGAAAGCCCCAAGACCCCAAACCAAGAAAGACGTGAGATCCTTTGTCTCATTATGTGGTTTCTACCAAAAGTATATCAAAAATTTTAATTCCATATGTGCACCGTTAACTGATTTGACACTTAAAGGAAATCCAGATCGAATTACATGGACTCCACAATGCGAATTCGCTTACCAGGAATTGAAGGAAAAGCTCACAAGTAAACCTATTTTGAAATTACCTGACTTAAGTCAAGAATTCATTGTAAGGACTGATGCCAGTAATATTGGGTTAGGTGCGACTCTGCTACAGAAATCAGATTCATTGGATGGGGAATTAAGCCCAGTGGCATATGCTAGCAGAAAGTTGAATAAAGCTGAAACCAATTACTCAACTAGCGAAAAAGAATGTCTTGCAGTAATATGGGCGATAAAGAAATTCAATATTTATCTGTATGGGAAGGCATTTAAGTTGCAAACGGATCACAAACCTTTGTCGTTTCTAGCGCAGGCTAGACATGGAAATTCTAGATTACTCCGTTGGTCATTACTGATGCAGCCATATGAGTTTAGCATAGAGTATATAAGTGGAAAAACAAATCTGGGAGCGGATTTTTTAAGCCGCCATCCGTGTGATGAGAATCACCGTAAGCCCCAGAAATAATAATAAATTTCTCTATGTGTATATAGAATTATAGACTGACATATAACGTCTGTTTTAAGTGGGGAGAATTTGTCGTGTGAAATTCTAATCCACATATATAAATTAAAACGTAAATGTAAAGCCTAACAAAAAACTTCAATAAAAGGAAAGAAGAATGGTAAAGAACAGTGCTGTCACAATGACGGTACTCGAAATTCCCCTTGTTTTATGCTTCGTCTGCATATTCTCACGTTTCACGTTGATAGTAAAAGCCTTCTGCAGCATACACGCGTCTCCACAACACAATAAAACGTGTACTGCCTTTCTAAGAAAAACCTTGAGATACGCAAGCTGACCTATATTTAATATTCCATTCATGTCATTTTATACACTACGTTACCATAAACGAACGGACAGATGGACTTAGGATAGAAAGAAAGGGAGGGCTGAAAGCCGGGACGCATGCAACACTAACACGCGTCTCGCTATACAATTACTGCCATCACGCGTGTAAGGCCACATGCACTAACTTTTTTTCAAATCGACAGTGATAAAAAACACTACCCATACGAGAGTTAGGTTTTAAAAACCTGAGAAATGCTTATTAGGAAATATGACATTATACTGGTTTACGTTTGAAAACATTACAGTACCCAGACACCACATCGATCGAAGTGAACGGGAGGTAGAAGAAAATACATATTTTGAACGCAGCCCCTTAGCCCCATTAAATTTATATATTTGGGTTCCTTAGGACTTGCTGACAAAGAATATGTTAAACGTTACGCAAACAGTCTAGGAATTAACAAATTATAGCCAAAAGAAATAGTGAGGGTGTCAGACAACACCAAAATCAGAATCGCTCAGTGGCAGATTTTGGAACCACCATTGTACGGGAAATAGGTCCCCATGTTAAATCCTATTTGATTGGATAGAAGTAAATGTAAGGCTAAACACGATTAGTCGGGCTACAAATACTATCTTTTGTTGTTAGGGAAGACGGAAGGAAGGGTACTTTTTTTTCAAACGCTTGTGTAAACATGGCTCGATTGGTTAGACCCGCCAATATAGGCAATTAGGAGCGTCAGTTTAGTACCACATTTTTCAAATAAACTTACTAAAGAACCAGTGCGTTGAGCGCCAGTGCATATTTTTCTAAATAAAAGCCTGGGACATCGGCAGATCGAAATTGTGCTATATTCATTGCCAGTCAACGTAACTGTGTATTATTTCCATGAATTGTGGTAAGCTTGATATATTCAATATCTTTTTAATGAAAATTGAATGTAAATTGATAAATTATGTCTATATATGTGTGTGGTTCAGTAGCGAACATGAGGCAAAGCCTATATAGTGCTCCAACCTGAACAGAAGGTGTCGGAGAAAAGTAAAACTGCATGGAATTACCAAACAGTACACTGACACCTATCTTATTGACTAGAAGGAACTAATGCTGGAATTGCACAGGCGTAGTAACCATTAGGGAGGAGTATACTGGTGTAAAATTGTTTCAGATGAAGATAGCAGTTGGCCTATCGCTATGAACTCAGTGTTTGTTATGTATTGTGTTCAGTCTGGAAATAGATTATAAATTAGTTATGAAGTAGGAGGTACAACCTTCTTGTTTCAGGGACTGTGGTCCTAAAGTTATTGAGCAGCACCTGGTCGGAGCTTTGCTGAATCTGGAGGCTGACAGCATACTCCTGGGTCCAGATAGCGACTAGTGAGGTGTCTCCAGAACACAGGGGAGCAATCGAGCAGAGGAGTCTTTTCCTGCCACCATCACGAAAGTTAAGCTTATGTGGCCAGAGGAGCTCAACATTATGTGCCCCCTAAAAACTTGACATTATAGTAAAATAGAGGGTCAATACATTGTTTAAATTGATAGGAACGGTGAAGTTTCCCCATTCTATTTCCAAGATAAACAAACACTTGAAGTCATGATGACAAATAACAACATAGCTTGAGAAACAAAACCAGTATTACCTCATAGTACTACTACACAACTGACACACATAGGATAATACTAATACAATATGTCACTACTAAGTTCATATTTATAAATTATGTACATATAAATTGTGATTACATTTGATGGTGATTCCTGGTTCACTGTGTAGTTGAATCAGGATATATATTAGTGAAAGTAATTAATACATATATATTTGAACTTTTACCATTGACTCAATTAAGTTAGTCTTATAGAGTGTTAAATGTGTGTGAGTGTCACAGTGTTGTCAAGTGTGGTGGAATAAATTAAATTGTTTATCTGTCTGTTGTTGTTGTGACTTACACTTCATCATTTACATAACCCTAGACATTTAACGTAGTCATCACAATATTCCAGAATAATTCTGACTGAGGTATAAATGTGGTAGCAAGTAAGGTTATCTGTAAAACACTACACCTATTAGATACAGATACCTTCACAGCTGATCTCAGTGTCCCCTATAAATATTTATAACATCCCACTTTACCACAATACCAAACACCGTATTTAACACGTTTCATAATTATTTGGAAAAGGCATCACGAGCTGACCGTTATACTGTTCCCAGTGTCAACAGGTAGCTGACCCTGGGGTCCGTAGGAAGGCTAAAAAACAACAACGCGGTCACAGCTCCATCAGGCATACCGTAAAGGGGATGAGGGAATAATATGAGGTTGGTCATGGGGCTAGCAACCTCGGTGTGTAAAACACATAGCTACAGAAACGACAGCTGCAAGAGCACATAACTGCTTTGATTCCGGTTTCTTGGCGACCAGCTCCAGTGGTGGATCGATGCTCAAATAACTAGTGTAAAGGGAAATGATGAACAGTCAAAATGTCGTTCTTGCTGAACTTCAAATGCGTACACCGCGACGCATCAAAATATTATTTTACACACATAATGGTACGTGTAAAGTAAATGATATGGGTAATAGACTCTTGGGTAAAAACTGTTTTTTTTTTTAATCACTAAGGGAAGAAAAGACTTTGCTTGGCGTCTCTTTGGCGAGCTCGTGGCAGAAATATAAAAACATTTAAGTATGATGAACCCCTAATTTAATCTGTAATCTATGTCTCCATAAATACTGAGTCTCGTTATTCCTGGGTTTGTTATGATGCTATCGTCTCCTAAAGCAGGGTTTCTTAAACTGTGGGGGTCCATGAGTAGATTTTAGGGGACCGGTGTACATAAACTACAATTTAGAATGTACTTTTTAATTTTATTTTTAATTTTGCTGTTATATACATCTTTTCCAAGAAAGGGTTCACAGTCTTTATCGTACAATCAACGGAGTCCATGGCCTTTATCGAACAATCAAAAGGGTCCATAACCTTTATCGAACAATCAAAGAGGTCTATAGCCTTCATCGGACAACAAAAGGGGACCATGACACAAACAAGGTTGAGAAACACTGTCCTAAAGCTTTAGTTTTTGGAGCATGGTTTGCTTTCGAGGTCTCACTGTACTCTTTTCTGCACCTGGACTAAATTAAGACCTCCCTTTCGTCCAAACCGATTGCGTATTGTTGGTGCTTAGAAAGGCGTGAACACCCAATCGACATACTGTTGTTATCCACACTCTACCAATATTGAGCCCGCTGAGTTGGGGACGCAAGAAATCCCCTGGAATTCGCTCTCCAAATACACAAGAGTAAAAAGCGAAAACTCAAATCCCCGGAGATCGAAAGAAGAAGACACATGCGCATCTGTAGGCTCAAAGATCTACTTTTATACCTTGGTCAATGACAGCCCGATTGGAAGAGATAGTACTCAAATAGACGCACTAACTACTGTTGTATTTGTAGTTGCTAGAGTATGTCGTACAGAACAATCACCCCGATACGTCAAGAGATACATACATTCTTACAATTAAAAACAAAAAAAAACCCCACTTTATGTCAGGAAATATACATTCTTACAAGTAATTAAAAAAATCATTTTATGTCAAGAGATATATATTCTTGCAATTTAAAAAAAAAATCAATTTATGTCATGAGATACATTCTTACAACAACAGAACCACTTTATGTCAAGAGATACACTCTTGCAATTAAAAAAAACCCCACTTCATGTCAAGAGATGTACAGTCTTACAATTAAAAACCACGATATGTCAAGAAATATATTCATATAACAAAAAACGCCATATATTTTTACACAAAACAACAACAGTAACAACAACTCACAATATGTCAAGAGGTACATTCTTACAACGAAAAAAGCCTTAATTATTACCCCCTTTCCCACCCCGCCCCCATACACACACACAAACACACACACATACGTAACAACAAATACAACTCACAGTACGCCAAGAGATACATTCTCTCAACAAAATACTATCTGTAGCTGTTTAGGGTGGGGGAACATTGTGTATGTTATTTAAACTTTAAAAAAAACAATTTCTTTATATTAATCATCATCATAAACATTTACAATGAGAACATCGCAAGCTCAGAACTGCCTCTGTTTCACGTTTCACCTTCTAACAGTACAGCCTTTCTTTATGTACATGGAAACGACGTGATTGGGGTAAAATAGTGGACTTTCCAACAGATCCACCATGTTTTCCACCCTGGGGTTTACTTCCGCAGTTGTTTATATGAGGTTTATCTCATGGGATGAAAGCCGGCCTTTGATACTGGCAAACACTGGGCAGATATACCGGTCAGCTACTGGGAAGTATGTTTGAGTTTGTGGCTACCTGTTGTTAGTCTTAACATCAACACACTCTCTATGTCGTTTTTATCTTTCTTTTCTCTCTCTCATACTCCTTAATTTATATCTTATGTTTTCTACACGGGCCTGCGTGCCCAATTCTTAACCAACCCTTTGAAAAAAAAATTCGTTCGTACCCTCTTTTAAATCCTTCTTCGCCTCATCTTTTCTATCTGCTATCTATACCTTCCTTTTTTTCTCTCTCATTTTCTCAAATTTTTTTTTTTCAGATTAATTTCTGCTCTTGAGTTGGGGAAGGCAAATGCAGCGATGAAGGAACCCGCTCACCCCCATCTGATATAGCTGAGACCTGGTGTGCAAATATATTATATACATACACCCAATAACAAAATGCATGTACACACAAACAGCCACGTGTATACATATTTTCTTCTTCTTCTGAGAAGCTTGGGGAACATCCGGCCATCAGAGCAGTTGATACATTTGCAGGAAAACATGACGTCACAGAACTTCATGTGCTCTAACAGTGGTAGTTTCTTTCCTGGCACGCGCCCATAAGCGTTAGGACTTTGCCGCCTTCAGGGAAGTACCTATTTTTTATATTTTTATATATATCTTTTTAGGTTCTCATGTGTCCTATCTAACCTTCACTTTCTTTCCTTTCCCTGACGAAGGCCTTGTGGCAATAACGTTGGCTATTTTCTCATTCTTTTGTCCCCGTAAGACGAATCACCTTTTTTCGGGGTTTTTTTTCACACCCATCCATTAGTTTCTTTAGCAATTTCTTTAACAAGATGAGTGTCACATAGGCAGTCATGTTCTATAAATTTTCTATATTTTCCTCTTTCTTCCACCCGCGTCCTTTATTGTTCTTTGTGTTTTTCTTTATCTTTTTTTTTTCCTATATATTTTTCGCATTCGTTAGTTTGCGAAAACCATTTTCAGTTCCCATTCGAAATTTTACCGTCTTTCTTTCTCATGCTGACGGAAACTCGATTACGTAGATGTCAGTCTCTGCTGGTCGAACGATAGCTGTGAATATACGGTTCTCGCCAGACAGAACGTCTGCAGTTTCCCCGGTCAGAGCGCTGCCCGACCAGATTTCTGGGCCTGGGGTGTGAGAATTCGCTCCGTCGGACATGGCAGGCAGACGGATTGTCTACCGTTTGCAGCAACTGCGTGAGTTTTCGTCGGGATAGTCCGGCGAAGTGTGAAATTGCGCTCCGCACTGCAGACGGGGTGTCTGAGAGTTGCAACTGACACGCGCCCTCTCGGTCAGAACGTGGCAGTTTATGAAAGTTACGTAAGTGTTGGGAGTAGGGGAGATAATTTCGCTTGGCGAAATAAGTTGGGGCCCTTTGTCTAATTTTAAGATATTGGCCCGAGTTTGAAACTAACTTCACTCATTCTCCATTTCACAGTAGACGTGGTCACTTCGTTCTAGAACACTTAAACGTATAAGTGATGTCTCAGTTTCGTTGTGATACGTAGTTCTGTTTGAGGTAAAATATTATATCTAGTATATCTAGTATTTTGTGAAGTGATAAAGTGTTTAATCGCCCATTTCATTTTAAACTAGTTCTTTTGTGCAGAGTGATTAAAATTATAAGTATGTATTATTTTCTAGTGACGCATACAGTGGAAAGCAGAATAAATTATATTTCTAGCTTAACAAACATGTAGCCATAATGAATTTAATTTAACTGCTAACTACTCAGTCGAGTATATTTTTCTAAACAAACTTATAACTGCTAGATGTCTCATGAGTGTTGACGAAATATATTTATATGTATTTCAAATTCATGATGATTGATTTTATAATATAACTTATTTCACGGGAAGTGTTAAATGATAAGCTCTACGCTTGCAGTTTAAAATATAAGTTATATCCTTATACATAGTATGTATAATTATTTTATATGTGCTTGTTCCATTTTATGCAGTGAATACTGGAGTGATCCAAACTTGCCGGCGTTTAGTAGTAAAGAGACATACTTGTGAGAAGAATAGACATTTCCTATCTTTAACCACGTGGGTTGTTTCAAGTAACACTGGTCTGACAGTGCATGTGCCATCAGAGATAGACAGTAATACCAATCCCACTAACGGTTTTCTAAAGACTAAATGTTTATACTGGGCCTTTGAGCCAGACTTTATTTCTTCACAATAAACTCAAATATACATGCTGCCTGGCGGCGAGAATAATTACAAGAAATAACATTAATATTTCCGACAAGTATTGAGAGAGTGTATAGTGAACCAAGACTATCTGTTAAAAGAAGTTGTCCACTGGTCAGTTTTTCCCAAATGAAGGAAACCCTCGTGTTTTGACTCTGTGTGCCCGTTCAAACTTGCTTACCCTAACTGATCTAAGTTACATGAACAGTAATCTAGACACATAACTGGTGAAGTGAATGCTCCCAGAAAAACAGTGGAAGAAACCTGTAATTGTAGAGCTGGGATTCGCTTTATCCAAAGAATACAGATTCACTGTAGAGAAGTGTCCTAAGGTTGCGCCAGACGGTGAACAACATCAAGTTTTTTAGGTAAGCACGTGTGCCAGGGTACCCTGATGAAAGAACCGAGTGAAAGTGACGGAAGTATGTTCGTTGTTTAATGCACTCACTTGTTGTATTTTTTCCTTAGGCAAGATTTGCTGCTTAAGTAAATTGTTCCTTTAGAATAGATACTGCTGTCAAAGTCAGTCTATACCTTCTAAGGGGGACAATATTAGACCCTAACCATATGTATTTGTGACTCTTTGGGCCATCATCTGTCTCATAACGGGGCTGTGGGCTAAACCTAGAGTTAATATCATAACGGGCTATCATCCTTGTAGCATTCTCTTGATATTTTTATGACTATTTGTATATGTTTTGATGTAAATTCTATGTATTGTGAAGAAATTTTAAATGATAATTAAAATTTCCCTTGGAATTAATCAGCGTTTTGGTCAGCTCGTTCTAGAATATTTATGTAAGTATTGTTATAGGTTTACCACGTCTGTGTGTTTAACTGTCGTCACGTGTATGTGCGTGCCCGTGAGTAGATAGAAATATAGGTAATATATATGTGTGTTTAGACTGTCTGACGCTGTAAAGCTGTCGTAGAAGATAGGTGAGAGAGAGAAGAATTTTTTTCGCTTTCAGAGACAGCCTCTATATCACATTCTATCATCTCACTCGTGGAATCTATTTCTTTTACTAACTCACGCTGTGACTATCACTCATTCCAATCTATTCAGAAGGGACCAACCCAAGTCTTGTTATATCTTTAAATAATTTATCCCCTAGACGTAACGATCTGTTTATGGGCGTGCTGACCACACGACTAAAAATTGTTTTCCACAGCATTAAGAAGCATTATACATTTGGTTTACATGTTGATTTTGTCGGAATACATGTTAATTAATGATTTTGTAATACTAAAATCAGAGGCACATCTCCAGTCCAACCTGCAAGTCTGGAAGGAAGAGCTGGAGAAGAGAGGGATGGTCATAAGCAGCTCTAAAACAAAATCCATGGTGATATCACGAGAAGAAAGAAGACATCAGATTAAGCTGGGAGAACAGGTCCTGGAGCAGGTCGACCACTTTAAATACCTCGGAGCTATTACAGACCGAAAGGGAGGAATCAAAGAAGAGTTGGCCACTCGAAAAGCAGCAGCTGGGAGACTTTTTCAGACCATAAATCGAGGATTTCTCAGCAAGAGAGAGGTTGGTAAGAAAACGAAGATGGCTGTATACCGCTCCACCTATGTCCCAGTCTTGACATATGGATGCGAGTCATGGGCAATGACTACAACCCATAAAAGCCAGATCCAAACCTCAGAAATGAGGTATCTGAGGAAGGTGGTTGAAGTAACAAGAAGAGACATGGTACGCAACCAGACGATACGCCAAGGCCTAAAATGCCACCCCCTACAGACCCAAGTAGAACAGTCCCAACTAAGATGGTTTGGCCATGTCTGCAGAATGGGAGAAGATCGGCTACCACGACAAGCATGGGAAACAAAGAGCCAAGGATGCAGACCCCGAGGACGACCCAGAGTCCGCTGGGAGGACAACATCAGACAATCTTTGAAGGACCGAGGACTAGAATGGAACCAGACCAGGAGGAAGACAGCCGATAGAATAGTCTGGCGCTCTCTCTTCCAAACCTCTACACCTCATGGTAGAAGGGGAACGACTAAGTAAGTAAGTAAGTAAGTAATACTAAACGCTGGTAAAGTTTTGTGAGTGTATAACATTCACAAGGGTTCTGAAGCAGGAAGGTGTTTGAACTAAGTTAAGGAGTGCGTCTCGGACTATTTGTCCAGATTAATTGCCTCCCTCACCCTAACTGTCTTCAGGGGTAAACGTATAGTGGATTTTAAAATTAAGGGATTATTTGTCTCTTTAAATTTTTGCAATAATTATTTTTGCTTCCACTGTAGCAACTTATTTTTCAGAAGTAATCTTAACTACCATTTAGTTGGCGTAGTCGTGTTTGCATTAGGTGCTTTATTGCCGATTAATAGCAGCGATAGTTAGATTTTATTTTGGAGGAGGTATCCCAGGGTTAAGCATATCATCTTTTATTTGGTATTTTCTCGTAAGTGGTAGGAACCAGTGTATCCTTTTTCCTATTTTCTTTCTCCACTAGTCTCAGTCACTGACTTAATATGGCCGAGAGGGCAAAGCTTAGACAACTCCTCAGGGACGAAGCGAGAGAGGAGGGACTGGGAGAGGAAGCCGGGGGGGGGGGCTATTCTTTCTTTGCCTCACCATTAGCTATGCTTGTTCAAGATTAACTATTAATGTTTTATTATTTTATCCACGAAAGGCGTAGTCTTTGAGGAGACAAAGAAATATCAGGACTAATGTTCCCTCGGGGATGTCGTAAAAGGCTACTAATATGAAGTTGTGAGTGAGGCTAAAACTTGTCTACATAAACCACCAGTGTAAGAGTTTGGCGTAGGCTTTCTCAAGGGCGCCATCTATAGTAGTGGTTCCATGCTCCATACGCAGCTAAAAAAAGAGATGACGATGATAGCCACATTATTACCACTATTATTTCGACCCTGACTCACTTGATGCACGCGCAACTGACGCCAGATATCTCGCTCTGTAAATCTATAGCGCCATCTGTGTGATAACATTTTATGCTGCCCCCTGCAAGAATGAACCAGTGTTTTAACTGCACCTCCTCAGAGTGCGATATTACAGTGTTTCTCAAACTTACAATAATCACGTACCAGTTATGAGAGCTTACAATTGGAGGGGCAGACAATGATATCAAAACAAGAATACAAAAGGATAGAGGAGCTTTCAATGCATTGAGAATTATATGGGAATCACAAGAAATCAACCTCCCCCCCCCTTTCTCTCTTCCCCCCCCCCCTCCCCTTCTCCCTCCCCCCCCCCCCCCCCCTTCCCCACCCCCCCCCCCCCCCCCCCCGCCCCCCCCCCCCCCCCCCCCCCCCCCCCCCCCAAAAAAAAAAAAACAGAACTTTCAATTCAAATGTCGTCAGTCCTATTGTACGGGTCTTAAACATGGAGTATAGCAACCAAAAAGCTATAAACATTCACAAATGCATGCTTGCGTAGAATAGAAAGATTAAAGAGGTAAGACAAGATCACTAATGTAGAACTGATTACAAGATCACTAATGTAGAACTGATTACAAAATCACTAATGTAGAACTGATTACAAAATCACTAATATAGAGCTGATTACAAGATCACTAATATAGAGCTGATTACAAGATCACTAATGTAGAACTGATTACAAGATCACTAATGTAGAACTGATTACAAAATCACTAATATAGAACTGATTACAAAATCACTAATATAGAACTGATTACAAAATCACTAATATAGAACTAGACAAGTGCCAGCGGAAAACGAAATGAGAAAAAGGACACTGGAGATGGATAGGACAAACATTGAGAACAACCTGTTGATAGCATTAGCAGACGATCCCTGTTCTGGAATCCCCAGGGTAAGAGAGGTAGAGGACGACCAAAGAACACGTGGAAAAGACAACTGGAGACAGACATCAAGGAGATGAAGACACAAAAAGACCTTGAGCTGTTGGCACGTGACAGGAAAACGTGGAATAACTTTTTTGAAGGCCTATGCTCCTTTGGGAGTTGAAAGGTGAAAGAAGTTATGAGAGTTCAGTTTTATCGGCGTACCTGTCTCGGGCCTAGATAATTTATGAGTAGCTTTAATAATACGTCTTTATCTTCACATGTGCATATATAATATATACTACGTATTATTTAGCCCTGTGTAATTCCCGGGGAGGGGGGGGTATCTCTGAAGAAAATGACTACTGCTCCCACAGGCAAGTCGAACAAGACGACTAATGTGAGTTCGTGCAAGAGGCTAGCAACCTCATCATGTAAAACTAATATCCAAAGAAACCATCACTTCAGGAGTATGTGAGTGCTTAGTGCTGGCTTCATGCTGAGGGACCATCTACATGGGTGGGTGGGTGGGTGGGTGGCTCAATGCTCTTTACGGAGTGCACAGGAAAATGATGATTATGACTGATTATCTAACGTATATAATAAAAGTTACAAATTATATCTACCTAGCTGTAAATGGGTACCTGACTTTGAGAAGGAAAGGCAGCGAGGAAAGGAACTGATCAACCCACATCTCGATGCTGGGCTTATTATGGTGAAGTCTCTAACACTTCCCTTCCCTATGGCCGTATCTGATGTGGGACTACCCTTGTTAACACAATATAAGCTAAACATAGAAATATTAGTTTAAACATTCATTAAAATAAGGAAAATAATAGTAAACATCTCAGTCGGGCGACCCGAGCTGGAGGTTCAAAGTTGTGTGCAAGAAAGACGTAAAGGCACTGGGCACAACCCCAGCAACCAGGGAGTATGAAGCTGTAAATTGCACTAAATGGCGATGCTCCCTACTGCGCCACATCAGATTGGGCGAACAGAAGCTCTCACAACAAATAGAAGAGAAAAGAACTTGCCGAGAGGAATACCAGGTCAAAAAAAAAAAAACAGCTGAGGATTATCACCTTAGGTGCGAATTCCCATAGTCAGTTGTGACTGAAGGGGGCGCTAATAGTAAAAATCAACATCTGCCGTGTGCCCCTAGAAACCCTATGTGTACTCTCTCTATCTCTCCATGTGTGTGTGTGTGTGTGGGGGGAGGGGGGGCTTCCGCGTACCACACTGTGGGAAACACTGCGGTACAGAATAGTGCTGTTCCTTCAATATTTCTTGACACCAGTGTTGAAGCTTCATGTTGGTGTTGGGTTTTTAGGAGTGGGTTGGGAAAAGAATGGTGGGGGAAAACGTTCTGAATGTGGGAGGAGGCAACGAGGGCAAAGTATGAGCAATCTGATTTTCTCTAAGATAAGGGTGAATTTCAGACAAGGGGGAAAAAAATTCAGGTGGAATATGAAAGCAAGCACTCATGATATAAGAAAGGCACATTTTATTTCGTTCATGGTAAATAGTGGGTATTCTAAAACTTGCAGAAGATTTCAAAATTAACACATTCAAAGCCATCATCACTTCCCGTTTCGTTTCTTTTGGAGCACGGAGCCTCCAATGCATCATCACCATCATCATCATCATCATCACTTTCCTTTTCGCTCCTTATGAAGCACTGAGTCACTACTGTTACTGGTCCTCTTGCAGGAAGCCTGCACTAAACATTGACATACTCTTGCAGCAGTTATTTCTGTGGTCATTTCCTTTACACGACGAGGTTACTTGTCCCATACACAATATCATATTAGTCGCTTTGTACGACATGCCCGAGGGAACAAGGGTCCTATTCTTTATCTGCCTCTTCAGGGACCGCCGGGAACTGCACAAATGCAGCCGACTCCCTTTCCAAACCATTCGCGTACTCATGCGCCAGTGGTTCCTCTAGCAATTCGTTTGAGGTTGAGAGCACCGTTCACGACCTCATTTTAGTCACCTTTTACAAGTTGCCCGAGGAACCAGTAGTCCTGTTCTTTCTTGACCTGCGGAAACCACATGGGACACACTCTAAGCACTGACCACATGGGACACACTCTAAGCACTGACCACACGGGGCACACTCTAAGCACTGACCACACGGGACACACTCTAAGCACTGACCACACGGGACACACTCTAAGCACTGACCACACGGGACACACTCTAAGCACTGACCACACGGGACACACTCTAAGCACTGACCACAAGTAACAAGTAAAACCCTTACCAAAGAAATCCTCCCAGTTGAACGAATGTCTCGACATTTCATCCATGTTTTCCAGGCGTATCGTAAAATCAGCAGTGGACGTTGAGAGTTGAGTGTTCGCGGTGACTTGCACTATTACCAACAAAACGGAGTAGAAGATGAGCTGGCCAAGGTCGGCTGACCTCTCGAGTTATCCATGACTCATCTAGGTGGGATAGCCACAGCTATCTCGTCATTTTTCAGCACAACAAGTTTGTAATTGGAACATCATCTCAGAGCCGATAGTATGTTCAATACATAACACTTTCTGCACTTAAAATTAACCTATCGTACACTAGATGTACTTGGTGATAACTTCCGAATGTTACAACTACTTAAAGAAAGACTGAAAGTTCAGGGTTCAAAAGTCATGACCCAAGTTTATCAAAACAGTCGGCATTCAACTGAAATTTTGCCGAGGCGTGTCGAGCGGGACCCTGAATGTCAACACGACGAAGAATGTGAAATGGAACGTCTGCCAGTGTTGTCCTCACCTCACACAGTATTGGTACATTCCTAGAAGACACAATGAAGCAACTGGGGTAAACTAAATTGGCCTCGTTAAGTTTCTCCAGTTCCTTTTCACTTCCGGATCACGAAATGAGTTGACTTAAAAAGAAAACATAATATAATACAGGGCAACTCGGATTTTTTAGACAAGTGCTTTACTGAGAATTATCGTGAGAACAAGTCAAGTGATATACAACACATTAAAGTTATTTATAGTCAATATATATCGATCCCGATCGGTAGTCAGCAGGAAACAGTCAATAAATTGTGTTTCTGACAGAGTCAGTGAAGTTAAAGCACTATTTCAATTTTCGGTCGCTCTAGTTTGGGGGGAGAAAGAACGGTCATCATCTATATATGACGTCACGCAATTCTCTCCCCCCCCCCCCTTTTTTTTCACCCATGTCACATCTGTTTTACCTATTTTTTGTAAAGTTTTGAAGGAAAAACTTCAAGTTTATTTTTGTAAGGGACGTAATTTAACCTCTTCCTTGTCAATGTTAAATAATCAAACGGTCAAATAATAATAACAGTAAAATATATTGTATATTTTCGACACTTAGCTATGTCTTCTTCTTCTTGGATCCTTAGCCCCTGACTGACAAAGCACTTTTAGTTTGGGTGTTATCTATTTAAAATATAACTGCAGCTTTTGTGGGAAAAAGATGCATTACATTGAGCGTCGTGCAGTTTAGTGCAAAGGCCAGAAGCGCACAACTTTCATATAATTTCCAGATTGCAACTTTGGTGTGAAAAGGTTTTTCACCCGTCCGTGTCGGCGCGCCTGAGAGAATTAAATATATCGGGGATATAAGTCGTCCACGAGTAAGTTGTTATCAATTACAGCAAAAATATAACTATTGCAGTTAAAAGTTAGCAAATGCGGATAAAAGTTAACTATTGCGGATAAGAGTTAGCAAATACGAATACAAGTTAACTATTGCGGATAAAAGTAGAAACATAGTTTATGCGTAAGAAGCGAGTATTTTGTTTACTTTTGTGTGACGTCACATTTATCAAACCCCCCCCCCCCCCCCCCCCTTCCTCCTCCTCTCACGGCGTGACGTCATATGTGGACGACCCCTTGAACGTTTTGTCCATTGCATATTTTATCTGAGTAACAACAATATAACGGTAAAACTGCACAATATAAAATAAAGGAACGGTAGTCCCACAGCCGGATTCTGCCGTAGTGGAGTGACGTGTTAGTGACTTCAGGGCCGGCCTTAGGCCAATTTAACCTATTTGACCCAATCTGGCCCCGCGCTCAAAAGGGGCTCCGCAATCGGGTTCTCACCTCGGACTTTGAAAAAAAAACCAAAAAACAAATGAAGGTTATTTCAAATTAGATATCAGGAATTTATGTTGTTACATTGAATTAAAAACAAAACAATATCTACATTTATTAGCTAATATTTGGTTACAATTGTATGACCAGTTCCCTGAGAGCCGCGCTGGTGTAATGGTTACAACGTTGTACTGGCGACCAGATTTTCAAGGTTCAAGCCCGGGCGTCGGCGCTTGAAGGAGTGTCAACGACCGAGATTTTGACTGAATAACCTGAACGGCTCCTGAGATAAACCCTCTGTGGACGGGAAGGAGCGAAGCTCCTGACCGGGTTGGAAGAAAAGTCCTCAGGTTCCTGTCACAGAGAGTTTTTATGATCAATAAATTTTCTATATTCTCTTTTTTTTCCTACCCGTGGCCTTTACTTTATTATCGCTCTTTTATCCTTTTCCGGTATTTTTCGCATTCGTTCGTTTGCGAAAAATATTTTCTTTCCCATTCTCACTTTACCATTTTTCTTTCTCATACTGATACGCATTCTATTACGTAGATGTCAGTCAGACGAGAAACTGTGAATATTCATCTATCTCAGACATAGGAGCAGACTTTTGGCTAGCATTTTCACCTGACACGAACGTTTCTCCGGCGTGAGGTGTGATAACCGACATCTGCACGGCGCAGAATGAGACATTAGTATGGGTTTTTTTCCTCTCTCACGGCACTCTCGGCCAGTTTCGTTAGCAGTAAGGTGTCAAGACGCGAAGTGGCAGTTTATGGCAGGTCTTCTGGTTATGGAAATTGTTAAAGACGGAAAGGGGAGATTATTTCGGATCTTGCGAAATAACGTGGGACCTCTTTGTCTGTTTGATAGATATAATCAGCGTTTTAAACTTGATTTCACTCATTCTCCATTTGCAGTAGACGTGGTCACTTCGTTCTAGATACTTAAACTTATAAGTAAACTCTTAGTTTCGTTGTGATACCGTAGTTCTGTGTTGAGGTAAATATTATATTAAGTATCTAATATTTTGTGAGGGATTAAGTGTTAAATTGCCTATTTTTCACTAGTTCTTTTGTGCAGAGAGAATTAAAATATAGTCTGTATTATTTTCTAGTGACGTGTTTCAGTGGAAAGCAGAATAAATTATATTTCTAGCTTAAAATCACGCAGCTATAAATGAATTTGATTTTACTGCTAAATAATCCGACGAGAATATATTTAAAAATTAACTTATAACTGAAATGCTACATCAGTGAGTATTGACGGGATACGTATGTATTCATAATTCATGTTGTTTGATTTTTATGAATATAACTTATTTCACGGGAAGTTTTAAACGATAAGTCAAGCGCTACGCTTGCAGTTTAAAATGTAAGTTATAACAAGTACATAGTATGTATAGTATTTTATATGTGGTTTTTCTTCCCTATGCAGTGAAAACTGGGGTTAACCCAAACTTTGCCAGCGTTAAGTACTGATGAGTAATATCTGTGAGGAACTAAAACATATTCCTTAAAAGACTTGGTCTATAATCTTTACAAGAACTTTAAAGGTGAAATGACATAACGGGCCTATTGCGCCAGATTTTATTCTTCCTGAGAAAACTTAAGTACAGTTCAGCCCTTGTGGCAAGTAAACTATTACAAACAGTAACGTTCCGCAAATGTTGTCAACTTGTGGTGTGACCAAGAAGGTTACCTTTGATCGAAAGTTACAAACCTGACATTTTTCCCTAAGTAGTGGAAACCTCGTGATTCTGACACTGTGAACCCGCTTACACTAATTCTTACCTGAGCTGATAAAGTGACACTGATTTAAATCTGGAAAAAAGAAACGATCGCCTGAAGAGGACGCTCCCCGGACACGTTGAATGAAACCAAGATCTGCAGAGCTGGGTATCCGCTTCATCAAAAGATAGACAGATTGAACGAAGTGTACACTAAGGTTGCGCCAGACGGCGAACAACAGCACGATTGTAGGTAAGGTTGTGTGAGTCAGGGCCCTGATGAAAGAGCCGAGTGAAAGTAGACTGAGTGATGGTTCTGTGTTTGATTCACCCACTTTGTAATTCCCGTTATGCAAATTGCTGCTAACGCAGGTATAATTTTTTCCTTGGATAGATCATACTAATATCTAAGTCTGTTCATACCTTTAAAAAAGGGAAAATCATTAGACTACCGCAAATGTATCCTTGACTCCTTGGGGCTATCACTTTCTTCTAACAGGACTGTGGGCATACCTTGAGGGATAAGATCATACTGTGGGTCTATCATTCTGGTAGAAATTCATTGACTTTATGACTATGTGTATATGTTTTCTTGATATAATTTTGTGTGTTGTGATGAAATTTTAGATGATAATTAAAATTTCTCTTTAACTTAATCAGCGCGTTGGTCAGCCTGTTCCAAATTATCTGTATAATCACTGTTATAGTTTTTCCCACGTCTGTACGTCTAACTGTCGTCTTGTATGTGCGTGCACGTGAGTGGTATCTAAATATATTTATTAATATATGTGGTCAATAGACTGTCTGACTCCTCTAAATCCGCTGTAGAAGATAGGGCTGAAAGAGAGAAGATTCTTGACTTTCAGAGACAGCCTCTACTGATTTCTACCACCTCACTTGTGGAAATCTATTTCTATTCATCTACTATCATCATTGTTCTTGGTGGGAATATCGTTGTCTATTTGCCTAAGCATCGAAATAGTTATGTTCAGTTTACATAATATTCTTCTTTATATCATTTGTTGCATTCTAATCTATTCAGAAGGGACCAACCCAAGTCTTAATACCCCTATCAAAAATCTACGACAGTTCCCCAGCCTCACAATGACATGTTATTGGGCCGAAGGGCTGAAAGCCCAAGTGCCGCTGGTTAAGGAAAAATAAATGGCAGAGTTGTTAGAGCTCTTGCTTCTCCATGCAAATGTATCGGGTTCGAAACCTGTTAGCATCCATCAATCTACCCAGCAGTAGATTGGTACCTAACTCTGTTAATCGTCATTCTGACTTAAAGGTAAAAGTAGTCCCATAATAATAAATGGAAAGGGAAGTCGAGATAGAGGGGGAAATAGAAGAAGAAAGCAGTAGAAATATAGACACAGGCAGAAGAAGAATATATAAAAGAAAAAAGTAGAGGAAAAGAAGGAATACAAGAACAGAGAATTTAGAAATAAACAACAAGAAGTTAAGAAAGAACACTAACAATTCAAAAACACAGGGTAAACAAACTGAAGGAAACAAAAAAGAACAATTCATAAGCAGATGACAAAAAAAAAAAAATGCAGAAAATTTAAAAAATAATAAAATTCATAAAGTATATAAAGAGGAAGCAAAGAAGAAGAAAAACAAGAAAAGCAAGGAGAGAAAGAGATAAAAAAAACGAGACAGAGAGAACGGACAACACAAAAGGAAGCCCACCATTAAAACATCTTCTTTCGCTCATGGTGGAATTTATTTTGTATTGCTTCGATTTATTGGACACAAAAGCTTTCCTCGCGCCTTTTCTAGACAATAATATTTGTCTTGCTTACTGGGGTACTTATAAGACTTTGTGAAACCGCAGACAATGTGTCTTCTCCGTTTGTATTTCTTTATGGAGCGTCCGACTGACGGAGTGGTTAGAGCGCTGGTCTCTCGCAGCAAAAGTGCCGGGCATCGTCACGCTTCAGTCTACCCAGCTGTAAATGGGTACCTGGATGTGCACCTGAGTTAGGGAAGGAAAAAGCAGCGAGGACGGGAACTGGTCACCCCCCACCTCTCGATGCTGGAGATGGTATAACGAAGTCTCTAACACTTCATTCCCCAACGGCAGTATCTGGTATGGAACTACCTTTACCTATTTATGGAACATGACGTCACCACTACAGCTGATTCCCTTGCAGGAAGCCTGCATCAAAGCATGTATGTGGTCTTGCTACGGTGTTTTCTGTAGCAACGTGTTTTACTTCACGAGTCTGCTAACCTCATGCCAAAAGGCGTCTTGCTGGCTTTTAAAACCACAATGGTAAATTGAATCTAAAACAGTAATTTTATGTATATAACAAAATGTGTTACCCTCGTAACCGCCTCGAGTTCTCAGAATAGATAAATCCAGTAAGATTTAACGGTACAAGCAGATAAATTCCACCGGATAGTGAAGTATTAGAGACTTCACCTATACCAGGGCTAAGCTTTTTGACATTTATAACACATAAGGAAGGGAAACCCGAGGCCTGTAAACAGTAAATAAGTGAGCAGCTTCCTTCCTAGCTGCAATTGCCTTCCCTGACTCAGAGCAGGGGCTGGTACCAATTTTACAGCTGGGTAGACCGGGGCGCGACGATGGTTTCTAACCACGCCCCTTTGTCTCAAGGAGCAATCCCTCTACTCACTCTGTTATTACCAGTAAATAAATTGCAAGCACGGTGGGATGGGTTCAAATCCAAGCGCAACCAGCGAAAAAAAAATCCAACAGGAGGATCGTACTTGGGCGTTATGGCATAAGTAGTTCCGCGCGTCTCCCCTCCCAAATGTCAAGGGCGAAAAAGTGCCGAAACACTTTTGTGAAAAAGGAGAGGGGGGAGAGACAACTTCTGATGATCAGATAACCTCACCACCTGTTGCAATCCTTTGTAAATCGAGTTGTCAACACTCTCTATGTAGTTTAACCACTTGTTTATAACTTTGAGATGTTCCCTTAATTTTTATTCAACCACCTAGTTTGTAGCTAGAATCTTAATCTTCGACACAGCAGGCTTTGAAACTGGGCAATATTCTATTATGAGCCGTCATTTCCAGACAGGTTTCGCTCACTGTAACACAAAGTTATCCTGCACGAGGATGTTAATTTTCCTGCTTTGGAAAAACCTGATTAATAGTTTGAGAACAGCTGTGAGTAATTTACGCTGCAGCGTTTAATTCTTTTCGATAATTTGCTTGACAAAAGAGACGTCAGGAACAGACAAAAAACTATGCTTGCAACCAAAACAAAACACAAGTAAGATAAACATAATTGGACAGTGCCCAGTACTTCTTTTTTTTTTTTTTCTTCGTTCGTCCTGAAAAGGTCGTTGGTTGCGTTGTGTCCGTTTACAGCGCAGCTGCGATAATTACGCCTTTCTGATGACACATCCGACTTCAGCACGACATTTTTGGGGGACAGGGTTAGCCTTCCCACTTCGATCCCTACTCTCTCAGCCAGACTGCTGTCTTTCAAGTTTCACTAATTCGGTTACAGTTACTCCTACGAATAATACCGTAGGTCTTGAAAACAAAAAGTGAGGGGGGAGGTGGTAAGGTGTGTGTGTGTGGGGGTGGTGTTTACGCATTGCTCGCTCCTAGTACAAGGTAAAATATGACCTATGACCACCTGTGACGCCACGTAATTTTGGCCATTTTCAACCGCACCCGCCCCCGACACATTTCGTCACAAAAACCCAGACCCCTTTATGTGACGTCACAAAACACTAACCACCCTCCCTCCCTCCCTGTTTTTCCTCCCTATTATTTTTTTTAGTTGTAATACTGAAAAGAAACAACGTACCGTAATCGGATGTAAATTTGTAAATTAGTTAACTAATCATCATCACCACCTTTTAGCGCCTTAAGGAGCATATGTTTGACGTCATAGTCTTCCTGTCACGTGCCATCAGCTCAAGGTCAAGTCTTCCTGTCACGTGCCATCAGCTCAAGGTCAAGTCTTCCTGTCACGTGCCATCAGCTCAAGGTCAAGTCTTCCTGTCACGTGCCATCCGCTCAAGGTCTTATCATGTCTTCTTCATCCCCTTCTCATATGTCTCCAGTTCTTATCTAAATGAGTTCCTTGGTCTTCCCCTGCCTCTCTTGCCCTGGGAATTCCAGAAAAGGGTGTGCCTGGTAAAGCTGTCAGCAGGTTTGCTCAACGTGTATTCTGTTCATTTCCACCATGTTCTTCTCTTGTCTGGTTCTTGTCATCAGTTCCCCATTAGTCATCTTGTCATACCACTACCTTACTTCTATTTGTGATCTTGTCATACCACTACCTTACTTCTATTTGTGATCTTGTCATACCACTACCTTACTTCTATTTGTGATCTTGTCATACCACTACCTTACTTCTATTTGTGATCTTGTCATACCACTACCTTACTTCTATTTGTGATCTTGTCATACTACTACCGTACTTCTATTTGTGATCTTGTCATACCACTACTTTACTTCTATTTGTGATCTTGTCATACCACTACCTTACTTCTATTTGTGATCTTGTCATACCACTACCTTACTTCTATTTGTGATCTTGTCATACCACTACCTTACTTCTATTAGTGATCTTGTCATACCACTACCTTACTTCTATTTTAGTCATGCACCCATTTATGAGAGCGTCAGTGGTTAGAGCGCAGGACTCTCGCGCCAAAGGTAGCGAGCTGGAAACACGTGACATCCCGCTACAGTCTAACTAGCTGTAAATGAATACTTGACTCTGCTCTTGGGTTAGGAAAGGCACAGGCAGCGGGGAGAGGAACTGATTACTCGAAGCTCGACATAGTATTGTGAAGTCTCTATCACGTCACTCCCGTACGGCAGTATATGCTATGGGACTACCATTTTTACCAATTTATGAAAGTCTGAAGCTTTTTGGTTGTTGGTTTTGTTGTTCTCCATGTTTCACAGCCATACAATAGGACTGACTTGACATTTGAATTGAAGATTCTAATGTTTGTGTAGGAATAGACTTCTTTTGATCTCCATATATTTCCCAATGCAAAGAAAGCTTCTCTAGTTTTCTGCATTCTTATTTTGATATCGTTCTCCAACTGTCTATATTGCTGCCAAGACTATCTGCAGGATTCTACAACTTGTATTGAGTGTTTCTTCATATGCAATATTTTTTTATCATTTCTTGCATTTATTCTCATTATCTTTGTTTTCTCCCTGTGTATTTTCACATTCCATTAGCTGTGACATCTCATCAAGTATTTGCATTTTGTCTAGCATGTAATTACCATTATGTACAAAAGAGCCAGTTCGTCGGCAAAATTGTTAACTAGTGCAGACAAAATAATCTTTTAAGTAAAATAGTGTATAATTAATCAGGCTTTTACAAAGATTTTCTCATTCATGTGCTGCGTCCCAGCACGATACAGGGTCTAACCTTTGCAGTACTCAACTATATGCATTTGAATTATATCCCCCCCCCCCCCCCCCCTTTCCACCTATCACACATATGAGCACGTACGCGGGAGCGCACACGAAGAGATTGTAAATGCTTACGTCAGTTGGTTCAACTTGGTTAACGTTTGTGTCTTTGATCTCACCAGACTGTAGTCGCGATGGTGATAATTTGTTTCTGTTTTTTTTTTAAATCTAATTTTACACAGTACAGTTTATTTAGTCTGCATTTTGTTTTTACAGGTATGTATACATTATTGATATATATATATAGCCAGCAATAAAGACAAAGTCAGAGGAACAGACCTCGAGATGAAAATAAGAAAAGGAGAGACGAGAGGAGGTTTCATTGCACTGAAAAATATATGGAAATAACAAGAAATAAAGTCCAAGACAAAAATCTGAATCTTTAACGCAAATACCAAGTGAGTACTATTGTATACAGAAAAACACGCAGAGAAGAGAACTGGAGACATTATACGGGCTAAAGAAGATATAGAGGGACCTTGAACGGACGGCACAATACAGAAGGTCTTGGCGTGAATTTGTTGAAGGCCCATGCTCCGCGGGGAACTGACGGGTAATTAGTGAATATTTCCGTGCTATAAATGTGATAAGAAACTCTATACAGAGCGATACAACAGGAGGCAATCTGATTATCAGAAGTAGTCCCACCGTCGATCAAGTTTTTCGGCCCCTTTAATGTCCTTTACATGCGGGGGGGGGGGGGGCGGGGGGCGGGCCTGACTCCCAAGTGTCTCCGCCTCCTGTTGTCTTATGTTGAAAATAAACCCACTCCACTTTGGTAGCAGCTTTAAAATCCTTGTGGGGACGAGGAAGGGTTAAGAGGGGGGGGGGGGGGGGGGGTTACAATTTCAACATCATCGTCAAGTGACGCAAGAGCTCATTTGTCATTTACTCGTACAACCATTTGTCTCGAGTGCCTGTAAGTGGTGACTTCCTTCCATGCAACACTGTTGTTAGCCAACCTGGTACTTTCGGTTACTTCAGTACTGTAATGTATGATGTCTTCATGCGTCAGAAGCAACATCATCATCATCCTTCAGTACTGTAGTTTGTGATGTCTTGACACTTCAAAAGCAACATCATCATCACCCTTCAGTACTGTAGTTTGTGATGTCTTGACGCTTCAGAAGCAACATCATCATCACCCTTCAGTCAGTTTGTGATGTCCGCTTCAGGAGCAACATATCACTGTACTGTAGTTTGTGATGTCTTGACGCTTCAGAAGCAACATCATCATCACCCTTCAGTACTGTAGTTTGTGATGTCTTGACGCTTCAGAAGCAACATCATCATCACCCTTCAGTACTGTAGTTTGTGATGTCTTGACGCTTCAGAAGCAACATCATCATCACTCTTCATTCCCCCCTCCTCCCTCCCCAGGAGCACAACAAACTGACACCATGTCTCCCTATCCAGTGCAATCAGCTCAAGTTATTTCTATGTCATCTTCACCCCCTTCAAGCATGCCTCCAGTTCTCTTCGTGTGTTGTTTAGGTCACCTACATCCTCTATAACCCTGGGGGCTCCAGTGCAAGGACCATATGATACTGTTACCAATAGGTTTCCTCAATGTGTTTGCCATCCATCATCTCCGACGTCTTCTCAACTCTTGTGAGGGATAATGTTCTTATGAGAAGCAACATGGCTAATCTTAATCCCACTCCTCCCTCAAACCGTCCCCATTCCCTCCAACTTTGCACGCGCACAAGGTACCAGTGTTCATTCAATAGATCGAGACCTAACATTGTTCCTCTACAAATGGCACGAGCATCCAAATGGTAGAATAGTTAAAGCGGCTGCCTTTTGCGCAAAGTTATGGGGTTCCGTGTTCGTCACGTTCCATTCTACCAAGCCGTAGATGGCTACCTGATTTCTATCTTGAATTGGGAAAGGCAAAAACAGAGAGGAAAGGAACTAGACCCCTCATTTCATATAGCACTTCGCTTCCCAAAGGCAGTATATCTGTTAAGGATTATTGCCCAATGTGTGGTGCCTAGAATACGCGAAAAGGGTTACAGAGTACATGGATGAATTTTTTTTAAATTATACTTTGTCATGCTATGTTTTAGTTGCAATACAACTGTATTTACAATTTTAATAACAAAATAAATATCTATATGCCAATTTCGCTAGCTAACTGTCAGAATGTTTCGTGATTTGTATTTCTACATGTCACTTAAATTATGTTATTAATTATTATTTATATATATATTGTATAACTTATATTATATATGCACTAGATAAAAAGGCTATATTAAATTATCCTCAAAATATTTTCTCCCGAGAAGGTTACGCTGGGACGTCTAAAGTCTCTTAAGGGGTACGGGAATACATACGTTTGGGAAACACACTGCTGTGAGACTACCTTTATCTTATTATATTTAGAATCATGCTTGGATTTCAAATTTCATCAACATCGCTAAGTGTCGTGCCTGGTGGCGTTAGTAATCATTAATAACCCTCTCTCGTGTTGTTTATTGAGTGATAACATCCTCTCGGCATCATCATTATTTTTCAGCTCCAAGCGAAGCATAGGTCAGCAATAAATACCTTCCAATCCCGTGCAATCTGCTCAAGATCTTTCTATATATTTTTAAAAATCCTTTTCATGTCTGTCTCTAGTAATCTTCTCCACGTGGTTTTGGTATGTCTCTAAATCTCTTACCCTAGGGAGTCCAGAACAGGGGTCGGCCTTGTAATGCTATCAACTAGTTTTTCTCAAAGTGTGTCTCACCCAACGCCAGCGTCTCTTCCTCCCATGTCAAGCCGTTAATCCATCTGGTAGGACTTATTCTTACTCCAGTACTGTAATTTTATAAATGTCGCCACGCCCCATAACCGACTTAATGAATCTTAATTCCGCTCCTCTCCTAATCCGGCCCCAACCCTCACTCTCACAAGGTACAAATGATCTTACAACGTGACCTCAAATTATGACGTGACAAGCGAGCACGTTTCGGCAGATGAAAACGAAACAAGGGGAGACAACGTTTTTCCCATAGCCTATATTTAGTAAGAGAAAGTACACGAAGGAAAATACTTTGTGAAGAACCTGGTCCTTATATATAACATCAATAAAGCACAAACCCAATAGTCCGCTACAGTGGCGTAAATACAATGTAAGGGGCTCCCGGGCCCAAATTAAGTGGGGGCCCTCTTATATAATGGACTCGGCAACTATAATCAATATACGGCAAAGCTATACACTCTTCCTTGTAGTACTTTCCAGGGCCCACTCGATGCAGAGACCCCCGTGATGTGCCAAGTCCACCCGGGCGGTTTTACGCCACTGGTCCGCTAGTCACAGTGGAGTTTTAAAAAAAATTTCAATACTTAATCTCATTTATATCCAATCACGTTTTTTCTAAAAATGGAAAGCGGAAATTTATTACGAGAAGAAAGAAACACAAGGCCATTTTTGTTTCTTTAACGAGCGATAACCATACACAACTGAAATTAGGACCAACGAAAGTTTGTATCGAAACAGAAAGTCTGGATGCCTATTAAGTTGTTGTTACTGTTTAGACGCAGCAACGTTTGGGCTTTCGCCCTGCGGACGTCTTTGTAGGCCTAGTTAAAAAAACAAAACAAAAAACTAATAAACAGGTAACATTGATTTATTAGCCTACGTGTTAACTTTTTCTAGAATTTACACCCGTATCATAGCCTTTTTTTTTAAAACAGGTAACCTGGGATCAAATAAAAACTAAAAAAATGTTCAAATATGTCGATTACTACAAATAAAATAAGCGACAAAACAAAATATTTCCTTTTTTAAAAACACGGTAAACTTGTCAAACAAAATAATACTATGATAACTACAAATTTACACGAGAAATGAGATGATAAGCTCTACTTGGTCACGTACACCTGATATAACTACAAATTTACACATGAAATGAGATGATAAGCTCTACTTGGTCTCGTATACCTGATATAACTATAAATTTACACGGGAAATGAGATGATAAGCTCTACTTGGTAACGTACACCTGATATAACTATAAATATACACGAGAAATGAGATGATAAGCTCTACTTGGTAACGTACACCTGATATAACTATAAATTTACACGAGAAATGAGATGATAAGCTTTACTTGGTAACGTACACCTGATATAACTATAAATTTACACGAGAAATGAGATGATAAGCTCTACTTGGTCTCGTATACCTGATATAACTATAAATTTATACGGGAAATGAGATGATAAGCTCTACTTGGTAACGTACACCTGATATAACTACAAATTTACACGGGAAATGAGATGATAAGCTCTACTTGGTAACGTACACCTGATATAACTATAAATTTACACGGGAAATGAGATGATAAGCTCTACTTGGTCTCGTACATCTGATATAACAACAAATTTACACGGGAAATGAGATGCTAACTGCTTGCGCAGATCTGAGTCTAAACCCAATAGAAAACGGAAGAAAAAATGGTTGGACTAACGCAGCAAAGAGCAGTCAGTGTGTGATAAAGAGAAGAATAGTGTGTTAGAAAGAGAAGAACAAAGTGTATTATGAAGAGAAAGATAGGGTATGTTACAAAGAGAAGAACAGTGTGTTATAAAGACAATAACAGTGTGGTGTGTTACAAAGAGAAGAACATTGTGTGTTACAAAAAGAAGAACACGTCGTGCTACAAAGAGAAGAACATGGTGTATCACAAAGAAAAGAACATTGTGTGTTACAAAGAGAAGAGATGAACAGAGTGTTATAAAGAGAAGAACAGCGTATGTTACAAAGAGAAGAACAGAGTGTGTTAAAAGAGAAGAACAGCGCGTGTGACGAAGAGAAGAATGGAGTGTGTGACAAAGAGAAGAACAAAGCGTGTTATAAAGAGAAGTACAGAATGTGTTACAAAGAGAATAATGGAGTGTGTTACAAAGAGAAGAACAAAGTGCGTGTCAAGGAGAAGAACAAAGTGTGAAAGAAAGAGAAGAATAGAGTGTGTGACGAGGAGAAAAACAGAGTGTGTGACGAAGAAAAGAACAGAGGGAGTTTCGAAGTGAAGAACAGAGTGTGTTATAAGGAGAAGAACAGAGTTTGTTGCAAAGAGAAGAGCAGTGTGTGTGACAAAAAGAAGAACAGTATATGTTGCAAAGAGAAGAACAGAGTGTGGTACAAAGAGAAGAACAGAGTGTGGTACAAAGAGAACAGTATGTATGACACAGAAAAAAAGCAAAGTGTTTGACAAGGAGAAGAACAAAGTGTGTGAAAAAGAGAAGAATGGAGTATGTGACAAGGAGAAGAACAGTGTGTGCGACGAGTAGAAGAACAGAGTGTATGACAAAGAAAGAACAGAGTGAGGGAGAAGGAAAACAGTTCTAAGATTGCAAAGAACAGAAAAAAAAAAACAGAAGTGAAGAAAAAGGAAGATAAAATCAGAATAAGACCAGAACGAATGAAATGATAAACAGAAAGATAAAAATTATACAAAGAAGCGAAAATGAAACACGAAATCAAACAGTGAGTAGGAATAGAACGTGATTTGGAGAAGGAAACACACAGACAGGGGGGAAAATATGATTTAAAAAGAAGAAACTGAAAACAATAAGGCAGGAAAGAAAAATAAAAAAAGATATTGAACGAACTGATAAATTCCGCAAATGTTGAAATTTTCCAGCAACTTTTTTTTTACTTTTTAAAATCTATTTCTTTTTGGTCATATAGGATCCTCAACGATGTATTTACAGTTGTGACAAAATGAATTTTTACTCTGCAGAATCGACTGGATCTAACACAGCTCACAAATACGCTAAAATATATAAGCCAGTGTGAACAAGCATTCACTTTTTAAAAAACAATAAGCACACGGATTAAAAAATAAACATTTTATTGTCAGTTATAGTTATTCACGTATTTACTAACATAATCTCGCCATTCGTTTAACTCCGTTTAGGCGACACACGAAAGAATTACTTCAAGCTAAGATCGCTAATAATACGTCTAGACGTCTTATCACGTTGACAGGCCTCACACACGCTATAACACTAGCAAAGAAGTACCAGAAATAGGGCACAATCTAATTCTCTGTAAGTCCCAGGTCTATGCCAGACGTACGTACCAATTGTTTGTATTTTGAAGCGGGGTTCCCGACCCTAAAACTAAAGTGTGGGGCAGACGAATCACACACAACGAGCTAGGTCACTCCACGCGCTAGTTTGTACTTATAGCGTTCAGCCGTCGGCGAGGGGAATCCTAGACAGCGCGCGATTAATCCTTCGAACATACCGATTTCTCCCCCCTGCTCGTCTTATTCTGGGTAAAATCGGCCGTCATATTAGTTTCTTACACTGTCTGCTAGATTTTTGTTTCTCCATCCAAGCAAAGTGAGTGAGTCATACTTGACCTAGAATTTCTTGGTCGAACGACCTCTCCAGTTTTCGTGTCAAAAGAGATTGACTGACAGCCATATCGTGGCTATTTCCAACGAGTGACCTTCGTAGCTCAGCGTCCTCTGGTCTCTGCTGTTCCACATCCTCCCACACCATATGTTCAGTTTAAAAGGTAATCATCATCATCAGTTGCCATCTCCACAACGAAGGTTGGCTGTAATGGATCTCCAACGTCTTCTGTCTCTTGTCTTGATGGTACACTCTGATAGACTCTTTCCTGTCCATCTCTTGATGCTATCTTCCCACTTATAGCGCTGTCTTCCCCTTGCACGTTTGCCTTCAACTCTCCCTTCTGTTATGGTCTTCTGCAAGGTGTTATGCCTTTTTATGTGGCCAAAGTATTTTAGCTGCCGAACTTTGACCTCCCTCATTAGTTCTCTTTTTTCATACCTAGATTTTCTAGGACCTCCTTATTTGTTTTCATCTCTTTCCATGAGATACGCCCCATTCTTCTATATATCCACATTTCAAGAGCCTCAATTCTTTCTTCCAAACGCTTATTCATCGTCCATGTTTCTGCACCATACAGAAATGCAGAATATATATAACACTTTATGATTCTCAGTTTTAATTTGTGAGATAACTGTTTGGATGTCAGTATATTTTTCATGTTGTTGAATGTAGCTTTGGCCATCCCTATTCTCTTCTTGATTTCTGTTTCATATCTGCCATCTTCTGTTATTATATGACCAAGATATACGTAGCTCTTGACTTGTTCCAGGATTTTCCCATTTACGCTTATCTTTAATGTGGGTTTATCGTCTGTTTTGATAATTATCATAGTTTTTGTTTTCTCAATATTAATGTCGAGTCCATAAAGGTAAAGGTTGGCCCATATCGGATACTGCTGTATGGGAGTAACGTGTTAGAGACTTCACTATACAAGGTTCAGCATCGAGAGGTGGGGTTGACCAGTTCCCTTCCTTGCTGTATTTTCATTTCCTAACTGAAGAGAAAAGCCAGGTACCCATTTACAGCTGGGTAAACTGATGCCTGTCGCTACTTTGAAAAGAACCCGCCACCTTTACCACGAGACACCAGCGCTGTAACCACTCTATCACGCTCGTGGTCAGTTTATCGAGGTATTTTTACCCGTGTTTTCTGTTGCTTCTCTAAAAGTTGAAATTAGAAATTGTCTGGGAGCCGCGCTAGCGTAGTGGTTACAACACCGCTCTGGCGACCGGGTGATTCAGGATCAAACCCGGGAGACGGCATTTGAGGATTTTTCGTCGACCGGGATTTGGACTGGATTAACTCGAGACCTGGCGACGATAAGACTCGTATTTTCCACTGAAGCTACACTATAGAAAGGGTTTCTTAACTAAAAAAAGCAAACAAACAAACACTTTAAGTTTAACCTTTACACATTGTGACGACTGTGCGTTAATAAAGTATAACATCAGTGCCTTCTTATGGCTTTTTGGGCCATCACTGCATAAATGCTGCACCAAAGTCTTTCATATGCTCTTACAGTTGTTGTTATATCTGTAGCAATTCGTTTTACACGGTGAGATTGCTAGTTCCGTGTACAACCTCATTCTAGTTGTCTCTTACGATATGCATGATAAAGCATAAAATTAGTGGCGTACTAAAGTACAAGGGAGCGGTCTGCCTCGCGTTACAGCGAGGAAAAAAGTGGGGGCGGGGGGGGGGGGGGGGGCCATCGAACATTATTAAGACAGTCCTGAACAGTTTAAAAATCTACTTGCAAGCATAATCTATTTTTCTGTATGTATACCTATGGAAAGGACGGGGGAGGGAACGCCAAAGGATAGATTCACCCGCGGTGCCAAATAGTTTAAGTACACCCCTGCATAACGTCAACGTCCTACTGACGTTATATGGGGGTAAAATAATATTTTTACAACAAATGTTGGATAAAAAATGTTGGCCCGCTCTCAGGACATCAGGCCATAGTAAATTCCTCACAGATATTAAAAGAAAATATGTCGATCACCGCAGCAAATTTCGCAATTAACGCCATTACGGGTAATGAACCTGGGAGTGTCTGATATTTCCGGCTCTTTCATTCTGTGGAGTTCTCGTGCACAAAAACATTACTGACGGTTTGGCGCAATTTGTTTCAGTCATGTTTAACTTGCTTTCCCGAGCTTTCACATTCATAATTTCAAAGTAGGAAATATACATGGTTATAATAATAATAATAATAATTTCACTTTGTACTCCTTACGGAGCTTGTGACCACCGCTACAGCCTCATGAATCGGGTACAGAGCAACTCTGTGAAGGTTAAAGGCGGCCGGCGTGATGCTTACCACATCACCCCTTGTGCCGTATAGTCAAGAAAATATGGGCCTGTAACTGTCTTTTTTTCTTGTTGAGGTGATCACTGGCCCAAGACAGTTTACATGTTGTTAGATGTGTAGTGCGAGCGTATGATGAGTTGAGTGTGGGTGCGAATGAAGACGCGAATGTGTTTAGGCTCGTATAGATGTAGATCCTGCAACCCATACTCTCACATGCAGTAATCAAGGATGCTTTGACACTGCAGGCATGTTTCAAGACATTTATTGACGGGAACACACATAATATCAACAGGAACAGTCAGTGTAACAGGGTCATGCTGACCTGACATCGATAGGTATACATTTGGCATTCAAAAAGGTAAACATCAGAATAGACGTGCATGGTCAATAGCAAAGTTCTTCAATAATGACAGTTCGTAGCGTCGCCCTTGGCGTCTCTGACTAAACGCGTCAGATGCCTTAGTTACCTTGACACACAGGTGCAACTTGGCACTCCCTGCCAATTGCACATATCAGGCTGTAGTATAATAGCCGGAAGCACAGGCCTCGTTCTGACATCGGCCGTGTACTTCTGTTAAATAGGTTATCATCAACCCTGCAGTAATACTTATTGTAGATAGAAGTTCCGCCAATCTGCGGCTCCCACAATATATCCTCGTCACTGGATTTCTGGACAATATAAGACTAACAGTCTTGGATGGCTACCTCGAGCACAAATATATAAGTTCTGAAATGGCGGATCCGTGAACTGCTGTTCACCCTAGGTAATCCTTTACATGTTCTGCCACCGAAAAGCGTAATAATGCATAAAGGTCGGTATTACCTGGTAAATGAATCCTCAGAACTACACAAGGAATTCTGTCGTCATCCCGACGCACAGAGATTCACTGGGGAAAACTGCCATAGCAGTTACTTCGAAGATTCTCCCCGAAAAAACAATGGACTCTTGGTCCCTTCAGAAAAACAGGACCTCCCGGCTTCCCGGAAGTATATCTCACTCCCGCTTAAAAAACCTTCCCATAGGCCTACGCCGAACTGTCAACCTCTGACCCTACAGGTCAAACACAATGAATGAATAAACAAGGGAAGACAACCCCTAATCAACCTGACATCGCAGGTAAAGACACAATTATACTTATGATACAAACATAAGCAAATAACTTGACAGATGACTCCGTCGAAAATGACAGCAACATTACTACCACCCCCCTGTAAAAAAAAAATGCAATTTTTTTTTTTAATATGTTCATGAGCAAGATAGCACCAGTATCACTTCTGTGCTCATGCAAACAATGAACCTAATATCAGGTACAATAGAAGAGGGTACAAATCATCTCCCAACATAGGAGAAAATATTTCCTTTAAGCCAAACAAACTAAGGGATACCATTCAAGAAACCTAAGTTGCTGGCAATACCAATCATATATCAAACATTACTAAATAATATAATCATAGCAATATACAAATGTCAATGCTATTTTAGCAACATATCACTGATGGATGGACAAAATGAAATTTGTTAAATTATCTAAACATCATCCAAATACATTTGTATTACAACATATTATGATATTAAGGACAGACCTAAGTCTGAAAATATATCAGGAAAAACTAGGACACAAGATTTAACTGGAATCATGTGGGCATCTAGACAATATGTCCGCCATCACATTATCCGAACCACGGATAGCTCGCACCGTGAAATGGAAAGGCTGAAGAGCAATAGCATAACGAGTAGATCTCGAGCTCTTCAAATCCTTACTTTGCATAGCCGTAAGAGCTTTTTGGTCGGTTTCCATAAAGAAATGCGCGCCCAGAAGGAACCTTTGTAGCTTAAGAATGGACCAAACCATAGCTAACAATTCACGGTCCAAAACCGAGTAATTCCTTTCTGCCGCATTCAGCTTCCTAGAAATATACATTACAGGATGCAGAGTTCCTGAATATTCCTGCATTAGTGCCGCTCCAATGCCAGTGGAAGAGGCATCACTACGAAGGACAAAAGTCTTATCAATCGTCGGTAGTCTTAAGATAGGATGAGATGAGAACAAATTCTTAACCTGATCCAATGAAGATTGGCATTCTTGGGACCAACGCACCATATTAGGAGAACCTTTTTTCAATAACGTTGAAAGTGGTGCCATAATGGAGGACAGATTCTCAATGAATCTTCCATAGAATTGTATCAATCCCAAGAGACTACGCACTTGCTTTTTTGTCTTCGGAACCGAGATATTTAATATCTTTGAAATGTTTTGGTCCTCTGTCTTCAACAGACCATGACCAACTCGATGACCTAGGAAGGAAATTTCACTAAACCCAACAAAAGCTTTAGAGGGTTTAGCAGTCAAACTATGCTCACGTAGAGTAGATAGCAATTCCTTCAGACCCACATAGTGTTCTTCCCAAGTATCGCTGAAAAGACAGATGTCGTCTAAATATGCAATGACATCTGCACGATCTGATAGAATTCGTCGCATCATGCGCACGAAAGTCGCTGGGGCGTTCATAAGCCCGAAAGGCATAAAATTCCATTGAAACAGACCCCTAGGTGTCGAAAAAGCAGTGAGAGGTTTGGCGTGTTCCGTCAATGGGACTTGCCAATAACCTTTCGACAAGTCTAGTTTAGTAAAGAATTTAGCTTTAGAAAGTCTAATAAGTAGATCATCTAATAACGGCATAGGTTCAGCATCGAACTTCGTAACTTGATTTAATTTGCGATAATCAACGCAAAGACGTATGTTATTGTCTTTCTTTCGAACAATAACTATCGACGAAGAATAAGCTGAAGTGGATGGTTCAATTATTTGTAGTTGAATCATTTCATCCAATTCTTTCTCGACTTGTGCTTGAAAATGAATAGGTATTGGGTATGGTCTTACTCTGATCGGATTACGATCAGTAAGTATGATGTCATGTTCTATGACATCTGTGTGTCCAGGAATGTCGGTAAGGACATCCTGATATGATTGTAACGTAGAGGATACTTGACGTTGTTCCTCAAAAGACAAGTTAGAAGAGACTGTAACGTCTCTCCACGATTCCGTTGAAATAAGTGGAATCGTAGGAAGAGGTAAGTTCACGTCAGAAAAAATAGTTTCCTCATCCTGTATAACGGACAGGGATGAGATGTGACCATGTTGAACTGGAGAGTCGTCCGTCGCCTGGAAAATAGGCTGTAAATAGTCTGGACGTTCAATAAACTCTGTTAGCATATTTATATGGAAGGTTTTATGCCTTCCATCCACATCGACAATATAGTCGACATCAGAAATTTTCGAGACTATAGTGTATGGACCCTTCCAAGAAATGAGAAGTCTATTCTCTCTTGAGGGCAGTAAGACATATGCTTTGTCTCCAGGACAAAGTTGACGTAGGCGTCTTTTCTTATTAGCAAATCGCCTAGCTTTTTCTTTCGCAAATTCGGAAGATGAAGTTGCTAACCTGCACGATTCGATAATCTTTTCTCTAAGAGCTATAACATATTTATATGACGATTGTGTATCATCGTCAATATTATCGGAAGTTATCAAATCGTGTAACAAGGACATTGGCCCGCGCGGTTGCGCGCCAAAGACAAGTTCGAAAGGAAAAACCCTGTATGCTCGTTGGGAACCTCTCTATAGGCAAAGAGGACTGCAGGTAAAACCCTGTCCCAATCTTCAGGATGATCCTCCGTTATCTTGCCAAGTAAGTTCTTTAGTGTCCTGTTAAGACGTTCTACCAATCCATTGGACATTGGATGATAAATACTACTGAGAGACCTTTTAATGTCTAGCGTAGCCATTACCTGAGACATAACGTCCGAAATTAACTGAGTGCCGTGATCCGACAGTATTTCTCCGGGGAATCCCAGACGAGAAAATACGAGCCAAAGAGCATCAGCGATATCGACAGTTGATATGCTCTTCAGAGGAATAGCCTCTGGCCAACGCGTGCACATGTCCACGCAAGTGAGGATAAATTGGTGTCCTCTGGCTGACTTAATTTTGAACGGACCAATGATGTCTATAGCCATTTTCTGAAACGGCCGAATCGGAATATCTGCAGCCTGAATAGGAGCAGCATGTCTCGGACCCCTAGACTTGACCTCTTGACAAATTTTGCAAGATCGGCAATAAATTCGGATGTCTTTATTCACGAATGGCCAAAAGAATGACGCAAGGACTCTAGTTTTAGTTCTGGAAAAACCCATGTGTCCCGCACACTGAGAATCGTGTGCATGCCGAAGAATTAAGGCTCTCATACACTTAGGCACAAGAATTTGCGAGTGCATAGACTTGTCCGAGTGTTGTACCATTCGTACCAATATACCATTCTTCATAGTGATATACGATTTGTGATTCGTATTTTGATTGGGATCCCCTTTCTTTGCAAGAAGGAAGTATTTCTTCAAAGAAGGATCCTCTTCTTGACGTTTAACAAACGAGTCATGGGAAATCACCAAGTGCTCGTCTTGGCTATCAACTTCATTACTATTATCAGATGAAGTTGGGGGATTAAGAGCTTGAGCTCTTGTCACCACTGCATTGACCGTTTGAATGTTTTTTTCTTTCCAACTAGAAATTTGTTGCGGGGTGCATTCCTTAACCCCATGAATACGACCGATTATAAGATCCGCAATAGGATTAGGAAGAAGACATGCATGGACATCTCCTGTGAAGAAAGGAGTGTCAATCCTAATAATAGCAGTAGGATAGCTTTCCATAGTACCACCAAATGTAACACATTTGATTGTTTTTCCCGTGGCACAGCAAGGATCTATCAGAGACTCCTTAACCCCGACGGTAGTACATCCCGAATCGAAAAGTACTGAGACTAGCCTATCATTTATTAGACCTTTATGTAAGATGAGAGATCCTCTCCCATCATGCGCAACTGTAGCAGGTAGAGCAGGAAGAGGGTGACCACAACTTAGCGTAGATACAGTTGATGAGTCAAACAATGTTAAGCATTGGGGGCATTCAGTTGCTCTCCCAAAATCGAAAGCACAACCAGTGATAGCCCTAGAGTTACCACTATCATTTACTGTATTACAGGCTCCATCAAACTCTTGTTGCGCAGAGTTTGCCTGTTGGTAAGGTCTTTTTTTGTTAAACCTAGGTCTACCTCGATTATCATTTCCCCTGTAGTTATTTTGACTATCATTTCCCCTGTAATTATTTCGATTATCATTTCCCCTGTAATTGTGATCATATTGTCTATTGTACTCATCATTCCGGTTTGAATCCCGGTTTCTAAATTCACCATCGTCATAATCTTGACGTCGAGAATGATTACCTCGAAAATTTGAATAGTTATTATTTGGATAGCCTTTACGAAAGTGTCTCAAATTATTACCACTAAAATTACGAGAACTACCATCTTGTCTCCACTGCATAGACGAAGAACCATCATGTGTTGGATTACTCCGCTTCTGAGTGTAATTTTGATTACTTCCCCTATTCCAATTTTGTTGAGCACCCTGAAATTCTTTTCTTAAATTAGGGCCATATGGTGTTGCCGAAGCAGCTGGCAACCCTTCTTTCACTTTAGAATTGCTAACTGTAGCATGGGGATGTGCTGTGGCATACTGACAACAGTATTCCTCCATTTCTTTTAAGTTTTTAGGCTTACGCTCATGAAGGAATGCAAGAAAAGAATCATTAACAGATGACAAAACCTTATCTCGCAATAATAAGTCCATTAGACCTTCATATGTTTTCTCAATCTGAGACAACTCAACCCATCGTGTAAATGTACGACGTATCTTTGTAACAAAATCAGAGAAATCTACTCCATTTTCTGGCAACATTGTCCTAAAACGAAGACGATAGTCTTCTTGTTTTAATTGGTATTTCTTTAGTAATGCTGCCCTGACAACATCATAATTAGTCCTCTCATGTTCGTCTATTGTCATAAGAGTAGTCACTGTGTCACCTGTAAAAAATGGCATCAGTTGTTCAACATATTTTTCCTTTTTTATGTTATGCGTATCGCACAAAAAATTGGAATCTATCTAGATAATCTGCTACGTCATCCTTTAAAGGATTGAAATGAGGCAATTTAATCCTACTAACAAACTCCTTTGTCGTACTCGAAGTTGTTTGCTGAGCACCCGTACTCGCCAATTTCAATTTCTCTAACTCCAAAATTGCGAGTTTTTCATCAAGTTCCATCTTCTGTTTTCTTTCCTCATGTTCCATTTTTCTAATTTCAGCCTCAGCAGCAGCTTGAAGTTTTTTTTCCTCTGCAGCAGCTTGAAGTTTTTTCCTCTCTGCAGCAGCTTGAAGTTTTTTTTCCTCTGCAGCAGCTTGAAGTTTTTTGTCTTCCATTTCCATCTGGAATTTTCTTTCATCAGCTGCAGCTTGAGCTTTCCTCTCCTCAGCAGCAGCTTGAGCTTTTCTCTCCTCAGCCTCTCTTTGATACCTTCTTTCTTCAAGTTCTAATCTTCTATTCTCAGCTTCTAGCTTCTTTAGTTCAGCTTCTGCTTTCAATTTAATTTCCTCTTTTTGTTTCTTTTCTTCTGACTTTAATGCAATGGCGAATTGAGCAGATGAATATTCTTCCAATTCTTTACCAGACTTACCAAGGGTCAACCCTTGCTGGATGAAGAAATCCAATGTAGACATTCTGTCTAATGAGATCAGAAACCTGAAAAAAAATTAAATAAATTACCTTATCCCACTTCAATGGGAGACAAGTCTGAAATGCTAGACTTGTATACTCACTTCACTTTATTTTACTGTCTCAATCTTTGTAGATAACAAGTCTTTTATCAAAGAACTTGTATAAATATCTTATATAATATTATTATTTAACAAACTCTATATGAAGAGTCTACCTTATCAATAATATCAAAACATGACCAAGTATGTGTATGTAGACTGTGCATGACAGTAATGTAGTACAACCAAAAAAAAAATACAAAGACAAAAATACAAAACAATACAAATGGCAACACTGTTTTAACCAAAAAATGTGTAGAGAAATACACAAGAAAGGAGAGACCTACAGAATACAAACAAAACAAATCGACAATCAAAACTGAAAAACAGACAAAATATTACAAAAACAACGTTAAGTACAATTACATCACAGCTAACATCAATAGCGACCAATTGTCACTAGCAAATTTCCAAATTAAGAAAATTTGCACCTACAGACCGCTTACAGTAAGCCTCGATCAAGTGGCATATTTACCGTAAGACCCACCAACCGAAAAACCCGCAGAAAAATACACAAAACAGTAGAAGTGACATAAACATATAGCAATCAATTTCAATGTGTTGCAGAACAAGTTCAGTCACAGCTGAAACTAAAATAAATTTCTTGCTCCTTGCGAACACAGAAACGAAATGTCAAACGCGCACTGAACGTCAAATCCACTGTAACATAAAGTGGTATTCACGAACCAAAGTTACTATGACCTTCTCAAATTAGGGCTTGCACATTGAATGTTTACAATTTCACGTACTGTTTACAGACACTTGACCTCCAACAATGTAGCTTGAATACTCTGACCTAGAAAAGTCTGTTGTTGAATGAAACGTGTAACAACCCGCAGTACTGTTTACAATAGGAACCCGCCTTCTATGCAGTTATGGTCCACGTAGCAAATGCCTAGTAGTTCACTTCAGTACTTGTCTTGTTATGCTTTATGTAGCATTATAATATAAATGCTCGTACTGTTTATTTGTGTCAACCGTTGATGACCTATATCTGTCCTGTTGTAGCCAAAACTTGCAAGTGTAGAATTAGCACTGTGTGTTACGGCTGTCCCGTGTGTAGCTTAGACCCACAGATCAGAAGTGTAATGTGTACTTGTCCTTCTTGTAACTTTCTCGACAAAACTGGAGACATCATACATGTAACAGCCAACCAGGAATGTAAATTTCTGGATCCATAAATGTCAACAATAATGTCAAATGCTCGCTCTGTTCTTTTTAAACCCACAGATCTGGTCCATCAGAAATGTAAGTTTCTAGGCCACATTGGCGACAAGAAATGTATCATAAGAGCCCACGTAACTGGTCCACCAGAAATGTAACTGTCTTTTTTTTTCTTGTTGAGGTGATCACTGGCCCAAGACAGTTTACATGTTGTTAGATGTGTAGTGCGAGCGTATGATGAGTTGAGTGTGGGTGCGAATGAAGACGCGAATGTGTTTAGGCTCGTATAGATGTAGATCCTGCAACCCATACTCTCACATGCAGTAATCAAGGATGCTTTGACACTGCAGGCATGTTTCAAGACATTTATTGACGGGAACACACATAATATCAACAGGAACAGTCAGTGTAACAAGGTCATGCTGACCTGACATCGATAGGTATACATTTGGCATTCAAAAAGGTAAACATCAGAATAGACGTGCATGGTCAATAGCAAAGTTCTTCAATAATGACAGTTCGTAGCGTCGCCCTTGGCGTCTCTGACTAAACGCGTCAGATGCCTTAGTTACCTTGACACACAGGTCAACTTGGCACTCCCTGCCAATTGCACATATCAGGCTGTAGTATAATAGCCGGAAGCACAGGCCTCGTTCTGACGTCGGCCGTGTACTTCTGTTAAATAGGTTATCATCAACCCTGCAGTAATACTTATTGTAGATAGAAGTTCCGCCAATCTGCGGCTCCCACAATATATCTTCGTCACTGGATTTCTGGACAATATAAGACTAACAGTCTTGGATGGCTACCTCGAGCACAAATATATAAGTTCTGAAATGGCGGATCCGTGAACTGCTGTTCACCCTAGGTAATCCTTTACATGTTCTGCCACCGAAAAGCGTAATAATGCATAAAGGTCGGTATTACCTGGTAAATGAATCCTCAGAACTACACAAGGAATTCTGTCGTCATCCCGACGCACAGAGATTCACTGGGGAAAACTGCCATAGCAGTTACTTCGAAGATTCTCCCCGAAAAACAATGGACTCTTGGTCCCTTCAGAAAAACAGGACCTCCCGGCTTCCCGGAAGTATATCTCACTCCCGCTTAAAAAACCTTCCCATAGGCCTACGCCGAACTGTCAACCTCTGACCCTACAGGTCAAACACAATGAATGAATAAACAAGGGAAGACAACCCCTAATCAACCTGACGCACATGGGTGCTTTAGTGAGGCATCCTGCAAAAAGACCAGATGCAGTGGTGGTTCCATGCTACATAGGGAGCACAAAGGGAACTGACGATGATGCATGATAATGAACTTATCCATAACTGTAGAAAAGGTTCTAAAAATAGACCAACCTAAGGAACTAAACAAGACAGTAGAAGAACACGAAAACAAATAATTTTTTTTTTTTTCCCTTAACCAGCGGCACTTGGGCTTTCAGCCCTTCGGCCCAATGACATGTCATTGCGAGGCTGGGGAACCTGAGGACTTTCCTTCCAACTCGGTCAGGAGCTTCGCTCCTTCCCATCCACAGAGGGTTTATTACAGGAGCCGTTCAGGTTATTCAGTCAAATTTCCGGCCGTAAACATTTCTTCAAACGCTGACTCCCGGGTTTGAACCATGAACACCTGGTCGCCAGTACAACGCCGAAGCCATTACACCAGCGCGGCTCCCAAAAAAATAACACTAATAAATAAAAACGTATGGTTAGAAGGTAAAGATATAATCTTTATCTAATAATATACTGGTCACAAAAAGTAGGGGATATTGAATTTAAAAGTTATCCAAAGACAACATATTTCAAATTAGTTCATTTATTCCTTCGTACAAGTAAACTCGAGCATCATAACAAGACATTTGCGGTATAAGAAGTGTTATGGCTTTACTCACATGATTTTAGTCGCACTGGCAACCAAGGCGGGGTAGGTACTTCATTTTCACAAAAATATTCCAATATTTCTAAAAACGTGTAGGGCCCCCGTTTGCCGCTAAACATGCATTGCAACGACGTCTCATACTGCAAATAAGCCTTCTGATGTTGTCTTGAGGAATTCTCTGCCACTCCTGCTGAAGGGCCTGGGCTAACTGCTGAAGAGTCTATGGAGCGGCTGGACGTTGTTGGACGCGTCTATTCAGGAGGTCCCACAAATGCTCAATAGGAGACAGGTCGGGGGACATCGGCGGCCACGGTAACGTTCGGATATGCTGCATCTGAAGGTGATCTTGGACGACACGAGCACGGTGAGGACGTGCATTGTCATCCTGGAAGATGAAATCTGGTCCGTGCCGTTGAGCAAATGGCACAACAATAGGCTCGATGATGTTGTCACGGTAGTAGAGCCCTGTGATATTGACCTGGCATATGGGAAGGTCGGTCCTGTCATTCATACAGATGCCTGCCCACACCATTACACTGCCACCTTTATAACGGTTGTGTGCAACAGTTGCAGGAGGCTGGTAACGCTCACCTCGCCGTCGCCAGACACGTAATCGACGATCATGAAAATCCAAAACGAAACGGGACTCATCAGAAAACATCACTGATGCCCACTGTTGATTGGTCCACCGATGATGACGTTGGCAGCAATCCACTCTTGCTCGCCTGTGTTGTGGTGACATGGGCAAAGCTACAAACGGTCTGCGTGAGGCCAGTTGCACTTGGTGCAAACGGTTTCGTACTGTCTGAGTTGAGACCCGGATCCCAGTGGTCTGTTGAAGGTGTTGCTGAAGTTGAGTAGCATTTAGAGTCCGAGTTCTGATGGCCTGAGTAACAAGAAGTTGATCTTGGCGGCGTGTAGTGACTCTTGGGCGGCCAGTCCGAGGCAGATCAGCCACTGTGCGGAAATTTTGATACCAGTTCCACAGTCTGCTGACAACTGACTGTGAAACATTGAGGTTCTGAGCAGCATCCACTTGCTGACTTCCGGTTTGCAACATGCCTATGCCTATCCATCTCTGCTGTTCTGTCAAACGTTCCATGACGAAGAAAATAAATTTTATCTGTTGCAGAGTCTTTTTATACCTGTCCATGGTGAGTAGTGTTCATCAAACCCGAGATACACGCATTTTTTGTGAAAAAGAATAATGTGTGAACTTTACGGATGGGCCCCACCTCTGTTCTTGGGATTGGCTTACTCATCACGAGTCACCAGGTCAACATGATATTGCACGTGAGAGTGGAGAAGAGCGTGCTCGATATGTCCGTACAACCATTAAAATACGAAATCCACTCTTTTGTAAAATAATACATACCATCTTAAAATATCCCCTACTTTTTGTGACCAGTATATATAGTACAGGTCCGCAGAGGCGTCCCTAAAGTACTTGGCACCCGGGGCGCATGTTACCTTACCTGTTAAACCCCCATTCCCCAATAAAGAAACACACTAGTAAGTAACATTTTAACAGTAAGTGCTAAATTAATAGTGTCCGATGGCCCCGCCTTCCTGGCTGTCACTCGGTGCGGACCGCCCCCCTCGCACCCCCCTTAGCACGCCAATGCAGGTCCGTATCATTTTATCCGAAATCCTCGTTGACAGCTGTGTTTTGGAAAACGGATTTTTTTCGGTTTCCAGATGTCGCTCAAAATAGCCGAAATTCGCCCAAAATGTGTTCAAAAATCGCAACAACAAAAATTGCCCAAACACTTTTGATTTTCATAATATTTAGGTTTTCGGGTGTTCGGATATATCTCATTGTGGTGTACCCGGAAATGAAAAGGCAGATAAACTTGCAAAAAAGGGAGGAGAATGTGAACAAGAAGATAATGAAGTCACATACTTTGAGAAAAAGAGAACTATCCAGACTATCAGAAGAGAACAGAACCAACCCAAAGACGACTATCACACTCTCGACCGGCAGGGACAGATAACTATTTTTCGACTCAGGACAGGGCATAACAAACTGAATAAACACATGCACAAGCTACGATTGTCTGCTTCACCACTGTGCACATGTGGATTAAACGAACAAACTGCTGAGCATGTTCTACAGGACTGTCCTCTGTATGACCAGTTAAGAAAGATATACTGGCCCAATGACTCAACACTAAACTCAAAGCTATATGGAGTTAAAGAGGAACTTCAAACAACAGTCGAATTCATCATGAGAACTCGTCTGACGGTGTAATCATCAAAGATGCGATCGCAAGAAGAAGAAGAAGGGTGTTCGGATAAAAGAATACAGACCTCTACCAGTATCACAATGTGCTACTAGTAGAAATCCGGGCCTTCAAATTTTAGAGAGTATTCGCAATATTTAAACAGCTCTGACTTAGATTGTCACAGGTTACTTCTGTGTTCTTGTCCACTGCGTGAGATGGCGGGACATTGTCAACATTGTAAGTATAAATATCTTAGGTAAACTAGCGTTATCATGTCACCACAGCGCATGCAGGAATGTTAGAAACGTTGTATGGCTAGTTCGAAAAATTATTGAGGTCGCAAGAAAAAGGGGGAGGCGATGGAAAAGAGAGAGATAGACAGAGACAGAGAAAGAGAGAGAGAACAGTGTTAGAAACCACTGTATGGCATGATAATACTGTATCTGTTGTTTGCTTATGAAAATGCTCCTGAGATTTGACATCTCCTGGAATTTACGGTTTACTTTCCCGCGGTAAGTTAACGGATTCGGGAAAATAAACGAATACGGGTATAACACCTTTGATACTGTTGACGTCATTAAATGAGGGTACAAAGTTGCACTTTGTCAGACAGAACTTCCGGGATATAAAAATTTATAATTTTTTTGTTTTCATGGAAACATAAAGTTTAAAATGAAAATGAAGACCTGTAAAATGAAGTCCATTATACATAAATATACTCCCCCACCCCTCTCCTTTTTTTAAAAATCACAGACTTTTCTACATAAAACATACACGAAGAGAGATGGATAAAGCTCGCACTGTTAACAGTTCGTTTCTAAACCTGGAAGTGCACACAAACTGTTCCAGCGAGAAAATGTATGTTGTAGTTAGGAGCTTCTTTTGTCTTAGATCCGCCATCACTGAACGTTAGAGTTAGGAGCTAATAGCAAGGCAAAACTAACAATCGCCCACGTCAGGTTTTAACAACAACTTATGGCAGGGTTTAACAATCAACAATGGCGGGTCCTAACAACAACAATAACCAATTGTAAGGTTTAAGAGCCACCAATATCATCCTACAATATTTACCAGTGTCATGCCCTAACAACAACCTATGACGGTGTTAAGCAATCAGCAACACACATATTAAAGCCTAATAATTGCCAATGTTAAATCCGAGCAATCACCAATGTCAGGGCCTAACAATCACCAGTGTCAGGCCCTAACAACAACCAATGACAGTGTTAAACGATCAGCAACACGCATATTAAAGCCTAATAATCGCCAATGTTAGATCCTAGCAATCACCAATGTCAGGGCCTAACAACAACCAATGACAGTGTTAAACGATCAGCAACACACATATTAAAGCCTAATAATCGCCAATGTTAGATCCTAGCAATCACCAATGTCAGGGCCTAATAGTCCCTAATGTCAGGGCCTAACAATCATCAATGTCAGGGCCTAACAACCACAATGTCAGGGTCTAACAATCACCAATGTCAGGGCCTAACAATCACGTATATCAAGCCCTAAAAATCACCAATTCCAAGTTCTAACAATAATCCATATCACGGGCCTACAACAGCAAATGCAAGTAGTATTCTTTCCCAGCAGCTTAATGAGAACAGTCTTAGAGATAAAGACAGAACGTAACAAAAACATGCAGTACACGAAACTTTACGATTATATTATTAACTTGGTGGTGTAAGAAACTGCCAGTTCACAATAAGCAAATAACGTGAGTAAACCTTCAGCAAATAACAGTACTATACAGAACCTATATGTTACACCTAATCGTATCTTGGACAATAGAAAAACAAACATAACAACGAAGTCACTTGCAAAAGCAGAAATGAGATTTGCGAGGAGAGTACTATGAAAGCTATGTCCATAGGTTTCTTAGGGGGAAAAAAAGAAAGAAAACAACACTATTAAATCGTTGTTGCTAAGTAAAAGGAAGATGGCATATAAAATTATTAAGTTAGATATATTACGAAAAGGATCTGGCAAACTTTCTAATTACAGAAAAAATAGAGAGTAAAAGAAGTATAAAGAGAGTCTAAAAGACTTCAATGCTAAGAAAAAGATACATTCGTGGACGGAAATAATCTTCGGTGCTATCAAGCATGAACAGTCCCAAGTAGAACAGTCCCAACTGAGATGTTTTGGCCATCTCTGCAGAATGGGAGAAGATCGGCTACCACGGCAAGCATGGGAAACTAAGAGCCAGGGACCCAGACCTCCAGGACGACCCAAAGTCTGCTGGGAGGACAACATTAGACAATCTTTGAAGGACCGAGGATTAGAATGGAACCAAGCCAGGTGGAAGACAGCCGATAGAATAGTATGGCGCTCTCTCTTACAAACCTCTTCACCTCACGGTAGAAGAGAACGACTAAGTAAGTAAGCTATCAAGCAAGACTAAGAAAAAGCCCGAGATAATACATGTGTCGCTGCAAACAGCCTTATAGCTACTGGGCGAAATTAAATATTGTACATTGAGAATAAAGAAAGTAAATCTATCAGCACCTAGTCGTTATTTAAGACATTTTCTTACTCGCAGTTTAAAAACTCCCCCCCCCCCCCCCCCCTTTTTCCCCCCAAAAAGAAAGGAAAAAACACTTTTAAAAATATTACTTTCCATCCACTGGTCCAATATTGAAGAGCAAACACAGAACCACTGCACCCTACCAAACATGTCGTTAATGCCACTAAGGAGTGCTAGTCACATGGCTAACGACCTCATCACGTAAAACAACACAGCTACAGAAACGACCACAAAACTGTTTTGACCTCAGGTTTCTTACAGGAGGAGCCAACAGCACTGGTGGCCCGACACTCCTTATGTAGAGAGAGAAAGGAGAAGAAAAAAGTACAATGATTATTACATTCCTGGGTATAACAATATGCACAAGAAGAAACCTTAAATAAAAATAAATAAATAAGACGCAAAATGGCCACATTGTATTCAAGTCTTCATCTAAAGAACTCAACGTAATTTAGATGTAAGTAAAGTGGAAACAATTAGACGTACAAATATCAAAGCCTTGTTTCGTTCACTAAAGCATTAGAACGTGTACTGCTCGTGTAACTATTTTGGTAACACACTTATATAACAGTTCAGTTGCCGACAATACAGGAGGGGATAAAATCAGAAATAACACAATGAACGGACATTACGGAAGTAAGTCACGTGTGGGATATTTATACATCAACACGTGCAGTGGTTTGACGTCTGTGAAAATGAAAATAAACGAAGCCACGTAACCTAAATGCAGTGTTATCGGAAAGTAGGACATATTATACTAATAAAACCAATCAACCAACCACCCACCCCCACACACACACAAATGTGGTCGAATCTTTCTAGGAGAAATCACACCATCACAAGGCGCCCGAAATGCACAAGATAGCAACGAACTTTCCACGGCAGATAAGGCATAAGTAAAAGGATTAAGTAAATTGTAACTTATAGGCTACACTTCTAAAACAAACAACTGTAAAAAAAAAAAAAAAAAAAAACAACCACAACAACAAACTGGGTACTCGAACTAGGAAAGACAAAGGCAGCGAGTAAGAGAACCGGTCAGCCCACCTAATAAAGCTGGACCTAGCTTGGTAAAGTTGCTAGAACTTCACACTCCTCTCCGGCCGTATCTGCTTTGGGAACTATCTTTAACATTACCACGTACGTTTCATACACAACTTTGCCTGAAGAATAATCAACACATACCGTATTGCCTACAGGTATTGATGTGTCACATTCCAACTAACACGTTTGAACTTCAAGACAGAACTGAACAGCTATTCAATTCTAAAAATCAAAGGACTTACTGTTTATTTTGTTTTGTACGTAGCACACCATTTGTAAAAGTTGTAAAAATAAAAATAAAACCAGATCTCCGTACGATTCAAACTTGAATAATGTAACCACGTGACTTTAACAGTAAGTACAACCCATAGATATGACTTTGTCGTGGAATATTCTAATCCACATATATAAATTAAAAGGTAAATGTAAAGCTTAACAAATAAATTCTAATAAAGAAAAGAGCAATGGTAAAATAACAGTGCTGTCACAATGACAGTACTCGAAATCCCCCTTGTTTTCTGCTTCGTCTGCAAATTGTAACGCTTTCACGTTGATAGTAAAAGCCTACTGTATTATTACCCGCTTTCTTCAATGAAACGTGTGCTGTATTTCTAAGAAAAACATTGAGAGGCAGACTGCGTAATGACCTAAATTAATCCTAACATTAATTATATTACGTTACCAAAACGAACGAACAGATGGACTCAAATAGAAAGAGAGAGGGGCGAATAAAATCAGGAACGCATGCAAAATTAAACACGCGTCTCGCTATTAATGCCACCCCCAACAAGCGTAACGCGATACACAATTACTACTATCACGCGTGTAAGGCCTCATGCACTAACTTTTTCGGACGGACAGTGATAAATTCACTACCCTTCCCAGAGTTAGGTTTTAAAATCACAAAGAACGCTTATTAGGAAAGATAACAATAGATGGGTTTACGTTTGAAAACATTACAGTACCCAGACAGCACATCTTCGAAACAGGAGGTAGAAGGAATTGCATATTTTGAACGCAGCATATTAGTTCTATTAAATATATATATTTGGGTTCCTTAGGGTTTGCTGACAAAGAATATGTACAACGTTATGCAAATAGTCTAGGAATTAACAAGTTATAGCCAAAATAAAATGATGGTGCTGTCAGACAACACCCAAAATCAGAATCGCTCAGTGGTAGATTTTTTTACACCACCATTGTACGGGAAATGGGCCACAAGTTACATTTGAACTGATTGGCTGGAATGATATGTAAGGCTACACACGATTAGTCGGGCTATAAATACTATCTTTGGTTGTTAGGGGAGACGTAGGAAGTTAAAATTTTTTCAAATACTTGTCGAAACGTGGCTCCATTGGCTAGACTCGCTGATATACTCACTTAGGAGCGTTAGTTCGAGACCACTAGTCAAATAAGCTTGATAAAGCAACAGTGCGTTGAAGCCAGCTCATATTTTTGCTAAATAAAAGCCTGGAACATAAGCAGATGGGAATTTGTGCCAGTAGTTGTGCCAGAATTCATTGCTAATCAACGTATCTGTGTTTGTTTCCATGAATTGTGGTAAGCTTGAAACATTCAGTATCTTTTAATGAAAATTGAATGTGAATTGTTAATTTATGCCTGTATATATGTGTAGTTCAGTAGCAAACATGATGTAAAGCCTATAATGCTCCAGCCTGAACAGAAGGTGTCGGAGGAAAGTAAAACTGCATGGAATGGCCAAACAGTACACTGACACCTAGATTATTGATTAGACAGAAATAATGCTGGAAGTGCAGAGGCGTGGTAACCATTAAGGAGGTAAATACTGGTATAAAGTATTTCAGATGAAGCTGACAGTTGGCCTAACGCTCTGAACTCAATGTTTGTGATGTATTGTGCTCAGTGTAGAACTAGAATATCAATTAGTTATGAAGTAGAAGGTACATCCTTCTTGTTTTCAGGGACCGTGGTCTTGATGGTATTGAGCAGCACCTGGTCAGAGCTTTGCTGAATCCAGAGTCGGACAGCATACTCCTTGGTCCATTTAGCTATCAGTGAGGTGTCTCCAGAGCCGAGGGGAGAATCGAGCAGAGGAGTCTGTTCCTGCCGCCATCACGCAAGATAAGCTGATGTGGCCAGCTGAGCTCAAAATTATGTACCCCCAGCTTAAAATGACCTTGTAAAAATAACATTAAGAGGGGAATTAAATTGTGTTAATATCAGGAACTGAGAACATCTCCAATAATAGTTCCCATAAAGACAAACTATTGAAGTCATGATGACAAATACCAACAGAGCTTGAACAAAACAAAACCAGTATTACCTCATATTACTACTACACAACTGACACACATAGGATACTTTTAATAATATATGTCATTAAAATATTCATATTGATAAATTCTGTACATATAACTTGTAAGTAAAATTGATTGTGATTCCTGGTTCCCTTTGTATTTGAATCAGGACACATATTCATTCATAACAGCAATGAATACATATTGTTATTTGAAAAGTTATCAGTGACTCCTTTAAGATATCCTTTAGAGTGTTATATGTATGTGAGTGTCACAGTGTTGTCAAGTGTGGTGGAATAAATTAAATTGTTTATCTGTCTGTTGTTGTTATGACTTACACTTCATCATACACATACCCTAGACATACAACGTAGTCATCACACTATTCCAGAATACTTCTGACTGAGGTATACATATGTGGCAGCAAGTAAGGTTATATATAATACACTACTCTTATTAGATATATATATACCTTCACAGCTGATCTCAGTCAGTACACTAAGTCCCCTATAAATATTTATAACATCCCACTTCACCACAGACTTATAGGTCGGGTAGCTGACATAAGACTGGCTACTGAATTGATTCGGCATATATATATACATATATATATATATATATATATATATATATATATATATATATATATATATATATATATATATATATGTGTGTGTGTGTGACAGCGCCATCTTGAGGTCTGTCGTTCTAGGCGCTGGCCCCATCTGGGCAGTCATATTGTCTATGTGGTTTAGTGCTTTTTGATCACGTTATCTTCAAGCAGATTTATCGCCCATGTATTTTAGAAGTGCGCGAAGCATGCTGAGATGTAAATTCTTCAAGATTGATGAAGTAGAAGATATGTTACAAGGCCATAATAAGCCTACGAATTAGTTGTGTTTTTGCTCTAGTTGTGTAAATCTGTGTTTTCATGCATTCTGGAGCAATAATCGCGTGTGTTATCTGTGTGGCGCAAGATTAATACGCCTAGCGCAGTAAAGTGAGTGATTAGCCTAGTGCCTATAAAAAGAGATAGCGAGCTACCAGCAGACCTTTCCTAGTATCAGCCGCCAGAGAGAACAGACGACAGAGCCAAGCTGTAAATGCCTTGAGCACACAGTCTATGAACACTGACTGGGTGTTTGTTGGATTGTTTGTTTGGTGTTCGGTAGAATTAAATGTTGATCTGCTTAAGGCTTTGGGTTGCTTGAATTGTTAAGTCTGCTGCTGAGAGGGTTGCAAGCAACCAATAATTGCAACCCCTGTCAAACGATCCTTTATAAATTTTCTTAGTGCACGGGTCTTGGGTGTGAGGTACCCCTAGCGCCCCTACCACAAGTGGCGTCGTCGGCAGGATTGACAGACAGCACGCAGTGAAGCAACTCTTCAGCAATCAGAGCAGCAACAGCCGAAACAGTAGAACACCCAGTTCAGTGCAAGGCGAGGGACGGGATCATCCAGTTTGTCAAGATTTCTAGTCAACTCTACTAGCAACAAGATGGCGGCACGCAACACACGCGCTGCTAGTAGAACTGATAACGAAGATGTGGCTGAGGTGGATGACCCTGTAGTAGGGCTAAATCGTCAACCAGAACGAGTGCAGTACATCGTGGTACCTACTCACAAGAGGGTGCGGTGCTTTGGGGAGCGCACGGGTCCTACGGCCGAGGAATATGTCAGAGAGGTGAGAGCTGCCTGGAGAGTAGGGATGATGAGTAAAGAGGACCAGGCAGATGTTATTCTTGACAGTGTGACCCCAAGTGTCCGCAGGGAGCTGAGGATTCAGGCTGATGACGGTGACCCAGAAGCAATGCTACATTCCATTCTTAGGGTGTATGGGGAGCGTCGGAGCATCCCAGAAGTAATGGCCGCGTTCTACTCTACCCGGCAAGGTGCAAGGGAGTCTCTTTGGGAATTCTCCCATCGCATTCACGAGGTGTTTGAAAGTGTTGTAAGGGCACAAAGGCAGAACAACGTCACTCCCTTGGCGCCATCCTTTCTTCGTGACCAGTTTGCTGCTTGTCTGAGAGATGACCTACTAAGAAAGCTTGCAAAGGAACTGATCATCAAGGAGCCTACAGCATCGTTCACGTCGGTGAGGGACTATGCCCTACGGTTTTTGGAGACTGAACCCACTTCTGGGGCTGGTGTTGCCAGTGTCGAAGCAGCTTTGGGGGTTGGTGTTGCCAGTGTTGAAGTGGCAAGAACAGAGACTGTGTCAGATACGCATGCATTAAACGCAGAAGTAGAGCGGCTGAGAGCACAGGTGGCTCAATTAGAGGCTAAAATTGATGCGATGTCTCAGGAGCAGGGGAGACGTACCAGGACAGTTCGTTGTTTTAGATGCAGAGAACTAGGCCACGTACAGAATCGATGTCCACAGGCGTTAAACTAGACCCCTCTGCGGCTGGGAGTCAGGTTACAGAAGGGGAGCAAAATGGCTCAAAGATAAAGATGGTTGGTGGTCGACCGGAGTGTGAGGTGCTTATTGCAGGGAAGAAAGTCAAAGGCGGCCAGGGATGTAAGGGTAGCAGGAGGCGACCCAGGACACCGAGGAAGCCTAGGAAAATAAGATGCTTCAACTGTGGAGACCTTTCGAACCACATGGCAGCCAAGTGTCCCCAGGGCCCGCTTCCTAAGCGATGTTTCCATTGTAGGTCCCCGGACCATTTGATATCGGTTTGCCCATCAAAGAGCGCCCTTTCTAAGCGTACCAACACATCTACATTGCCGTCACAGTGCAAGCCAAGAGATGGCCGTGGCAACTGTCACCATAAGGGCGCCAGGAAAAGTGGTCGGCATTTAGAGGAGGAGACTCATCTAAAACTCGTTGAAGGACACGTTTCCAGGCTACGAGGGGCGCACGTAAGAGCAGAGCCACCGTTGCAGAGTTTTGCAGCAGTCCGGAAAGAGAGATGTGACAAGCTGTCGTGTTCTACTCCACTACAGGTCGGAGAATTGGTGAAGAAGAGAATGCACGACGCTGAGAGATCCGAGATTCGTGATATGTGGTCAGAAGACGAGTACGTTGTAGTTCGTGCTCCAACAATGACAGGGGGTCCATATATCATCCAACGAACGGACAGAGCGAGTCCGAGCATTAGAGTCACCGGCAATGACCTGAGACGAAGTGAAGGAAAAGGTGATCCTCCAGATTTGGAGAATACGACTGGGGAGCCTGATTTTGTGTAGTTGTCGGGACGACAACAAAATCAGGCGGGGAATATGTGACAGCGCCATCTTGAGGTCTGTCGTTCTAGGCGCTGACCCCATCTGGGCAGTCATATTGTCTATGTGGTTTAGTGCTTTTTGATCACGTTATCTTCAAGCAGATTTATCGCCCATGTATTTTAGAAGTGCGCGAAGCATGCTGAGATGTAAATTCTTCAAGATTGATGAAGTAGAAGATATGTTACAAGGCCATAATAAGCCTACGAATTAGTTGTGTTTTTGCTCTAGTTGTGTAAATCTGTGTTTTCATGCATTCTGGAGCAATAATCGCGTGTGTTATCTGTGTGGCGCAAGATTAATACGCCTAGCGCAGTAAAGTGAGTGATTAGCCTAGTGCCTATAAAAAGAGATAGCGAGCTACCAGCAGACCTTTCCTAGTATCAGCCGCCAGAGAGAACAGACGACAGAGCCAAGCTGTAAATGCCTTGAGCACACAGTCTATGAACACTGACTGGGTGTTTGTTGGATTGTTTGTTTGGTGTTCGGTAGAATTAAATGTTGATCTGCTTAAGGCTTTGGGTTGCTTGAATTGTTAAGTCTGCTGCTGAGAGGGTTGCAAGCAACCAATAATTGCAACCCCTGTCAAACGATCCTTTATAAATTTTCTTAGTGCACGGGTCTTGGGTGTGAGGTACCCCTAGCGCCCCTACCACATATATATATATATATATATATATATATATATATATATATATATATATATATATATATATATATATATATATATATATATATATATATATATATATATATATATATATCTATATATATATATATATATATATATATATATATATATATATATATATAATAGTTGTAGAGGTCGGTGCACGAGATCTTGTGGCAGCCTCATTCTTTGTTCTACTGAAACTGTTGGGTGTTAAAGGACAGTTAAGAACAAGGCCACTTAAGAGTAATTTATATACAACATAATAGTTACTTTCACAATTGCCTCAAACAGGCAGCAAGGATGAAACCAGGATAATCGTGACCAAGGTGGAATGGGTTCAATTCCAAGCCAGGCTGGAAAAAGACATCAGGAAGCTCACATTTGGGAGTCATGACCAAAGTGCACCCCCCTCCCCCTTTTAGAATGTAAAGGAAATAAAAAGGGCTGAAACACTTGTCCGACCTACTTCTGATGATCAGATTGCCTCCTGTTGTAACGCTCTGCATAGAGTTTTCTATTACACACACACACACGCACGCACGCACGCACACACACACGCAAACACACACACACACACATGTATATATGTTCTTTCCTTAAAAAAAAATATTAGGATGCGTTATCTTTCAGTCAGCTCAAAATAGCCTTTGTCCAAAACACTAGTTATCAAAACTAATCAGAGTAATGTCGCTTGTCTAAAATTTGGTTCTGATAACTTAGTCCAGATTAATACTGATGAAACTCGTTTAACCGCAAAACCGAAGATCACATATTGCGAAAACTAAGATAAAGGATTAGTCATGTATCTCGATTTCTAAGAGCTATTTTAACATACTGGAAAAAGAAAAGATTTAACCGATTAGCGATTAAAAACTAAATCGATATGAAATTGAAGAGTGGGCTGGAAAAAAAATTAATTAAAAATTGGAAATGTACGAGTTTTTAGTTTTAGTCTACAATATCCAATACCATAATTCCCGCCGTAAGGTACTTCGGTCGATCGTTCTGTCACACTTTGCACACCGTCATTTGCGCACTGTTTTCTATTTTCGAGAGAGTGCATTAACTTTCGAGCACAGCTAAGGGAGTGCAACTGTGGTTGAAAGTTAGACAATAATTGTATTGTTTCTCCTTATATGTACTCTCGCGAAAATAGCAAAGTGTGACGGTGTGCATTAAATCAAGATACTCTTCTGTCCAGTTTCATTCGGGAAACGGATTTAACTTGTCCTTTTTTTAAAAATAACCTTAAAATGTAAGTTTTTAAATTGTTTCTTCAAGACAAAATTTTAATTTAAAGTATTGTAGACTTATTATTGTGGATCAAAATGACAAGATGGCTAAAAGGAAGAGACGATCGCGTCATTCACAGCGAGCAAGCGAGACTATAGAAGTAACAGCAATGTAATACATGTAACAGAAACAACACACTATAATTAAAAACCGGTCAATTTTGACGGGTTATTGCTAGTAGTAAATTAATTGCGGCATGTAAATCATAATGTCATGTAGCCTGGTTCGGGAGGGTGTTATACTGGACAGTTGATTTTGACGTTCATTTCGTTCCAATCCTATGTTCTTGGCAGAGAATAATCAGCGCAAAAAATGTTTGTTTAAGCCTACCTTTATTAAACATTTAAGTAAATAAAGAGGGGAAACCGATGCCTGTAAACAGTAAATAAATAAATATTACACACATAAAGGTATGTGTCAGACACTCGTGAGAAATAAAGAAGTAGAAAACTAGACAACAGAAAAACAACAGAAGTGAGTGGCTTACTGGAGAATCGAACCCAGGAACTACCGAACCTTTATTACCTTGTGTTGCTACATTCAAGAAAACTAGATTCACTTGCCATCTCCACTTTATCCGCACCTGCCTCCGCCTTAAAGTTCTCCCTCATGGCTTCACTTCTCACTTCAACCCCTCTGCTGGCCATATTCACCCTCGTGAACATCGCCTCTTACAGCGCATCGAGACCACATGTGGGTTCCAGCGTATGCGAGCTGTCGCAGCTATCCATTCCCGCCTCCTGGCAGATATCAGTGCTCAGCAGTCTCAGCTTCTACTCCGCTTACGTAGTCACACCTCCAGCTACTTTCCTGCCTTCCCCATTATCCGCATTATTATCCATACCCTCAACCGGCAATTGTATGATTTTTTATCCGCCCAGAAAAAGGACAAACTTTCCCGCCTCTGTCCTACCCCTGAGACTGTCCCTGCCTCCTCTACTCCATCTCGTTCCCAGGTTGTTTGTATTCCCTCTGATCTTGCCCTCTCTGAGGGAGAGCTTTCAGTCCTCAGCAAGGGCTTGCACTTTGTCCCTCTCCAACCATCCTCTGATCAGTACAATCTCCTGCAAGATGTCCATCGGTTTCATCGCCGTCTGCGACTTCAGCTCCATTTCCGCAACAGTGATGGTCCTCAGAGATCGCAGGCTGAATCAGATGATGCCTTTGCACGCTTTGCTCCTCCCAAGAATAAACATTTTACACCCTCTCCTGGGGCTTCCCACGCTATGGATTTATATATTCAGAATACCCTCCACGACATTCAGCAGCTCCAACCTCAACGCCTGCGTTATTCAAACCTTTCTTCTGATGAGTCTCATGCCCTTACTAAGCTCCGCCGCAGAGATGACATTGTTATCAAACCGGCTGACAAAGGAGGTGCCATTGTGGTATGGCGCAAGGACCTGTACCTCCAAGAAGGTAATAAGCAGCTCACCAACAGCTCCTTCTACCAGCGCCGTGACAATGATGCGACAGTCCTCAACAATCGTCTGGTCCATGACACCATCAAAAGTCTTATCGCCAACAAGTCCTTACCTTCTAGCGCTTCTCATCTCCGTATTGACAATAGTGGTCTGGGTAAGTCTGTGTTTTATATGTAACGTTATGATGTATGTATATAAGCATTACCTCGTCATCTACACAAGCACACACATGTTTCAGAAGGCACTCAGTAAAAGCATGTTCAGTTTGTAGCCATGTTTATTTACAGTATATCGTACATGTGAAGATTCGCATATTATTACAATGTGTGGTTCGTATTATTAATGTATTATATTACATCCCCCCTTTTTTGAAAAAAAAATGTGTGCAAACATTTCCAACGAAATGTTTCATGTGAGAAAGGATAAGTATGTGTAATGCTCAGTGTGAGTATATATATGTCACTGTCTGTATCGGCTGGGAGGTGTCACTGTACGGCCAGAACGAGTGGTGTAAAGTGCTGGTGGTTCTGCGGAAGTCCCTGGTTTAGCTTGAGTTTGTTGTGATTTCGGCCTTGGCGCTTGTTGGTTTTGTGGGGCACCAAGGTCTGGAGTTACTGCATTGTCTGTTGAAAGCACGGGAATTCTCTGTTCTGTTGTATTCTGTGGGATTTCTCTTATGTCCACTCTGTTTCGCCTCAGGAGGTTGCTGCTGCTGTCTGGTCTTAAAGTATAGCTCCTGGGTTCAGGGTTTCTGGAAATGATTGTTGCTTTTGACCATGTGTCATTGTTGTGGTTGTAGGTAGTCACATGCTGACCAGGATATAATGGTGGTAAGTCTTTAGCACATTTGTCATAGTTGGATTTCTGAACTTGCTGACGATGCTGAAGTTGATCATATGTGCTGTCTCTATGTTGTGGACGGAAGTGGACCTTAGATGGTAGGAGGTCTTTAATTCTTCTATCAAACATAAGTTCTGCTGGACCGTCGATCTTACTGTCTACCGGTGTTGTTCTCCATCTCAAGAGTGCTAGGTGTACATCCTCTGTTCTTGTTTTCTTCATGATTGACTTGATAGTTTGTATCTGTCTCTCAATGAAACCATTAGATTTAGGGTATCTAGGTGATGATGTTGTGTGTTTGATCTTCCAGTCCTTAGTGAAGTTTCTGTATGCTTGACCTGAGAAATGTGGACCGTTGTCTGATCTAATTTCATCTGGGATGCCAAACATGCTGCAATACTTCTTTGTAATGTCTGCAATAACAGCTGATGGTGAGGGTTGTGGAAGTTTCTCAATGATGGGAAATTTGCTGTAGTAATCAGCAATAATAAGATAGTCATTATTGTCGATTGAGAAAATATCAGTTCCTATAATGCTCCAAGGGCTCAATGGTATGTCTGATGGTATGAGAGGTTCTCTGCACTGCCTATTTGCATGTTCTTGGCAAATTGAACAGTTTTTACATAGTGTTTCTATGTCCTTGTTTATCTGTGGCCAGTAAACATCTTTCTTTGCTCTCAGTTGTGTCTTCACAATACCAAGGTGACTATTATGGAGCTGTTTAAGGATGATATCGCGTTGTGTTTCTGGTACAACAATGCGATCTCCTTTAAGGATCAGACCATCTTCGATGCTTAACTCGTCCCTCATCGAGTAGTATGGACGGATGTGTGTTGGAACTTCCCTGATAGAGCTTGGCCATCCATTGTATATCAGTTCTTTGAGAGAGTTAAGGATAGGATCTCTCATTGTGTCTTCTCTGATGTGTTCAAGCCGATTATCGCTAAACTTGACAAAATCAACTTTGATGTTTGGGGTAAGATCTGCTGTCTTGTTGGGGTTTGGTAGTCTGCTGAGAGCATCTGCAAGACCTATATCCTCTTTAATGTTGTTAATAGTTACCACACTCAGCTTTTCGCACATTGGTAAACCCAAAATTGCAGGTCCTTCAACATCTACCAAGTAAAATGTTGACAATGTCCATTCAGAGCCTCTGTATGAACATTCAAGTGTTACTGCTCCAAAACAGTCTATACTTGTTCCATTGTAAGCTCTTAGCTTTGTCCTGCCACTCCTACGTTTTACATCCCTTGTGGGAAATCCTTGCTCATCCACCTTGTCAGGCATGATCTGTCTGAATATTCTTAAGGGTAGAGTGTTACCTTGGGCACCTGTGTCTATCTTGAACCGAATGTTTCTTTCTTTGTGCATTTTAATTCCTGGTATTCGGAATTGTACCTTGCAGAAAGCCTGCGTTCTCTTTGGTTCATTACTGAAAGTTAGTATCTTCACAGTATCAAAAGTGGAAGGATCACTTTCTTCACTGGAGTCAAGGTCCTCAGTCATCATAAAGTGTGTTTGTTTTGATGACTCTCTGCTGTGAAGGTTGTGTTGAGCACTGTCTTGTTTCCTCTTGAAACATAATTTTATCCAGTGGCCCCTCTTTCTGCAGTAATGACATGTAGAGTCTTTAGCTGGACAGTGGTTTTGTATGTGGTTTAGGCCACAACATTTACACATAGCACCTCTGTTTGTGTTGTGTTTTTCTTGTTGCTTCGAACCAGTTGCTTTGTTGTGTCTAGGTTTATAGCTTTTCACTGCATCCACCTGGGCTGCTGTGGTGAAGTGGGATGTTATAAATATTTATAGGGGACTTAGTGTACTGACTGAGATCAGCTGTGAAGGTATCTATATCTATTAAGAGTAGTGTATTATAGATAACCTTACTTGCTACCACATATCTATGTATCTCAGTCAGAATTATTCTGGAATAGTGTGATGACTACGTTATGTGTCTAGGGTATGTGTATGATGAAGTGTAAGTCACAACAACAGACAGATAAACAATTTAATTTAATCCACTACTCTTGACAACACTGTGACACTCACATACATATAACACTCTATGAGAATATCTTAAGGAGTCACTGATAACTTTTCAAATAACAATATGTATTCATTGTTGTCATAAAGGTATATGTGTCCTGATTCAAATACAAAGGAACCAGGAATCACAATCAATTTTAATTACAAGTATATGTACAGACTTTATCAATATGAATATTGTAGTGACATATATTATTAAAAATATCCTATGTGTGTCAGTTGTGTAGTAGTAATATGAGGTAATTCTGGTTTTGTTTTGTTCAAGCTCTGTTGGTATTTGTCATCATGACTTCAATAGTTTGTCTTTTGGGACTAGTATTGGAGATGTTCTCAGTTCCTGATATTAAGACAATTAAATTCCCCTCTGAATGTTATTTTTACAAAGTCATTTCAAGATGAGGGGACATAATGTTGAGCTCAGCTGGCCAAATCAGCTTATCTTGCGTGATGGCGGCAGGAAAAGACTCTTCTGCTCGAATTCTCCCCTGGGCTCTGGAGACACCTCACTGATAGCTAGATGGACCAAGGAGTATGCTGTCCGACTCTGGATTCAGCACAGCTCTAACCAGGTGCTGCTCAATACCATCAAGACCACGGTCCCTGAAATCAAGAAGGATGTACCTTCTACTTCATAACTAACTTATACTCTCTTTTTACACTGATCACAATACATCACAAACATTGAGTTCAGAGCGTTAGGCCAACTGTCAGCTTCATCTGAAATACTTTATACCAGTATTTACCTCCTTAATGGTTACCACGCCTCTGCACTTCCAGCATTATTTCTGTCTAATCAATAATCTAGGTGTCAGTGTACTGTTTGGCCATTCCATGCAGTTTTACTTTCCTCCGACACCTTCTGTTCAGGCGGGAGCATTATAGGTTTTACATCATGTTTGCTACTGAACTACACATATATACAGGCATAAATTAACAATTCACATTCAATTTTCATTACAAGATACTGAATGTTTAAGCTTACCACAATTCATAGAATAAACACAAATACGTTGATTAGCAATGAATTCTGGCACAAATTCCCATCTGCTTATGTTCCAGGCTTTTATTTAGCAAATATGAGCTGGCTTCAACGCACTGTGGCTTTATCAAGCTTATTTGCACTAGTGGTCTCGAACTAACGCTCCTAAGTGAGTATATCAGCGAGTCTAGCCAATGGAGCCACGTTTCGACAAGTGTTTGAAAAAATGTTACCTTTTCACGTCTCCCCTAACAACGAAAGATAGTATTTTATAGCCCGACCAATCGTGGTTAGTCTTTCATTTGTTGCGCTCCAATCAATTTGGAGTTTACATGGTAGGCTATTTCTGTAACGTAAGGTTTTGTTCAAACACGTTATAAAAAAATTTTATGAGCAGAAATGATTTTATGTTGTCAGGCATCCCCACTATTTTATTTTGGTTATAATTTATTAATTCCTGGACTATTTGCGTAACGTTTTACATATTCTTTGTCAGCAAGCCCTAAGGAACCCAAATATCCAAATTTAAAAGAGCTACGTGGCTGCGTTCAAAATATGCAATTTCTTCTACCTCCTGTTTCGAAGATGTGCTGTCTGGGTACTGTAATGTTTTCAAACGTAAACCCATCTATTGTTATCTTTCCTAATAAGCGTTTTTTATGATTTTAAAACCTAACTCTGGGAAGGGTAGTGTATTTTATCACTGTTCGTCCAAAAAAAGTTAGTGCATGTAGTCTTACACGCGTGATGGCAGCATTTGTGTATCGCGCGACGCGTGTTTAGTGTTCGGCTTTCTGCCTCTCCCTTCTCGCTATCCTTTAGTCCATCTGTCTTTTGTTTTTGGTAACATAGTGTAGAAAAAGACATGAATGGAATTTAAAATTTAGGTCAACTTGCATATTTCAAGGTTTTTCTTAGAAAGGCAGCACATTTTATTGTGTGTTTGGGAAACGCGTGTATGTTGCAGAAGGCCTTTAATATCAACGTGAAAGCGTTACAATTTGCAGACGAAGCAGAAAACAAGGGGGATTTCGAGTACCTTCTTTGTGACAGCACTGTTATTTTACCATTGCTCTTTTCTTTATTAATTTTATTTGTTAGGCTTCATATTTACCTAATAATTTATATATGTGGATTAGAATATTCCACGACAGCTGCTAATGTACCTTGCTGAATTTGTTTAATGTTTAGTGCTTGTGCCTCGTGTTTCCTGCCTTCATCCAGAAGTTGTTGTAAGGTTAGTGTATCACTCTGGCTCAGTATCCATTTCTGGAACTCTGGCATTGGTGTGCTGAGAAGGATCTGTTCGATAATTCGCTCTTTTTCTTCTTCTTTGTTAAATTTGCATACACTTGTTTTCTCCTTGATGCGAGTGAAAAAATCATCTAGACTTTCACCAGGTTTCTGTCGCAGGTGGTGAAGTTCTAATCTTGCCGCTCTAAAGTTCGTGTGCTTTATTATCAGACGTTTTTCAAATTCGTCCAATATGGCTGCGGGGTCTGTCGCCGACTCCACAGGCATGGCGGTAGCAAAACTGTTGTAAATTTTTAAACCTTCATCGTCCAATGCTTCTAGGATATATGGAGTTAGGGTTTGTCCTTCCAGACCAGTGGTCTTGGAATATAGATCTATGCGTTGGCGCCATAACAAGAAAGCTTCACTCTTATCATCTTGACCGGCGAATCTCATTTGCGGTGCGTTGCGATATTGTTTCGCCGCCATGGCTGACCTCGATGACGAAAATTAGCCGAATACTGTACTCACGTGTTATCGTGTAGCTGTTTTTTGCGTCAGTCCGGTATCGACCGCTGCCACCATGTAATGTTATGATGTATGTATATAAGCATTACCTCGTCATCTACACAAGCACACACATGTTTCAGAAGGCACTCAGTAAAAGCATGTTCAGTTTGTAGCCATGTTTATTTACAGTATATCGTACATGTGAAGATTCGCATATTATTACAATGTGTGGTTCGTATTATTAATGTATTATATTACATTATATGCTTCCCAAAATTCATAAACCCTCCAACCCTGGGAGACCCATTGTCTCTGCGTGTGCCTGCCCTACCGAACGTATATCAGACTTCCTCGACGGCATCTTCCAGCCTATTGTAGAGCAGCTTCCTTCCTTCTTAAAGGACACAAACCATGCTCTTACTACTTTTTCCTCTATTCAGCTTTCTCCAGACCGTACCTACCGTTTATTTCTGTTAGATGTTTGCTCACTTTACACTTCCATTCCTCACTCTGATGGTCTCCGAGCTCTCCGGTTTTTCCTGGACCAGCGCACGCACCCCTCTATCGCTACAGAGACTCTCCTGCGCCTTGCAGAACTGGTCCTTTGACTCAATTCCTTTGAGTTCAATGGACAGTTCTTTGACCAAATAAGTGGAGTTGCCATGGGCACCAAGATGGGTCCCAGTTATGCCTGCCTCTTCATGGGCTACCTGGAGTATCAGGTGTGGCAGCAGTATCCTGGACCTTTTCCATTGATGTATCATAGATACATCGATGATGGCATAGGTCTCACCGATATGCCAGAGGTTGACCTATCTAGGTTCATTAATTTCATTAACAACTTCCACCCTGCGATCCAATTCACCTCTCACATCTCCACTGTCTCTGTTAATTTCCTTGACATTGTTGTCACTATCACTCCGCCCCACCTCACCACTTCGGTGTACTACAAACCCACCGATGCACAGTTACCTGCTTTATACTTCCTCTCATCCTCCGGCTTGTCGGGACTCCTTGCCTTTCTCACAACTTCTCCGCCTCCGTCGGTTATGCCAAGATGATGACAACTTTCTATGCCGAGCACAAGAAATGTTGGACTTCTTCCGTAACAGACAGTATCCAGAAGATGTTCTTACCTCTGCCTTAGAACGTGTTCTCCCTATCTCACGTCTAGAGGCCCTCAAACCCCGCCAAAAAACCTCCTCTGATAGAGTCAAGTTAATAATGACCTATCACCCTCACAGCACTGCTGTCAAAAGGATCCTGTTTCGCCACCTACCTCTCCTCCAAGCTGACCCAGTGGCGCGGGAAGCATTTAGTGAGCCACCCTTGCTGGCATATAGACGGGACAAAAATTTTGAGGGACCTCCTAGTCCACAGCCGTCTGAAAACCGTCAACGATGGCCACTTTGGAACCAAGCCATGTAACCGTACACGATGTAAGACATGTCAGTATGTAATCGAAACACGTTCAGTCTCGTTCCCTAACGCCAAGTTCACCATCACCCATGGCTTCACATGTGAGTCACGCAACGTCATTTATGCTATTATATGCAAACGTTGCACCATTACGTACATCGGCCAAACGGGCACACGACTGGGCGACCGATTCTGCAGACACCTCTATGACATCTCTCAGTTTAATTCCACACCTGTGGCCATCCACTTCAATGGCCCTGACCACCACGGTGCCACTGACATCCAGGTGACAGCCATCAGATACTGTTCCTCGGACGCCAACAGTCGGTTTCGCCAGGAACAACGCCTCATCCATCTTATGGGTTGCCTCAAACCACACGGTTTGAATACCCAACATTCTTTTGTCTGAGACGCCTTTCTCTATCGAGTCCCTGTTGTATTATGACTTTCTACTTTGATGCGATCATCCTTTTTTTTTTTTTTAATTACCATTTTTTTAATTTAATAATTTTATTTATTTATTTATTTATTTTTTATTTTTATTTTTTTTTTAATTTGTTTATTTATTTTATTTTAATTAAAAATTTTTTTATTTTTTTTATTTTTTTCCTTTATTATTTTTTATTTTATTTATTTCTTTATTTAGTTTTTATTTTTATTTATTTATTTATTTGTTTTAAATTTATTTATTTTTATTATTTATTTATTTATATTTTATTTTTTTTTATTTTATTTATTATTTATTGATTACTTTTTTCTCACTCTTTTCCAGTCCTTGTTTTCATTATTTCTTATTTTTATGTACTATCAACTTCCTCTTTCCGGTTTAGTGGCAGCCATCTTGCTTTGCTTCACATGTGACTGGACTTAATATTAAGGGAGTTTTTTTCTCTTATTTTTATAGTTTCATGTTCTCTACTATTACTATTTGTGTGGATGTGTGTGTTTTTTTTTTTTTTTTCAACAATTTCAAATTTCCAGGTGTTATGTGTTTTCGACTAAAGACGCAAATCTGTAGTACCATTTAAGTCTTTGGTTTAGGATTTACTAAGTGTACATTTGACCAGAATTGACAATACCCGTTTCAAAAAAAAAAACGCAAGAAAATGGGTGAAAAATAAGTTTCAGACATCCACTTGTTTATTTTTACCAAAATGCACTAAAAACTCTACACAGACAGTAAATATTCCATACATTCTACTGCACATAAAAGAAGTAGATAGGCAGATATAATTAATCACTAATTAGTTATATCGTTCTCTCTCTCTCTCACACCCACCCACCCCCCCACACATACACACACACGCACGCACCCATGCGCACACACACGCGCGCGCGCGCGCGAATAAATAAATAAATAGTTTTGTGAACGTTAGGACTTCTTCCTTGTTCGCCCTCAGACATTCTACTTTAACAACTCTAATAAAGGTAGTAAGTCAGCTCAAGGCTCCTGACATGACCAAGCAGTTTTTCGTGGAAAGAAGTAGATTGTTGCATTATGCTACTCCGTTCACTGCTGTATGTTGGGCAGGACTGCAGCAGATGTTCGGCTGTCGTGGGGTTAGTGCCACAGGTGCAGAGATCTGTTGTACCAATCCTGTATTTGTGGTATAGATGGTACCGCAACCTATAGTGTGCAGTACGTAAGCGGAAAATGATGACCTGGTCTCGCCTAGATAGCTGGTGACAGGCATCATATTTTTATATGGCCTGGGTGCTCTTTTTCCCATGTGGACTTGAGTGTGGCTTTGATGGTTGTTTTAGCCATTTCATAAGTTGTCTCAATGTTATTTTGTTGTATCGCTCCCCCTTCTTTAGCACGTTTATCTGCCTCTTCGTTGCCTGGAATGTCGCAATGGGCTGTGTACTTGTTGAAATATTTGGCCAGGATTTCAAGTGAGTTTATCTATAGGACGAAATAATTGTTAATGAGAACTGGCCATTCGCTTTTATTCGTTGCAGTATAATATATGGAGCATTTATTTTCTGGTTTTGTTTTTTTTAAAGTGAATTTGTTAACAATACTAAAAGTGGATCACCTTTTTTTTAAAAAATGGTTTCCAGCACTGCTGTCTTTATGACATTCATTCTACACTTACATTTACTAAATTGACTTGCAATGGTTAGTGCACTGGCTTCCTAGCTCGGTGGTCCATGGTTCAATCCCCAGTTGAGGTGGGCTTTCTTAGACCGCAAACGGCTCCGGGGTCGACCTTGCCTCATGAATTGGGTACCAGAGCAACTCTGGGAAGGTTAAGGCGGCCGGCGTGATGCTGACCACATCATCCCTAGTGTGCCGTAAGGTCAAGAAAATATGGGCCTAACACCATAATCCCAATATGCCTCAATGGGCGTGTAACGGGATCCTGTACTTTTTTTTTCTTAACAATGACTTGCCTCCTCTTTTGTTTCTTGACATTAATTGTGGGTTGTTTCTCTGTTTAGAATACACAGTTGTCTCTGTGATTTATCCACCAACCTGCATTTATTTGATTTGTAATTCTTCTAAGCTGTTACTGGGTGGTGATTGGTGCAAATGCTCACGATGTTCTCAATGATAAGAGTTGAATGTGTATTTTGGAGAGAAGGGATAACGATAGCAACATACACCAGGTCGCGAGGTTTTTTTTTTTACATTTGGACATGAGCCCTAATATAACTGACGTTATATTCATAAAATAATAGCAGAAGATGGCAAATGTGAAATAGAAATCAAGAAGACAATGTTAAAGGTAAATGTAGTCCCATAACAGATACTGCTACTTCAACTTATTGTTTCCTTTACATGCTTTTATGACTTAACGTCATAACTAAATATTATTTTCTCGGAAAGGTTGTCATCTGTGCCAATTTTTAAATCTGCCTTTGAATAAAATATCATTTGAGCAGTTTAAACAGCTAGTCTAATGCAAAGCTCACAAGAAATTTGGTAATTACTAAAAACAACCGACTCGCTGACAAAGTTGTTTGAAGAAACACATTGATTTAATCTGCACATCACTATTCACCATCCGAGGCACGCCGCTTCAAATGCGAAACAGTCTATATTCACAGTTCATTGTCTCCCGTACTTAAAACCTTTAATTTAATTGAGTTATTTCCACTTTATTTAACATTGTTTTAGTTCTTGTATAAAATGGGGGTCAAAACTTGAAAGATTAAAATATTCAAAGAAAGGTAGCTGCGTGCAAAGTTTCAGCTCTCTAGTGGAACTAGAATTTTGCGCATCAAATATTTTAAACGCAACAAATATGAGCATTTGATTTTAAATAAAAGTGGTTAAGCAATAAACGTGAACGAAAAGATACCACCTGTATCTCAAATGAGTGACAGAGAGGACTGGGGGTTCCGTCCCCTGTCAGGGCAGAGTTGAGGTCACACTGCGGATTTTCTGAGCAGTACAACTAATGTTAGCCTTCTCGGATAAAAGTAGAATTTTAAGGTCATGTTTATCGTTTCACACATTAAACATTTCTTGTTATAGCACCTGGAAACTTGATCAAAAGAAGAGGTCACGAGGCCAACGACCGGGCCAAATTCAAAAGTAAAACTCACCTTCATAAGGTTGTCTTTTAGAACTAATTAAACATTTCGTTATTTAATAATAGAGATAGTCCCATATTGGATACTGCCATAGGGGAGTGAAGTGTTAGAGATTTCAATACACTAGGTTCAGCTTTATGCGGCGGAGTGACCAGTTTCTTTCTTCGTTGCCTTTGCCTTTCATAACTCAAGTGCAGAGTCAGGTAACCATTTACAGCTAGGTAGACTGGTGCGCGACGCTACCAGGTATTGAACCCTAAACCCGGTAACTTTGCAGGCAGAGTGAATCGCTCTAACCACTATGCCCATCGTAAGCTCAAAAATTTAACGGGCTGAGTAAAATTCGTGCTCAAAAGACCCATACACTCACTTTCGTTCCAAATGTTGCTCGCAGTCGATTTCTGTTTTGGGGCCCTCTTTTTTAACTCTGCCTATGCCAACCCGGCTGCTTTAGCTTCCCCTTCCATGTTCATCACTAGTCTCTCTCTGGTCCCCCCAACTGTTTATCTTCTCTTGTAGGTTCCTGTCAAAGGCATGTCATGTAATACTGGCTGGTTGTTTCCTAAAGTTGTGCCTTATCCATCTCCATTTTTCTTCTTCAATTTTTAGTGGTACTGGTAACTGTCTGGTTCTATTTCAGAGGCGGTGTTCCCTCTAAACTGTGCGCGTATGCGCGCGCACATTGGTTATGAAATCAGCGCACACAGAAAATTGCACTCCGCGAAAAAATATTATATATATATAATAATAATAAAACAAACACAATCGCCCAATTAAAAATTCGAAATTGACCACGTGACACTGGCTATGTTATAACATGGAAGTACAATTATACTTATGAGAATGACCATATAAACAAAAAAAAAATAGGTTTACAATTTTAGACACACTCATTTTATTGCGCATAAGTTTTTGTCACAGGGAAAAAAATGGCCTAACTTGAAACTTCTGCACACGGAGGTCACTACAAATTATAAAGAGAACAAGGTCCAAAGGGCTATTGTTTGGTATCTTCTTTCTTGTTCTTCTTCTTCGTACATTCTCAGACGTCTACTTGAATGTCTTCAAAGAAAGCAGTTCACATATGGCTATTGATACGGTGGAAGTGGCGGAGGTATCTGTTGGGGAATATCTCGAGTATGGACGTGCTATTGTTTTGTGACATTCCATGTTTCTGAATCATAGACCAGGACAAATTGTACATTTGTGTTGAACAGTCTAATTTTATTTTTCTTGGAACCAACTGTTGAGCTCCATACTGGTTCGAGACGGCCGAAGGCAAATCTGGCTTTAATTATTCCAGGAATTACATCCTGGTTTTTTCCATTTTCTTTGTCAATGTTGCTTCCAAAATAGGTAAAGCTGTGAACATGTTCGTTCGTTCGTTCGTTCGTCTTTCGTCGACTATATTGCTGTTATACCCTGTTCAACCAAAGCGGTTATAATTGGGGTATATTGCGCATTAGGTTATTCGTTGCTAGCCTGTTGCTAGTCCTGAGAAGGACTGGTCCTAAGAAGGACCACTAGCTGACTGTCTTGATTCATCTCGTTGTTGTCTGTTCGTGGTATCTTGGGGTGTTCAATAGTGTATTTTCTTCTTCAATCAATCTGACCATTCATCTTTATCGGATCTGCTCGTCTATTGTATGACACAATTTCCTTTGTTTTTATTTATACTGAAGTGCAGTCACATTTTTTGTTGCTTTTACTATTAATCTTTTTTTTCCCTTCTGTACGTCCTGTTCTTTATGTGGCAAATGACATAGGTCATCTAGAAAACCGAGATCTTCTAGTTGATTGTCAGATGTCAATTGTATTCCTGTTTTCTTTCCTTCTGTCGTCTGTCTCATTACCCAGTCCGTGACCGTCGAGAAAATCATTGGTTACAGCAAATAATCTCATCTGACGAGTTAAGAATAACTAGCTGTGTCTTATTGTGATGCAATGCTAAGGTTAATATACGGAATAATCAGTTATAGCAAATTTATAATCGCTGCACGGATGCTTTGTCTTTTAAACTTAAATATTACAAAAATAATAAGTCTTACATAATGAAAATAGTTTAGGAAGACTTTTTTTTCACTTCAATGATCTGTCTCCCCCCCCCCCCCCCCTTTCTCTCTTCTCTCCTCCCCCTCCTCCTCCTCCTCTTTCCCCCCCCCCCCCCACCCGACTCTCGTTTAAGTGCAAAAATGCATTGAAAGAAATATTTTATTCTTCAAGTCCCATGCCAGGAGGCGTAGGTAATCGCGTCTCTCTACAACCACCCAGTCCCCGCTACTGTTTACAAGTTCTGTTGTTAACTTTTTTTTTCCATGACACGATGTCAAATTGACTAGCATTCTCTCTCTTTGTCATACTATGTTTACTTTCCTTCAGTCTTTCTTGATGTCACAATACATTCCAACCTTCCCCTTCTCATAACATGTCTAAAGAAAGTGGATGCATCATTCTAGCGAGAGTAATAAGCGTTGTTTGTGTATTGACTTATTTCAGAACACCCGCATGTCATGGTATTCTTAACATTTTTATGTAAAACCACATCTTTGTGGCCTCCATGGATTTTTCTGCTTGTCTAATAATTGTCCTTGACTCATTTCCATATGTCATGACTGGCCCTTAATAACACAGAAGAACACTTCCCCTTTACTTCCACTGACAAAGATTTTTTGCACAAAATGCTTTTCATTATGCTGAACTGTTGCTGTTCAACAGTGACAAACTGCCAGAGTTAAAAAAAAAAGCCCTATGCGAAGTAAATATCAAAAGAAGGGTAGTGCTACAGTGGATACCATCACACTGTGGCATACAAGGAAACGAGAGAGCAGATACGTTAGCAAAAGAAGGAGCAACGCGGGAACAAAAAGAACAATCACCTTCCAGGAAAAAAAGACCCTTATCAAGGCCATGAGGAAAGTCGACCAACAAAGAGACAACTATCACTATCTTGATCGAGCAAAACAGGTGATCCTGTTCCGTATTATAACAGACTGAACAGTCATTTAAACAGACCGAGATTGGTCCCATCACCCCTATGCATGTGTGGACAGGCAGCACAGACAGCCGAACATATACTGCAAGACTGCCACATGCTTAGTCAATTGCGTACTGAACATTGGCCCACAAAGACGAACATCCACACAAAGCTGTTTGGGAGTTTTGACGAACTTTCAACCACAGCAACATACATCCAGAGAACTGGACTTCTTGTGTAGACATTACTAAACAACAGCGAACGAGAAGAAGGAGACGATTATAGAAAACGCTGCTTTTTTTCTTGTCTATTCTAATCTTCACCTCTATAATAAAATAAAAGATCTATTTCCTTGGATATTCTAATCTTCGCCTCTATAATAAAAGAAAAGATCTATTTCATTGGATATTCTAATCTTGACTTCTATAATAAAATAAAAGATCTATTTTCTTGGATATTCTAATCTTCACCTCTATAATAAAAGAAGAGATCTATTTCCTTGGATATTCTAATCTTCACCTCTATAATAAAAGAAAAGATCTATTTCCTTGGATATTCTAATCTTCACCTCTATAATAAAATAAAAGATCTATTTCCTTGGATATTCTAATCTTCACCTCTATAATAAAAGAAAAGATTTATTTCATTGGATATTCTAATCTTCACCTCTATAATAAAAGAAAAGATCTATTTCATTGGATATTCTAATCTTCACCTCTATAATAAAAGAAAAGATCTATTTCCTTGGATATTCTAATCTTCACCTCTATAATAAAACAAAGGATCTATTTCCTTGGATATTCTAATCTTCACCTCTATAATAAAATAAAAGATCTATTTCCTTGGATATTCTAATCTTCACCTCTAAAATTAGAGAAAACATTTTTCCTTTTCACTCCATGTGGAGCATGGATCCACAACTACAGCTGACCCCTTGCAGGAAACCTGCACCGAAACATATTTTTGCTCTGGCAGCTGTGTATTCTGTTGCAATTTGTTTTACATGATGAGGTTGACAGTCTCATGACAATCTCATTAAGTCTCCTCGAATTGCCAGAGGGAGCAATACGCCTGTTCTTGCTTTGTCTGCTCAAGAGAGCCTGGGGTACTACACGTGGTGAAATTAAAAGACAGTACAGTAATTCTTCCTGGATGTTAAACTTCAGAATATTCCAGAGTTGTGGAGTCGCCCAACATTTTTTCCAACTCCAACATTTTAGAAGTCCGACTCCAACACCCTACTCCAATTCCCGACTCCAATTAAGTTTTTTACTAGTCAGATGGCATAACATTCGGAGTCCATTTTTTACCGACACCGACTTCAACAAAAAACGACCGACTGGACCAACTCCACAGCCCAGGAATATTCAAGCCTATCGCCGTATACATATCAATCACGTTGTTTAACTGTGAGATTCGTTTTATCTGTCGTTGTTTTTATCTATCACCGACACAGGTGTAAGAACACGACAGGTGAAACGCACTTCGCGTCACACTGAAGTGTATAACATGGTCATTGAAGTTTCAGGTGTGACTGATTAAACGGAGGAAGTGTGGATAGGTAAACTCTCTGGGTACCAGACAAGTAGTGTGTCTATACATCAAGGTTGGTGTAGGTCATCCACGTGAGAACAATTATTTGCGAACGAATGTCACATGAACAAAAATAAAGTGTGGGAAAACCGTCTGCGGTAAACATCAAACTGAGGGGGAGAGCACATCCAAATTTGAAACACCTCAAGGTACAAAGAATAGTACCGGAATGATAATCATGACCAGCTGCCCCCTAACACGCTAACGGTACTTCTGCAGAAAGAAACATAATATATTTCGACACTGTTCACATATTTTAAATAATCAAAAAGCCACCGAGCCCTACCTTTGCACTCATGCAGCTGCCATCTTGTGAAAATCGGTTCAACGAAGATAAGTGAACTAGAAATTTGGATGTTTGTGTTCGAAGTTCAAAGTTCAGTGAATGCTTTGGTGTTCTGCTCCGCCATAAAATTATCCGGCCCCTCATTTTTATCCATTTCGCCGATGTTTACCAACTTCCTGATCCTGATGACGCCATTGCATATTGGACACGGACATTTTATAGTATTTTGAATAAGCTTGCGCCTACTAAAGAAATTCGCGTGAAAAGACAAATAAAATCTCCATTTATTACACAAGAAGTACTTGCCGCTATGTTTGTTTGTTTGTTTGCGTTCGCTCAGCCATCTCTCACAACTCTGGCCATTTTGAGCGGTAATTACGTTGTGTCGTGGTTTACAGCTATGCTGCGATATCTGCGCCTTTCGGCCCGACACATCCGATTTCAGCAAGTCTTGCCGCTATGAGGCAGAGGGATCGAGCACACAAAAATAAGGACGTCATTACATATCGGGCAGCAAGGAACTAAGTAAAATATTTAATAGGCAGAGAAAAGAAAAACTACTTTAGTAATTTAGTTAAAAGCAAAAGAAACAGTAGAAATATATGGACGGCAATCAATACCTTAGTGAACAAACGAAATTCGCCAGATTCACAAACTCCAAATACTTCATTTACTTGTACAGACTTCAGCAATCATTTTCAGGCAGACACCCACAATATAAAATCCGCCATACCTTCTTCCCCTTGTGACTTAAGCAAATTATCTACGTTCTGCGAGAACAAGTGTACTAACACCATTCATTGCGACATTCATTTTATAACAGTTAACGAAGTTTATAACTATCTTATTGATCTTAAAGATAATAACTCATCGGGATGAGGTGACAGCCCTCAGCTGCTTATTTTCCTGGTGCTCCTTTCGACGTTTTCTCCTCACCTCTGCTTCTTGTGTGAGCCTCTCTTCGCCCAATCTGAGGTGGCGCCGTAAATAGCATCGCCACTTAGTGCGATCGGCAGCTTCATCCTCCCATGTTGCTGATCCATGTCCAGTGCCCTCATATCTCTCTTGCACACATCTTTGAACCTCAGCTGTGGTCGCCCAACTGTTCTCTTGCCATCTGCTAATTGTCCGTAGAAGATATCTTTTGGGATGCGACCATCTTCCATGCGGCGAACATGGCCAAGCCAGCGAAGTCGGCGCTGTCTAAGAAGCGTATACATACTTTGAAGGCCAGCACGTGACAACACCTCGACATTTGTCACTTTATCTTTCCACGAGATGCCGAGGATGCGGCGTAGACACCGCAAATGGAAGGTATTGAGCCTTCTTCTTGCTTAGCATAGGTCGTCCAGGTCTCGCTGCCATATAGGAGTGTGCTGGTGACGCAGGCATTATATACCGCAGCTTTGGTCTTCATTGTGAGTTTAGAGTTTCCCCAAACACGCGATGTGAGGCGGGCAAAGGTAGCTGCAGCTTTGCCAATGCGGCTGTCGATTTCTGTATCCAGTGAGAGTTTGTCATTGATGGTAGACCCTAGGTATGTGAAGTGGTGCACCACTGCCAATTCATAGTTATCGATAGTGATAACTGGTGCAGCACCCACATCCTGACTCAGCACATTCGTTTTCTTTAGACTTATTGTGAGGCCAAAGTCCTTGCATGCTTTAGTGAAGCGATTCATCAAGCTCTGAAGCTCCTGTTGGCTTTGAGTGACGACTGCAGCATCGTCAGCGAACAACAAGTCTCTTATAGTGACCCTTCTGATTTTTGTTTTTGCCTTCAGCCTTGAAAGATTAAACAGACGGCCATCTGACCTAGTGTGAAGGCATATTCCTTCAGTTGCATCTCTGAATGCATGTTTCAAGAGTAAGGCAAAGAAGATTCCGAAGAGGGTCGGAGCCAGAACACAGCCTTGTTTAACGCCACTTCGTATATCAAAGGGCTGTGACGTGCTTCCAGCATATTGGACTGTTCCCTTCATGCCGTCATGGAATGACTTTATCATTTCCAGCATTTTAGAAGGGCAGCCTATTTTCAGGAGGATTTTAAAGAGTCCATCCCTACTAACCAGGTCGAATGCTTTTGTGAGGTCTATAAAGGCGATATATAATGGTCTTTTCTGCTCTCTTGATTTTCCTGAAGCTGGCGGAGAGAGAAGATCATGTCTGTTGTTGATCTGCCAGCTCGGAATCCACACTGTGACTCTGGATATATGCGCTCAGCTAACTTGTGTAGTCGCATTAAGATGGCTTTGGCAAAAACCTTACCAACAATACTAAGAAGAGAGATGCCTCTGTAGTTATTGCAATCACTTCTGTCTCCTTTATTTTTATACAGTGTTACAATCTTAGCATCTCGCATGTCTTGAGGAATAGTTGTCTCTTCCCAGCACTGGCACAGCATCCTATGCAGGGGATGTAATAGCATGCTCTTACAGCCTTTGATTAAATCAGGAGGAATCCCATCACTGCCTGGTGCTTTGCCAGAGGCCAAGCTATCAATGGCCTTGCTGAGTTCCTCTAATGTTGGTTCAGCATCCAGCTCCTCCATAGTTGGCAGACTGTTGACACCATCAAGGGCTGCAGGCGTAACGGTATTGTCTCTAGCGTAAAGCTCAGAGTAGTGCTCGACCCACCTCTCCATCTGCTTACCCTTATCGGTTAGCTTCTCTCCGCTGATGGTTTTTAGCGGTGCCGTCTTACTTTTATGGGGGCCAAGTGCTTTCTTTATACCGTCATACATTTGTCTAATGTTGCCTGTTTGCGCTGCGATCTGGATGCACTCACTGAGCTGGAGCCAGTAGTCATTTGCACAGCGTCGAGCAGTTTGTTGAACTTTGCTTCTCGTAGCCCTCAGGATCTGTAGGGTTCTGGCACTCGGTGAACGTTTGTATTCATTCATAGCACTGCGCTTAGCTTCAATGACAGGTGCCATCACATCTGATGAAGCATCAAACCAATCATTTGACTTTGCTGTTTTCTTACCAAAGGTGGCAAGTGCAGTACTTTGAATGGTGTTCCGCAGATGCTCCAAGTTCTCTGTAATAGTATCACCATGCTGAGGGCTACTGAGCACTTTCTCGAAGGTCGCAGTGAATTGAGCGATCATGAAAGGGTCTGACATCTTGCTGGTATCAATGCGTGGTTTCCCTTCATGTCTGACACGATAGAGTTTTCTTGGTTGTGCTCTGATTTTGCAGCAAACCAAGGAGTGATCTGTATCACAGTCTGCACTATGGTACGAGCGCGTGGAGAGCACAGACCTGAGGAGTGGCCTTCTGACGAGAATCAGGTCAAGTTGGTGCCAGTGCTTGGATCGTGGGTGTCTCCATGACACCTTATGCTGGGGTTTTGTCTGAAAGTAGGTGTTGGTCACGCAGAGGTCATGGTGGACGCACAACTCTAAGAGCCGTTGTCCATTTTCATTCATCTTACTTACTTACTTACTTAGTAGTTCCCCTTCTACCGTGAGGTGTAGAGGTTTGGAAGAGAGAGCGCCAGACCATTCTATCAGCTGTCTTCTTCCTGGCCTGGTTCCATTCTAGTCCTCGGTCCTTCCAAGCTTGTCTAATGTTGTCCTCCCAGCGGACTCTGGGTCGTCCTGGAGGTCTGGATCCCTGGCTCTTTGTTTCCCATGCTTGTCGTGGTAGCCGATCTTCTCCCATTCTGCAGACATGGCCAAACCATCTTAGTTGGGACTGTTCTATTTGGGTCTGCAGCGGATGGGATTTTAGGCCTTGACGGATCGTCTGGTTGCGGACCATGTCTCTTCTATTTACTTCAACCACTTTCCTCAGATACCTCATTTCTGAGGTTTGGATCATCTTGCCATCTTTCATTCATCTTGCCAATACCCAACCTGCCCAGACATGAAGGCCATGAAACATTATCGGCACCCACTCTAGCGTTAAAGTCACCAAGGAGAACAAGCTGTTCTTGCCTAGGTATGCTTTTGATAATTGCTGTTAGATTCTCGTAGAACTCATCTTTAGCTTCTGAGGCAGAGTACAGAGTAGGAGCATACACACTGACAAGGGTGATGGGACCTGTGCTAGTTTGCAGGCGGAGCGTTAACAGGCGTTCTGATCCATTCTCGCCTGGTTCAACCATTTTAGTTAGCGATTTTTTGACCGCAAAACCTACTCCGTGTTCTCTAGCTTTATTAAGATCTTTCCCTTGCCAATAAAATGTGTAGTCCTTCTCGCTCACCGTTCCAGAGCCCGCCAGGCGCGTTTCCTGAAGTGCAGCTATATCCACCTGAAGTCGTTTAAGCTCATCATTAATTATGGCTGTCTTCCTTACATCGTTTACATCCTGTAGGTTTTCGGATAGTCCAGTCAACATAGTCCGGACGTTCCAGCATCCCAATCTGAGAGTTTGCTTATTTCTGTTTTTTCGATAATTGCTTGGTGCAAAATTTTCTGTCCACAGTTCGGGTTTGACCCTAATCCCCATGCACCCAATGGGGAAAGCAGACAGTGGCGGGACAACACCTTATTGACTGGGGGCTGCCAAGCTTGAAGCGGGCGGTAGCTGTCCAGTGAGATCCTAGAACCTCTCCCACTGTCGGAAGTAGCCCCTGGCGCCATGCCCTACGCCAATTGGGCAAAATGCTTATAACCGGTAACTGCTACTTCCCGTGTTTTGCCGACACCTATAGGGTGAAGCTGGAGTGTCCTCTCCAGGGCGCGAGCTTGGGCACAGTTATATGGAGATCAAGCTGTTGCCCATGCAGCATGTTCCCCCTCTCCACACAGCCGGTAGATCCAAAGGAACGGCAGTAGCCGATACAGTTTGGTACCAGCCATGTCGCAAGAGTTGCCAGAATAATGTCGAATCGACATTAGACTGCCTTAGGGACTCCGACTCCGGATTTATCCTCAGGGTTTACTCCCGAAGCCAATTCCATAAATGGATATTCCCGCAAGGCGGCGGTGGTTTGAATTCAGAGTTCCTTCTCTTAGATAAGCTACCAACCAAGGATCACGAGCCCTATCTGCCCGAAGCTGCTGGTTTTAAGGCGCCAGTCGCTCGCCTTTGCCCCTTCTCCCGTCGGTGGAAACAGTTCCGCCGGGCTCAAATTGAGCCACACGTGAAGGCCGGGAGCTGGACTTGGTTGTCAGAGGCTGTTTGAGGCGCGTGCCATAGAAGTATTTTATCTGCAGTGAGAGCTTATCCTCACTACAACTCCCGGCAATAACAACCTTTGGAACATCGGGACATGATGGAATCAGTAACCGAATACTGCGTTATGCTACACCAGCTATTACTGATACACTAACATACTTATACAATCAATGTACCGCAAGGAGTTACTTTCCATCTGCCTTTAAAGTCGCTAAAGTATACCCTCTTGTTAAACCTGGTTCATCTGATAATAGCAACCTTGGTAACTATAGACCCATTTCTCTTATATCGTCGCTGTCAAAACCACTGGAAAAACACATAAACAAACAGCAATAGAACACCTAGCCAATAATGACCTGCTAGTTGATAGTCAGTCGGGGTTTAGACCAAAACATTCATGCCACACAGCTTTTAACTGAAATGTTAGACAACTGGCATCTAAACATCAATAACGATAATATATGTGGAGCAATCTTTGTAGACTTTAAAAAAGCATTCGATATGATAGATCACACTATTTTAATCAGAAAATTAGAAACAATGAAAGTAAATCTTAAGCTGGTGAAGTTAATTAAATCATTCCTGTCAGACAGACAACAAATGATGTCTTACAATAATTCTTTGTCCAACCCAACTGTTGTCGATATCGGTGTTCCTCAGGGCTCTATCTTCTCTTGTCGTATTATTCATTAATGCCCTCTCTTCTCTTTGTTTGTTGACGTATACATTTAAAAGTGAACTCATTAGAACCTCTGCACATCAAAGTGGAGCAACGAGAATCATCCTAATATCAACCAGACAAAAACTAACAAAACCTCGCAGAAAAAAAACGTCGATAACATTAGGTAGCTCGACAGGGCTCTTTGTTTGTTTATTTTATACGGAGTCATTTATTAATACAGGAATTGACGTCATGCCTCTAGGGTGTATTTGGCAGACGTGAAACTATGGATGCAGAAGGCAGAGATCGTCTGTAGAGGCTTCTACCAATGTGTTCTGAAGTGAGCGGACGCATGTGTTTTGAGCTCCTGCAGTATTTTGTGTTTTTCCTGAATTATTCGATCACCATGACACTAAGTTACTTGGTTGAGGTGTCTCTGGCTTTTTCTAGTAAGAAAATGTGATTGTTCATAATGATGTCCAAGGGACGATATTAAATAAAATTTGGAACAAGTGAAAATGACCAGCGTTTCATAGAGAACGGACTGGACGAAACTGTAATACTGCATTTGCCTTTGGGCCTACATAAGTATAACTGGAGCTGTTTTGTAGAAATATAATAAACTGTATTTGTGTATAACTGTGAGAAATGTGTTGTTCCGCTCAATACAGTTATACTGACTACGTGTTACTGGACTACCCCTAATTTACTTTGGCCACGGAGACTCTCTCCGAAACAATAGACAGAACGACACGTATCAATATTGTTCCACAATCTGGGATGGTTGTTCCATATCGAACACAAAAAGGCTCCATTTACTTCAAAAACGTGCAGTGCGCCTAGTTGCTGATAAACACCAAATACATTGTATAGATCTATATAACTATCTTAAAATATTACCCTTCAGAAAGCGCTTCCTATTTAACAAAGCTAAATTTGCTCACAAAATCTTGTCACAGAGGGCTCCAACGTATCTGTGGCCACTTTTAAACTTCAATGAAAAACGTAGTCAGCGCTTAAACAAGTAACAGGTACCCAAGCCCAGGCTAGATTTGTACAAGAAGCTTACTCAGTTGCTCATCTTTGGAACAATCTTCCACGTGACCTGAAAAACATGCACAGTCCCTACTCATATAATCGTAGACTTTTCAAATACATTAAGAGTGCGGATTATATGCCGCCCTAAGTGATTATGTTTCGAATTATTATCTAATATACTGTAAGGAGGGTCTGATGATCTAGTTTTTCATTTTAATATACCTTACTTCTTAATTGTAATCAGATACTGTAAATGTATGCTTTATGCTACTTATAATGTTGCATCGCCATTAAATTAATACTTTAAGTATGTTGGAGAATGTCTGGATAACTAGTAATAAAAGATGAGTAAGAAGAAGGGCAAAATGCAAGACGGGCCTATATACACGATTCTCATCTATCAGTCAACACCCTTTACCTCCCTAAGGAGCATAGTTCATAAAGCTGGATCTCGTATAGTGGAGGCATCAACAATTCACTCCCTGTGGCAGTATCTGCTTGGGACTCAAAGCTGCTCACCCGTGGGAACATTTTCCGCATGCGCTGACAACACACGATGTCCCTGGTCACTCAAAGGCAGATTTCCAATATTTCACGAGTTCTTATTATATGCCACCATCATCTGATTATGTTTCAAATGATGTCTAATTTACTGTATGAATGGTTTAGATTATGTTTGTTTGTATGTTTTGTTTTAATTGTTTAATTTTTTAAATTTTAATTAATTAATTAATTAATTTTTTTATTTATCAATTTTTTTAAACATACTTAAATTTGATTATGACTGGATATTACAAATGTATGTTATTATTTTACCTTGATAATGTTGTATGCTTAAATAATGCTCAAAATACATGTGCGATGGAAAGGATACAGTATGCAAGATGACACAGAGAGAGGAAGGGCAGAATGTAAGACGGGCCTGCGTGCCCAATTCTTAACCCTTTGAAAATAAAGTTCGTTCGTTCGTTCGTTCCATACAGAGCGCAGATCACAACTCAGAAAAATACGTATGTGCAATAAACCAGCGACAGACAACTCAAGAGGTGTGGCACTCTACTTTAGAAACACTGAGCTCTCTGTCTATAGCTGTTGCCTCTACCGGAACCTGCAATTCCGTTATGAGAGCGGTAGAAAATTAAAACTAAATTATATTTTACCGAATGTTAACTTCACTTCAAAGACAAGATCGCGTTCCTGCCTCGTGCAGTGCACGATTAATGTGAATTTGTGTCAGTTAGCTCGTGAGTTTTCACTGGGGAATGAGGGGAAAAGTACCTTTAATCTTGAGGATACTGCGCTTTTAAGTGCCGGCGGGGTTAGTGCTACTCCGAAGTTTATCTAGTTTTAAAATGTATTTCTCCTTTTTCCCTCCGTCACCTTTAGATCTACCAAATCACTCCCTGCGATCAAACGGTAGACCGAGATCTACCTTGCGCCGACCCCTATAATAAACCATAAACAACAATGTTCAGCTAAGTCCAGCATTCGTTGATTACTTATTTTCATCTATGTCCAGAATTCGTCAATTACTTATTTTCTGCCCCTTGAATATAAAGTTGAGATGCATTTTTGTTTCTTGGATCTGGAGAAGGCTTTTGACAAGATCTCCTAGAGCAAACTTTAGGACTGCTTGGCAAGGAAGAACATTCCAGCACTTTTGATCCATCATATACAGAGCTTCTACAAAACTTGCATAAATTATATGAGGACGGCAAACCATAAGTCAGAAGAGTTTAGGACCCCCACTGGTGTAAGACAAGGTGATATTCTGTCACCTTATCTGTTCATACTCCTCATGGATGATGTCATCAAAGCATGTACGGAAAGGGCCAAAAAGTATTCAGTGAGGTGCTGGAAGATGATACAGGTCTGTATTTCAGAGCTGGCATTTGCCGACGATCTTGCCATGATTACTAAGTCAGAGGTACATCTTCAATCCAACCTGCAAATCTGGAAGGAAGAACTGTAGAAGAGAGGAATGGTTATCAGCAGTTCCAAAACAAAAACTATGGTGAAACCATGAAGGAAAAAACACACACCATGAAAGAAAAATGTATCATATTATGTTGAGAGAACAGATCCTGGAGCAAGTAAACCACTTTAAATACCTTAGAGCTATCATAGACATCAAAGAGGATTTGGCTACCCGAAGAAAGCAGCTGGGAGACTTTTTCAGGCCATAAATCGAGGATTCCTCAGCAAAAGAGAGATTGGCAAAAGGATGAAGATGGCTATATACCGCTTCACCAGTCTTGACATATGGATGCGAGTCATGTGCAATGACTACAGCACACAAAAGCCTGCTCCAAACCTCAGAAATGAGGTATCTGAAAAAGGTGGTTGAAGGAACAAGATGAGACATGGTCCGCAACCAGACGCTATCTCAGGATAGAAGAGGAACGACTAAGTAAGTAAGTAGTAGTAAGTGCTTGTTGTTAGCTAAGTCCAGCATTCGTCGATTGCATATTTTCAACTAAGTCCAGCATTCGTCGATTACTTACTTTCAGCTAAGTCCAGAATTCGTCGATTGCATATTTTCAGCTAAGTCCAGCATTCGTCGATTACTTACTTTCAGCTAAGTCCAGAATTCGTCGATTGCATATTTTCAGCTAAGTGCAGCATTCGTCGATTACTCATTTTAAACTAAGTCCATCATCATCATCATCATCATCAGTTGCCATCTCCACAACGAAGGTTGGCTGTAATGGATCTCCAACGTCTTCTGTCTCTTGTCTTGGTGGTACACTCTGATAGACTCTTTCCCGTCCATCTCTTGATGTTATCTTCCCACTTATAGCGCTGTCTTCCCCTTGCACGTTTGCCTTCAACTCTCCCTTCTGTTATGATCTTCTGCAAGGTGTTATGCCTTTTTATGTGGCCAAAGTATTTTAGCTGCCGAACTTTGACCTCTCTCATTAGTTCTCTTTTCATACCTAGATTTTCTAGGACCTCCTTATTTGTTTTCATCTCTTTCCATGAGATACGCCCCAATCTTCTATATATCCACATTTCAAGAGCCTCAATTCTTTCTTCCAAATGCTTATTCATCGTCCATGTTTCTGCACCATACAGAAATGCAGAATATATATAACACTTTATGATTCTCAGTTTTAATTTATGAGATAACTGTTTGGATGTCAGTATATGTTTCATGTTGTTGAATGTAGCTTTGGCCATTCCTATTCTCTTCTTGATTTCTGTTTCACATCTGCCATCTTCTGTTATTATATGACCAAGATATACGTAGCTCTTGACTTGTTCCAGGATTTTCCCATTTACGCTTATCTTTAATGTGGGTTTATCGTCTGTTTCGCTAATTATCATAGTTTTAGTTTTCTCAAACTAAGTCCAGCATTCGTTGATTACTTATTTTCAAGTAAGTCCAGTATTCGCCGATTACTTAGTTTCAGCAAAGTTCAGCATTCGTCGTTTACACGTTTGGTTTAGTTTGGTTTTTAAGGATTATCTTCATTGCACACGGACAACGCCATCAGTGCTCCGATCTCCTTCCTTAGATCACACAAGGAGAATCTCAGCGCAGTGCATGAACTCCGTAGCGCCGGCGAGAATCCTAATGTGTGTATATAATGAATAATAGGAATCACAGATTCTATAAATATTTTTTATGGTGGGAAGGTTAGATTTCTGCATTTTGTGAGATCGAATCAGTGTAAGATTTACGATTTCCTCCAAGTTAATACAATACGATGCTACTCTTAATTATTACACGACCACTGTAGTTCTCAGAAAGATTTTATCGCCGTTGTTACAGGCATTCGCTTACCCCAAAAAGTCATTACATTAAGGGGAGGAGCTACCCTGAAATGCTATTTTCGTTATTAATTGCTGGATTTCAATGAAAATGCACAGACTTAACCTATATCAATACTAGATACGAAAAATGAAGAGCTTTATGGCACTGCACTACTGGTTGCCATAGAAACGGCGGCCATATTGGATTCTATTGTTCTATTTCAATTTGCTAAGGCTTTTTTTATTTATTACGCTATGAATACCAAATATGAACACAATGTTTATCATTATATTTTAAAACTTTTCGATTGGTGGATTTTTGATAACTTTAATACAAAAAAGTTGTAGGACTTTGAATATAGTGTCTAAAAAAGTAACAAAAAAAAAAAAGTAACAATTTTGATAAATTTTACATTACTTTTGCAATAAATCAAAAGTTTGATCAGATACTCAAAATCCAGCAATACGAAAGTTTTAAAAGATTATGGGCAACATATGTGCCAATTTTTATGTCAATTTAAACATAAGTGTGGAAGTTTTTTAAGGAAATTAGGGATGAAAAATTAGATTTTGAGAAAAAATCGCATTTTTCTCCATAAATAGACTACAATTAAATAAGTCTGTAATATTGCCCCTGAAAAATTGCTTACTTGTCATTTAGAACATACTGGTAGCATAGCCAGCTTCCTCTGCAGCTTCCTATCTGGCTTTCTGTTGAAATTTGTGCCTAATTTCCTTCCTTGTCTTAGTGCAGTTTTCTGCCGTTTCAGAGCTGAGCAATATTGGATTCTTTGTTCTATTTCAATTTGCTAAAGCTTTTTTATTTACAGTAGAACTCCATTTATCCGAACCCCAATTATCCGAACATCCAATTATCCGAACACTTTTTCCAGAAAAAAAAAAATCAGATGCCACAGTCACGTTAGACTAAAATTCTGAATCTTTTAATGCGGCAAACTTCAAATGTGTGCGAACAATTTGTAGAGAATGGGATGGCTAATGGTCGGTCGCTTACGTACAGGAAGTCAGTTAGATCATAAAGTCAGTTAATATCTGGTTTAAAAATACAGTGTACGTGTGCGTTCTAGGTAGAACACTGGCTAAACAGACAGTTCAACTTAAAATAATTGTGTCTGCTACTACAGCAGAATAATTTTGGTGTACAAGTATTTCTCTGTGCGATATGGCATCTTCCAGTAGGCCTAAAGCATATAAAAGGAACCGCAATGTTTTGTCAATTGAAACGAAAACAGAAATTATCAAGAGACTAGGACAAGGTGAAACTGTGTCTTCACTTGCGAGGATTTTCAATGTTGGGAAAGCTACCGTCTCTGACATCAAAAGTAACAAGGATAAAATTATGAGTTTTGCATCGAAATTTGATAGTGAAAATGGGTCGAAGAAACGTAAAACCATGAGAAATGCGAAAGATGTGAAATTGGAAGAGGTTTGTATATATGGTTTGTGCAAAGAAGAAGCAAAGGGGAACCTATCTCTGGTTCTCTGTTGTGTGAAAAGGCACTTCAGTTCAACAATCAACTTGACGGTCCTCCTGACTTTAAGGCTAGCCAGGGATGGTTAAGAAACTTTAAATCTCGTCATGGCATACGAGAATTGGAGATTCAAGGGGAATCTTTATCTAGCGATGCAACTGCCGCTAAAAATTTTAAAGCAACATTCTTGGCTTTTTTGGAAGAACAAGGTTATTCACTCGATGATGTGTATAATGCTGATGAGACTGGCTTATACTGGAAATCATTGCCTCAAAAATCACTTGCATCTCAGCGCGAAGCAGCTGCCCCTGGGTTTAAAAAGTGCAAAGAGAGAGTCACAATTTTGGTAGCCGCGAATGCCAGTGGAAGTAATCGTTTACCGGTGCTAATGATCGGCAAAGCCAAAAAACCACGTTGTTTAAAGAATGTGACATGTCTCCCATTGTGTTACAAAGCACAGAAGGGTGCTTGGATGAATAGTGAAATATTTCTTGATTGGTATACAAATCAGTTCATTCCAAATGTGAAGAGGTTGAGAGAACAAGAAAAGAAAACTGGAAAAGTAATTCTTCTACTGGACAATGCACCATCTCATCCAGAGACGGATACATTGAATGCAGTTGATGCAAATTTTTAAGCAATTTTTCTGCCTACCAATGTAACAGCACTGATTCAACCAATGGATCAGGGTGTTATAGCAAAGCTTAAAAAGATGTACAAGAAGGAAGTCCTGCGTCGTTTATTGTTGGCTGAAGATGAAGAAAGTGTGGTGGCGTTTTCCAAAAAGCTTAATCTCAAAGACTGCTGCTATATGTTAGCTGATGCTTGGACCACCCTGTCACAAGATAATCTCAAAAAGGCTTGGAGTAGATTGCTTGGGAAAAAAGGAGGAAATGAAACTACTGCAGTGGACACAAATGATGATTGTATAAATGAAGTTGTGGAACTGTTTCAAGCAATGCCCGGATTTTCGGACTGTGACAAAGATGATGCACAAATGTGGCTAGAAGATGATAATGATTCTGGTTTTCAGTTTTTGAATGACGAAGAAATTTTGTCTTTTGTGCAAGAAGAAAACCAAATACATGTACTGACCGATGATGAAGACTCCTCAGAAGTACATGATGTACTTGTAGATTATGAAGAAAAACCAAAACGTCGACCAAGTCCTGAAGAGGCCTTTATAGCACTAGAAACAGCGATGGCTTGGTACGAGCAAGAAGATGACAGCTGTCCTACACAGCTTCTGCTGTTGAAGAGAATGCGGGACTTAGCAGCCAAAAGGAGACTATCCAGTTTGGTGCAAAAGAGGATTCCTCATTATTTTAAATAGTGGGCTACATCTGTGCAAGTACATATATACGTAAGTTGCGCCTGGTTTTGAATCGTTTGTAATGTTATTTTGAAAACATTTCTCTTTCTTAACAAAAATAATTAATACAAGTAGTACATGCACTGCAGTGTAATAAAAGATTTTGGTGATACAGTGATCTAATACAGTGTGGGTATTATTATTACAGTACAAGTAAATATGTTTTATAGTGTATTTTCCTTGTGATGGTTAATTATTTTTAGAAATATGTGTACATGTACTCGATACATTATGTAATCCAATTATCCGAACATTTGATTATCCGAACGATGCTCGGTCCCATGGGGTTCGGATAAATGGAGTTCTACTGTACTCGAAATCCATCACTGTAAAAGTTTTAAAGGATTATGGGCAACATATGTGCCAATTCTTATGTCAATTAAAACATAAGTGTGGAAGTTTTAAGGAATATAGAATGAGAAAAATAGATTTTGAGAAAATCGCATTTTTCTCCAGTGAGACTACAATTAAATAAGTATGTATATTGCCTCTACAAAATTGATTAACTTATCATTTAGAACATACTGGCAGCATAGCCAAAGCTTTCTATCTGGCTTTCTGTTGATTTGTGCCTAATTTCCTTGCTTTTCTTAGTGCAGTTTTCTGCCGTGTTAGAAAAATATTCTTTGTTCTATTTCAATTTGCTAAGGCTTTTTTATTTTAAGCTATGAATACCAAACTTTTATCATTACATTTTAAAACCTTTTGTAAGATGGGTTTTTGATAACTTTAATTTTAAAAAAGTTGTAGGACTTTGATCAATAGTGTCTAAAAATAGTAAAATGTTTTGCTAAATTTTACATTACTTTTTGCAATAAATCAAAAGTTTTCAGATACTTAAAATCCATCACACACAACGTTTGGACATTATGGGCAAACATATGTTCAATTCTTGTCAATTAATACATAAGTGTGGAAATTTTATAAGAAAATTAGTATGAGAATAATGATTTCTTTAAAAAAATCACATTTTTCTTTATCATTAGAATATAATTAAATAAGTATGTAATACTGCAGCAAAATAAAATAACTTACTAGTCATGCATAAACATACCGGCAGCATATCCAGCTTCCTCTGCAGCTTCTTTTGTGGCTTTCTGTTGAGATTTGTGCTAAATGTGCCTTTCATTTTCTTAGTGCAGTTTTCTGCAATTTTAGTGCTGAGCACCAGACGTTTAACGCTTTCTTGCTCCTGCCAGTTGACAAGCCTCTTTTTCCACTGTTCAGCCCCAGGACTTTCTTGAAAAATATAGCAGCCTCAGGTCCTTGATTAAATTCAGCAATATTAGGGCCATATGGTTTAATTGCTATGATCTGATTGAATGCTTTGCTATCACAATCACTTTACACGGTGTGGCGAAATTTCTGTCGCGTCAAAGAACAGCTTCGCAAAGCACTACCTGCCTCAACTTCCATGACACTTGAACTTCCTAGAAAGAGGCAAATGTTTACATTAGTAAAATTTCAAATAAAGATGTAAACAAGCATCAATAAACTGTGCCTTAAAGTACAATGGAAGCAAAACAATACATGTAAGTAATGAAATATGTTTCTAAACTTGATATTTATGGAGATCAAAATAAATTACATGAATGTCTATGCTTAGGCAAGGGGAAACATAAAGTAAGTTTCAAAAGTAAGTACCTTTAAAATGTATATGACAGCCTTGCTTCACTTTCCACTTGATGAAGTTTCCAATCTTTCTTCTGGTACCAAGAACCAGCTGTTGCACATGTCTGGCAGGCATTTTTTAAATAACACATAAGCATCTGTGACATGTCAATAAAAATACACAAGAAACAAACATTAAATTGAGGAAACAAATATGCACTATGCTTACAAGAATCATGATAATATACTGAGTTATGAGAAGTCACCCGTTATTTTGTAAACTCAGGAAAACGTGATGATTTTTAATTGACTGTCTACTACTCGTAATAGCTAGTTCATGTAACTCCCTGGTGGTTGAAATGAAGCACAGTGGGCCGCCTTCTTTGATGTCATTCCAGTAAGTAGCCAACGTCGTAAGGTTTAGGGTTAGGTTAAGATTCTTAAACCTGGTTGAAATGAGTCACTGTGGGCCGTCTTCTTAGATGTCATCCCAGTAAGTCGCCCACGTGGTTAGGTTTAGGATATATTTACGTAACCATTAGCCCTTTTTACTGCATCTCTGAATTCTAATTAAAGGAACTATCGTACAGCTCCTGTCTGCTTCATTTCAACCACTAAGCCTTAACACTTACTCCTGTTTACTGCGTCTCTAAATTCTTGTCAAAGGCCGCATCGAACAAACGGTCCGCTGTGCTTTATTTCAACCTTCATTGCCTGAGTACCAATGTCCCAGTTTTTTACCATTACATCGTCACAATAAGTACGTTTTACTGCAGTGTAGGATAAGTCTTGCTTCCATCTCTAACTCTGGCCTATTCCAGTTGGAGGTAACGAGAGCATCTCGTTTTTTTAGGCATTGTCACATCAATAACAAATCAAAACTGAGATTCCGTAAACATGCGGCCATTTTGTCGTTGCCGGTCACGTGAACGCGCACAGCCAATTAAAAATTTAGAATCGAGGGGAAACCCTAAATGTTGACTTTGAAATTATAAATTTCCTATCTGGCATTTGGAATCCCGAAATAAGTGACCTGCTTACAGTAAAGTGTAGATTTGGACGAATCCAACGATGCATAATATGTAGGGGTGTAAGCTTGGTTGCTATGAAAGAAACCAGGTCTAAATTGGACATATTTTGTCGAGTTTGAGAAAATCTGTCTGTACCATACCTTTTTCAAAGTCAAAATACATATTGTTAGAATGCATTTGGACATTTAATTCTGTTATATTTAGATTCGGGAGATGCTAAAGTATCAGAAAATGGACTAATCCCAAATTCTTAATTTTTTTTATTTCAACCGAGAAATGCCTGGCGCTCCTCCCCTTAACTGAGCGGTAACGGTACCCTTCTGATATAGACATAAATACTCAGGTGACGTAACTCAGGTGACGTGCTGGGAGGTATTTGGTTTTGCCAAGAACGAAAAATGCATGGAGTATGCGACACTGATTACTTATTTTCAACTAAGTCAAGCATTCGTCGATTACTTATCTTATAACTGAGAAGTTATCAAATAACATTTCACTATTTTACAGTTACAGTACAGAAAAGAACTAAATTAACACTGAACAACTAGATGTTGAGGAGTATTGTACTTCTATTCTTAGACTTAGCCAGCGGATCGATATCAGTCGTTGATCAGTGCAGTTTATCTAGATGGTTCTAAATCAGTTTCACCCGCGTAAATGTTTGATCCCGCATATGATTTCTTTAAAATGGTATTTAGCACTTGTTTAAACATACTGGTCTGAAAGTGAAGAAATTCAAGCGCTTGTCTCCTTAACACTGCAAACATTCCATGACATTCCATGACCCAGAACGGGTTAATCTAAGCCGCTTTCTGGTTACTAGCAGGTCGAATAGCAATATTCTTTTTAAAAATCACTGTACCATGTTTGTTTAAGAATAACTGAATAAATGATCAGGATGTCTGGAAATAAAAGCAAACATTTTGTCTGACAAGGAAAAGATAGTCCCATACCAGATACTCGAAAGAACGAACGAACTTTATTTTTAAAAGGTTAAGAATTGGGCACGCAGGCCCGTCTTACATTCTGCCCTTTCTCTCTCTGTGTCATCTTGCATACTGTATCCTTTAAATCGCATATGTATTTTGAGCATTATTTAAGCATACAACATTATCAAGGTAAAATAATAACATTGTAATATCCCGTCATAATCAAATTTAAGTATGTTTTAAAAAAAATAAAAAAAGAGAAAAAAAATTAAAAAATTAATTAATTAAAAATTAATTAATTAAAATTTTTAAAAAATTAAAAAATAAAAAAAAATACAAACAAACATAATCTAAACCATTCATACAGTAAATTATTCATTTGAAACATAATCAGATTATGCTGGCTTATAATAAGACCAGGGACTTCATGTGTTGTCAGCGCATGCGGAAAATGTTCCCAGAGGTGAGCAGCTTTGAGTCCCAAGCAGATACTGCCACAGGGAGTGAATTGTTGACGCCTCCACTATACGAGATCCAGCTTTATGACCTATGCTCCTTAGGGAGGTAAAGGGTGTTGACTGATAGATGAGAATCGTGTATCCGTAAGGGAGTGAAGTGTTGGTGACTTCGCTATACTGGGTTCAGCTTTGCGAGTTGGGGTGACAAGATCTCTTCCTCGCTGCTTTTGCCTTCCCTAATTCAAGAGTCAGGTACCGATTTACAACAGGGTAGACATGAGCGCTACGCTGCCTGGTTTTGATCCTAATATAAAAATTAAAAAATAAATGGTATAGAATCAGTAGTAAAAATTAACGTATAGAGGAAGCACAGGGCGTTGTGGGATTTACCATTCGCATGATTTCCAACAAGTTAAAAACAAACTGATTTTTCCAAACTCTTCAGGACGATGTAGGTAACACAACAGATTTCGAAAGAGCAATTCAATCTTAACAACAATACGTGTCTTGAACTGTCATGTTGTCAATTCCAGAGTTCTTGTTACGATCTAACGAGTCCATGTTCATTAAATATCTTGACACTTTACGACAATTTAATCTCTGGATTAACTAAAACGTTGGTTACTGCCTTAGAAAACAAAATCACTGAATGCCTGAGGTAATGTTAAAATGCAGATTAGAAGTTCATTGCATTAGCATACATTTAAATACATCCTTTATCTACTGTAGAGTAAAGACTCAAGAGTCGTGTGGCGGGATTGTCTCCCCTGTTCTGCAGTAGTGGTCCACTAACGACCAAATTCCGAGTAAAAGGATGAGAGTTTTAAAAGGCATCAACCTTCACTCAAGATTACTCATGGCAGAGATGTAAATAAGAGACATAAATAGAAAAATGATGCTTCTATTCGAAGGAGCCTTACAGGGATTTTACACGATGGCAAGCACAACAACTGAGATCTTCTAAGCCGCTATGAACTTATTATTCTTCACCCCTTCTGTGAGGAAAATTAATGGCTCGTATTTTCTGAGGGCCCCCACCCCCACCCCCTCCCCTTTCCCCAGCGGTAGGTGATTCAGCAAGTATTAATTTATTAGCTCTATGTATTTGAAAAAAGACTTAATCACACAGTTGCAGATTTACTCAATAATGATTAAATCAACTGTATATTTACATATAACAAGTTTAATAATGAATTACTGGTTAACAAGATTTAAATGAATTACGTTATTTTAACAAGGAAAACAATCAATTAATTTTGAACATTATTGGATGATATGGGTGGACATTTTACAAAATTCATCTACTGCTGCCAATACTTTGGTACTCGACTACCCAGGTACTGACGATGATTTGTCGTTGATATTCGGTTTCACCATTGCTGGTTCCCATAGGTACTTTGCACTGTTTCTTCTCTTCCGGAGCCAAATACTGTGGCAGTAGCACGGTCCTTGAAGCAAGACCGGGGTAACTATTTCGGTTGTCAAGGCAAGCGTTGACTGCTGGCAACTTGTACCACAAATTGAGAGGAAACAAATGCCTCTTTTTAAGTACCAGGTCTCCTGATATAAACATCAGGCGACCTCCACTTCCATCCACCCTTTCATTTTCCTCAGAAGTTTTCTCGTTATCCCTGAGCATTAAATCTAAATCCATTGAGTCAGATGAAATATCTTTTTGACCGTGGAAGACGACAAATGCAACATTTTATGCATGCGTCTTTATACATTTAAAACTTGATAAAATGTTGGTATAATAAATATATAGACAATAATATCATCATTCACTTCTTGCTCTCTATGAAACCTGGGGCCATCTCTGCTGTTGGCTCCTTTTGAGAAGACCCGCACAAAGGAGTCACCAGCTCTTGCAGTGATGGTTCATGAGTCAAGTCATTTTAAGTGATGAGGTTGCCATGCCCATATGCAACTGTACATCCACATGCAGTTTATACAGGACTAAGTATAAAAGAACCTTCTCATATTACATAGAAAGAAAACTCGACTATAGTACTGGAAACCACGAGTCCTAGGAACATGCATATAGAATAACATTGGGATTATTATTAAAGTAATACCCCGACCACATGTAAGACCACTTAAAACCAGTAACCTGACACTATTTCGAAGTTTCTCATGTGCAAGAAGTATGTAAATTCATTCTCGATAATCGGAGTAAGTTTTAATATGTACATTTTATCATTTTATATTGTTGCATTTAACATGTGCTAATTGCTTGGGGATGTACAGGTTCATACGAGGTTGGAAGCCTCAGCATATAAAATTATTGGATTCATGAACCACCATTGTAAGAGCTAGTGACTGCTTCGTGCTGGTTTCCTCACAAGGAACCCAAAAGCAGAGGTAATCCGAGGCTCCGTGAGGAGGAGGGAGTGGATGATGATGACATCATGGTGTACATATTTGTTATATTAACATTTTAATAAGTTTAAATGTATATTCAAACATGTTTCAATAATGCAATTGTCGTTTACCGCTGTCCATTCGCACTTTCATCCGACTCACTGGGTTTAACATTAATGCTCAGAGAGGGTAAAGTTTTTGATGAAGATGAAGTGGCGGAATGGAAGCGGAGGACGCCTGATTCTCATGTCAGGAGACCAAATGCTTAGAAGAGACATTTGTTTTATCATAGTTTGTGGTACAAGTTTGTGATATAAATCTGTGGTTCAGGTTGCAAGCAGTCTACGCTAGACATCTACGGGTCTTGAGGACGCTTGTCTTGACAACTGGAGTGGCTACTCCCAACTGTGACAAAGCGTCTGAACATGCTCTTTTGTGTGATCTCTCACACCTTCAGCCCTCCGACAGTATCCTTTCTTTTTCTTCATTTTTCTCACTTATCGCTTTTATTTTGCATAAATCATGCCTTTTCATTCGTTATTTTCACTATTTTGCAAAATGCTGGACATAGCATGGTGAATTCTCTAACACGCCACTCCCCTATGGCAGTATTTGCTACGGGAGTAATGCGTATCTTACTGTTTCACACTCCACTCCCAGACAGTTGTTACGATTCGCCAGGTTTGGTGACCGGGCCAGCGATAATATTTTATCGCCTAATCTGTGGAAACGGGGCGGTCAAACATTTGACCCCATTGGAAATCTGTTGATCATGTTGACACAAGCCGGTATTGTGATACGATGAAAGAAGACCATACGGTCTGACATATGTCTAGCGGAGGCACGCAGATAAAGGTGATAAAATGAGGTGCGCCGGAAGTCGTAGGTAACGATATGACATCACTGTGTAAGAGGCCACGCGTGTATATTAAATTTAATATTTTCAGGTACGCGTGGGATGAGTAATGATAAACTTCCCCACCCAAACAGTGCTAGATAGATTGGATTGGTTCGCCAGAATCTACTATGATTTGATTGGAACTTTTGGCGGAAACACAGATGGGATTAAGATATAATCTAAAAAACTCGGAGTCACAGCACACAGACAGACTGCATCGCAGAGGCAAATAAACACCTCCTACGAGCCAGAGGAAAGAGGATAGGACTTATCATTCCACAACTATAAGTACCAGATCGAGTATTGGGCAACTTTGGAAGTACAAGTAAACCCGCAATTTTAATACAAGACTGGAAACTTGTGAATTTTATCACAAGGAGTCATAAGAGGAATAATAGATTTCCAGATCAAGTGTTTCTCCCGTCATAAGAGGAATTATAGGTTTCCAGACCAAGTGTTTCACCCGTCAAAAGAGGAATTTCTCAGACTTAAGTGATTCGAGCAGCATCTAAATACAGGGCTGTGGGTCCATTCTAATCTGCGCCAGGAGAAGTGTGTATTCCCAAAATTTTGGGGTAAGTGTAAACAATTTATTTACTTATGTAAATTTTACAGTTTTCTTGCTAAGTGGTTATATATATGAGGCTGGCAAGCTCAACATATGAAAATAGTATATGCAGGAACCACTACTGCAACAGATGGTGATTGTTTCTGACTAGTAGTGCGGGAAACCCGACAGAAGATCGACCCCAGACCCCGACGGGAGTAGCGACGAGTAATGAATGATGATACATCACATGTGCCTAAAGTGTATAGACTCGTTTTGTGAGATTTATATACCTTTTTAATTGTAATTCAGGCAAATCATTATTCATTTACTCCAGACGCAATTTCTTAGTTAATACCCAGAAGGATATTGGTGAATTTTCATCATATTCCTTGAGTTACATTGTGTGCTCGGGAATTTCATTCTTCTGAGAGGTTAACATTCGTGGGTGGAGCGCATGAAAATGGCCCTGTTAGTTGGAGGAGAACAAATGTACTGAGGCATTTGTTTCTTTCTAATTTGTCACAGTTCGTGGTTACAAGACATCAGACTTAAGTACTGAAGTGCCTACGCCACTAGTGTGAGAGAAGAGTATCACCACCAATCGCCTACAGTGGAAGAATTATGTGGAGAAGTGTACTCATCACCAAAAGGAAGTGACGAAAACCACAGCTGCATGACGCATCTGTAGCTAAGTTTTATATAACAGGCTACAGCAAAAATACGGACATTATTATTAACGCCCTACCAAAACCTCAATGAGGAAAAATGTAATATAACTTTCACAGAATTTTCCATATTTATTTTCCCATGTTACAGACTAATTGACTATTAAATTTGTTGTATGTTATTTTAAACTAAACAATAATAGTTGATTCAGTTTATATGTACGAAAGCAAACGTATGAGCCAGTTCTTCTTGATAAATACATATAAATAAATATAGAGCCATTACTTATAAGAGGGCATTCGTTGGATTATTCCAACTGGGGGCTTGACGGGCCAGAATCATTGCATAACCCCTTCACAAAACGCGACGGACCAGATAATAAGTTAACAAATTTGCTCAGCCCAGCAGCGTTCGTTCTTGACTTCTGGGAAGTCATTGTGAAGGCTCCCCTAAGGTAGAAACGACATTCATCTTCTATCTATATCTTTGCCAAGAGTAATCTTGCGCGAAGATAGATACCTTGGACGACCTACTTTTAGATACGCTTGCGTTGTGACCATTAGTGGACCACTACTGCAAAGCAAGGGAGGCAATCCCATGACACCAGCCTGGTACGTGCTACTGCCACATAATTTGACGATTGATGGAACAGTCAGCAACACCCTTAGAGCCAATAGTGACGGAACCCAAAACCAACAATAAATCACCGTCAATATCTGGTTAGTTAAGTATTACAACAGGCTAAGCAAAAGAACTTTTTTTTTTTAACGAAAGCCACTTTCAATTCACTACCAGTGATGAAAACATCAGTGCTTCATTTTTTCCAGAGAACTCTATTTTTTACTTTGTTAACTATAATTGATTATGAAATTTGTTATCTGTAAATACAAATTGATAGTTAATTTAATTATTATTGAGTGGATTGCACCAGTATAACTCAGTTATTTTAAATACACAACCACCCAGAGCTATTAAAGTAATATTTTACTGAATCATTTCAGTTGTGGCTCAGACAATACGAGCAAATTCCTTTTTCCTCACAAAAGGGGCGAGAAGATAAAAAGTTCATGACAGCTTAGATTATCTCAGTTGTGATGCTTCCTTTCTTAAAAATCCTGTGAGGCTCCCTCAAGAAGAAGCATAATTCTTCTATTTGTAACTCTGCTGAGAGTAATATTGAGCGAAGGTTGATATCTTTGAAGATCCTCATTTTTATACTCTAAGTTTGGCCATTGCTGGACCACCGCTGCAGAACAGGGGAGGCTATCCCGTCCCACATATTTAAATAGGTTCATGGCTATGCTCTTGAGTTAGGGAAGGAAAAGGCAGCGAGAGAGGGAACTCGTCACCCCACTTCTCGAAGCTGGACTCCCCTACGGCAGTGGGACTACTATACCTTTACTCTAAGCACACCTATACCTCTGCAAGCAGGTCAAGGTCAATGGAGTCAGCAGGAGCTTTGTCTTCAGATTGGGCCACGACTTATAGGTAACTGTCTGCCCCACGAGTACTTGGGAGGAAATCAAAGCTGTTCGAAGTTCGAATCTGGAATAGTTCTTATCTTTTTGGGCCATTGCCATGATCGATGGTAGCAGAGGCGGTGTACCACCTTCTCATATTGGCAGCTAAAGATTTCAGCAAACGGAGAAATATCATGTGCGTGTGTGTGTGTGGGGGGGGGGGAGGTGGGGGGGGGGGGGTTGTTGTTCTTCCACTCTGGACAGGCGCGGGTTTCTCCTTTATTTCTCCGTTGTACTCGCTCCATGACTCTCTCCTTTCAACCACATATAGCCCTGCTGCTCTATTCACTTTCGCGAACATCCGATCTTCATTTGATTACCTCCCTATTCCCCCCACCCCACACACACACAATCACTTGCTCTGTCCTTTAATTCCTTTACACACAACAACACACAATCGTTTGATCTCCCCTTTAATTCTTTTACATACACACACCCACACAGACGTTCCATCTCATTTCTTTCACCTAAACAGGCGTACTCTGTCCTTTCTTTCACCTGAACACGCTTACTGTGACCGTATGGCCTACTACGCTTTTAGCACTTTTAGTGCTATTAGATTTAGACTAGTAAGTTAAAATGAACACTGGTCACAAACCCATGACGTCATTTATCATGACACACATGATCCTATGATGTCATCAAACCTTGCGTGGCTTACATGCAAGTTAGACCGGAACTCCTTTATACCCAAAGCAATGGTTGGTCAGTATCACTTAGTTACTGAGACTTTAGACTAGAAGATTTCTAGCTAGTTAGCTTTAAGAGTATTTTAACAGTCAGTAGGACCCCAAAACCAATCATAAGATAGTTTCCGGTCTATCCTTCAATAAAAAATAATATCCGGAAAAAGCCTTAGCACCTGATGAAGGATTGAACTAAGGCAACCTAGAGACCAGTGTGACTCTGAGATAGTAGCTCTGAGATATGTACCTTGCTAACTATAAGGCATTACTCACTTTTGAGTGGTAATAAACAAAAAAAGCCTTCGGTACCAACGTCGAGAACAAGTGCATTTACAACTAGACATCTTCTACCAACCAGGGCCACTAGCGAACCAGCGCTAACCCCTGCAACTGTTTTATAGTGGTACCTCTACGCTTCTCGTAGACACCATCGTAAGTAACAGAGAGATTCGTTTTATCCGAAATATTGATTTCAGTTAAGGCTCCACAGATTATACTGTTGACATTGTTTGCCGATCACCATTTTAAACTACACTAATGATCATGAAGCCTTCTACTACTCTCAACACTTACGAGATACCAAGTAGAGATGGCTACTGTGTGTAAGTTTCGAAACAATGCTTCGATACAGTATCGTACCCGAACGATTCGATACAGAGCCTTCTTGCCGTGTCGATACAGTCGGTTCATGTGTGCCTCGCTGTTTTGCAGAGTAGAGATGGCTACTGTGTGTATGTATCTGTTACGCACAAATAATTACTTTTTTCAAAGCCTTTGTATGATCATTTTTCGTATGTATGATCATTTTTTGACTGAAGTGTGTATTATGTTATTTACAGTCAAAGGGACATAATCCGAGTTATCGAGACTACAATTTTTTAGGAGTTTGCCTTCTCTTGTATAGAGACACGTTCGGTCTATAATTTCTTGAACGAAGCGTGACCATATCTCCTTATTTGGTAGTATCAGTCAACTGTTGTAGATGCCTGAAACCTTTCTTAACGCTTCTTTTCATGACCATAAAAGGCGCGACTGTGTAAGACTTTTATCTCGAATGTTCTTAGAATCGTCTTATTGTGAACGGCGACTCAGAGATTGTCGTTCTGCGCATGTCTCGACTGGGTTTTCGTTGGTTGTTCCGGCCAGCTCGGGGAGTTTAGAAATGGTCTAAGTCGCGAGCAGACGCGACCTGCGTCTTGTGATTTTCTGAGGGAAATACATTGTCTTTGTGAGTTAGTTAGCTAACTAGACTATTTCCCAGTATTATTCAAGCCTGCCTGGAGGCATATGTTCATGGTTGATTTTCCGAAATAAGGTAATTCCTCTTGTATCGAACTTTATGCTATCATCTAGAGGTTCGTCATTTTGTCGCCTTTTTGCTCGCCTGTGTGATTCAAAATGGAGAGGTACTTTGACTAGGATTAAGTCACCGGTATCTTTATACCTGAACTAGTTATATATATATGGGTCGCTCTAGACCAACAAGACTATTGTCTGTGTTCCAGGATTCGTTATATCAGAGATCACGTCCAATTCAGATGGTTAGACTTAGGAAGGTTATAAAGGTCGAGCTGACCTGTAATCCATGTATGCTATTCACGTGCAGACAGTAAACGGACTGATTGTATACATCTGATCTGCTAGCATCAGAAAGGGAATATTTATTATTGTCTATGAACAGTGATGATCTGCAGCTGACACTGTTGCAGAATTTATATATATATTATTTATACAGCTTCACGAACTAGAACTCTATGATTTTGAATGCTGAACTCGTTGAACTATGTTGATGATATAAATATCCTGACTGTTTTGTGGCGTGCAATAAATGGAAAAAAATTATACAACGAAGTTACCATTTCTAATCTACACATCATGTTGCCTGTGTTATACTCTGTGAACTGTTCTACTACCACATACACAGCAACATCCTAAAATCAGAGAAGACACCTACATCTTGCACTTTAATACCAGGTGTCGATAGGGGTGGCAAGTGGTCGTCAATCTTATACGGAGCTAACGTACCTGGCATTGTGGCGCACCATTATCATTTAGCCTAAATCCACCCTTATCATTTTTGGTGGCCATAGGTTGGTTTACTCTGATACCAGCTATCAAGGGGGTCAACAAACCCAGACATCATCATCAAGCTTTCAAAATTACAGTTCAACTCACTTCCTTCAAGAAAAGCTACTTTTGATGAAAGATTTTGAAAGTACCCGGCAGTACTGACAGTTGTTGATATTTTGAAACTACCCGGCGCTGCTCGGCAGTATTGAAGTTTGTCTACATCTAGAAGGACAAGTACCGAGCGAATGGATTTCCTGATCTGTTAAGAAGAAGGACAAGTGCCGTAACAACTGTTCCGGTCTCAGAAGTCAATTTGTAGAATTCAGAAGGTCAAGTTCAGAAGCTGTTTCCTGTCAGAAGCTCATTTCCCTCGTCATGGCTGTCTATGGGAGCAGATGTTAATCAACGTTGGATCTTTATCCTCAGAATGCTGACGACATCCTGTTCTGCACCGTGCTGACGTTTGGGACATATAGAAGTTAAGTGGCCTGTTTTGTTTGTGAACTGTGCCCTTATGTTCTAACTGAGCCTTCTGTCTATCACATTTTCGCACTATTTACATGTTTATATGTTATATGTTATTTGTATTTGTATATTTATATGTTTATATTCAGCGGGTTTTCTCGGTTGGGCGGTGTCTTTCAGTAGAAGATACCACGTCACAGAGGTTCTACTGTTAGCGTTTTTCGTTAGGGACTGTGCGAATTTCCTACTGTGAAATTTGCTAGCGACAATCGTTGCTATATCTGTTTAGTTGTGACGAGTTGTGCTTTATTTTTGTTTCTTGTATATTTTTTTTTCTTTTTCTTTTCTCTCTTTCTTTGTGTTTTTTTTAGTTTCGATTTCGATTGTTTGTATTTGTAGGTCTCCCCTATCTATTATTCAGTTCTTTAAGTATATTTTTGTGTATACACTGTAGCGTCATTTGTTTGTCATATCTTCGCATTTTGTCATCACATTTCTTTTTAGTTTCGCTGTTTATTTATTTGACTTATGCGAATGTTTTCATATTGTTTGATCTTTGTTATTGTTTACATTGACTCTGATCTTTGTTGTTGTTTACATTGACTTTGATCTTTGTTGTTGTTTACATTTGACTTTGATCTTTGTTATTGTTTACATTGTTGGTGACCTTTGTTATTGTTTACATTGTCTTGTTATTGTTTGCATAGTTCTTGCATAGTTAGCTTTCACTATTGTTACATATATGCTCATGCACTATTGATCTATAGTGCACTTATCATAACTAACTGGTGGTTTTTTGCTTATGCACTATTGTAGTGCAGTTATGATAAATAACTGATGGTTATGCACTGATTTGTGTAGTGCACTGATAATTAAGAGGTGACTTGTGATATTATTATACATTTGATAATACAAGTTGGTGTCAAGTCTTGTTGCCCACAGAGATTGGAGTAAACATATTGATTACACAAGCACTTTATTAAGTCTTGTTGCTATTAAGATTGAAATAAGATAATTAATTATTTCAGGTTCTGTACTCACATTTTAGACATCATGTCTACATTTGAGTACTTTATTGAGCAGGGTAAAGCCCTTGGGAAGACAGGTGATAAATTAGAAGAATTTGCGACTGTTCAATATGCCAAGGCATTGAAGTCGGAGGAAAAGAAAATGAAAGAACTAACTGAACAAAAGAGAATAGATGCTGAAAATTTAAAACTGCAGATGCAGGTAGATGAAAAGAGATTACAAATGGAAATGGAAAAACAAAAAAGAGAAGCAGAATCACAGGAGAAGAGACTTCAGGCTGAGGTTGAAAATAAGAGACTTGAAAAAGAAGCTGAAAATAAGAGACTTGAAAAAGAAGCTGAAAATAAGAGACTTGAAAAAGAAGCTGAAAATAAGAGACTTGAAAAAGAAGCTGAAATTAAGAGACTTGAAATAGAGGCTGAAAATAAAAGATTAGAAAAACAGGCTGAGGCTGAAGAAAGAAAGTTACAGGCTGAGGCTGAAGAAAGAAGGTTACAAAGAGAAGCTGATGAGAGAAAAGCAAAAATGGAGCATGAAGAAAAACTCTTAGCTTTGGAGTTAGAAAAGTTGAAGTTATCTAGTAATGCTAATGATGCTAATAAGGTATCATCTGCTAATAAGTCTAATGCTGTTGATTTCAAGCTTAATTTACCAGCATTCAATGCTTCAATTGATGATATAACATTTTATCTAGATAGATTTGAAAGTGCATGTAAGGTGCATAATATAGATAAAACATTATATGTTTATCATCTGTCCAAGATACTTAGAGGTGATGCTTTGACTTTGTTGGGTATGGTAGATGTGCCTGACAAGAACAACTATGAGGTTGTCAGGGTTGCATTGTTAAAGAAGTACCAACTTAACGAAGACGGATATCGTCTTAAATTTAAAAACATGTTACCAGAAACTGGAGTTGAATTCTCTGAATTCATCTCAGGCATCCGTCTTACTTTTTTGTAAATACCTGTAACGACCCGGACTCATAACCAATAATCGACAGGCCATCTACACAGTAACAAGAACAGTGCTGTCCTAGTCTAACTTGTGCTTCGGATACGGCAACAAGCATTCTAACCTGATCCAGTGGTGCATACCAAAATTTTATGCGATAAACTATATTCCCACAGAAGGTAAGCAACAACCAGCAAACATTCTCAATACAAAAGAGTGTAACGGCGTAATTTACATGCACCCATCAGAATCATATGAATATGTAACTTAACAATTCCATACGGGTGATTTTCTGAGTAACTTACACAGCCGTACAGCAACAACTGGAGTGATGACAGTGAATCCTGTGATAAATCACTAGTTAAATCACAGCAATCATTACGTTTAATCTGTCTATGGTACTCCGGATACCACATATTGAGTATAGTTTTCACCAAAAACGTAGTAAAGTCTATTGGTATAGGGACTGGAAAGATGTCATGTTGTCTGTCCACCTCCCATATAGATATTTCCTGAATTACAATAATAACGAAGTTCACGAATATCTACCCAACCTCAAATGGATGATCCCTTGGAGGTGTCAACTTAGTGAAGATACACAAGTCACAACAGATGCCCTGCCGGTTGGGTCCATGGACGGGAGAACAATGTGAGTAGGCATGAGGGCATTGGCTATATAAGCCTGCGTAATATAAGGGTCAGCAGATGCCAAACCACACACCGCCCAAGACAGACCCATCCATTCATCCAGTAGATACCAATAATAGATCTGTACTATGCGTTAATAATACCAGATAAAACATACACCACTGAGAAGGTAAAAAGAACAGTACATAACATGAATCGAACACTGTGAAAACGCCACAAGTGTGCCTACACCGTGACTAAAAAACACAATGACCAGTATCTCGTAGACACTTTAATGATCATTCCATGCAGAGCACAGCCAATGGCATCGAAGACGAAAAATGGTCGCGGTACCGCAATATTCCGGGCAAACCCAAAGCAGAATATACAAACCACGAATAACTCCATCAACCCAAATGTTAACAAACCTCTGTAGATTCTGGACACCAAAACACACCAAAACCACTATAAATCTGCACCGGTAGGAGTATGAATACAAGTCAGTCAATATGAGCTACTACATACAAAGCATTCGCACACATAGTCAAGCCTATATATCGGACAGCGCATCCCTTCGTTTTTGATCTATTGTAAGATGTAAAATAATCTCTATAATGCATCAATACAAAATTTATCGCCCAACTCGCCAGTACCCTTTACCCATTTGACCGACGACCGTTACTCTACTTTATAGCCTGTGATCATATGTATTTGCACCTCTTTGCCTTAGCTTCCTATGGAGAGCACTCTTCCATCTTTGTATTAAATATAAATGCGGTGTTTACTTTTTAGAAGGTTATCACCAGTATAGCTGCCAATCAAGTTGCATAGAGCGTGATGGGAAGAGGTTCGATCTTGTAGTTCCTGAAGCAATAAGGCGCTTTGTAGTAATAGTTATATCCTAGACCTCAGTGTGCTTTGTTTTGACGCTCTTGTGGATATAGTACGAAAAAATGCAGTGATTATCATTTTCCTAGGAGATCGGTATGATATATAGGAAGCATCAATCCTTCCAAATTTGTAGTTCCCATCCTGTCTATTCGCATAGATGCTCACAAATCAAATGTGTCAATACATTTTTGATGTATTGCAGCACGTATCGGACTAAAGTTGATATTCCGACCTATCTCTAATTACTCTCTACCTGGCGTCTATACACTATATCACCTATTGCTACGTGAATATGTACTAATTAATTTGCTAGACCTTGACCCTGATGGGATCTTACCACGTTGGTATCAGAGGTAGTTCGCCAACATATGCCGTGTCTACTGAATCCTAACGTTCCATCAACTATACGCCATTGCGGACCTATTAAAATATGTTGGTCGTCTATTCTACCGAATTCAAGATCAGGCAGCAGAACTACGGTTCGGCAAGTTATGGGGATCACGTAAATGACGACACCACACGCCAGAATGTTGCTCTTTGGGTGAATGATAGCCTAACACATTGAACGGGGGGGGGGGGGGGGTCGGGGGGTGGTGGAGGCGATTGGGGGGGGGGGGGGGGGAGGTGAGGGTCGCATGAGCACATGCTCTCTGGTTCCACCTCACAAACTTATACCATTAACTAATAATTGATGAAGGTAAATTCGACCAAGGATAGTCAAGTTCACATGATCTATACATAGTACTGTCGACTCGCTATTTATCAAATTGTGCAAGAAGAAAGATTCTCGCCTACTTTTACAAAATATTCTTCATTCTTTATGTGCTTAAAATTCAAAATAAACACCCGGTCGTGATTATAAAAATATTACCCGTTATAAGCACAAAAATACCATATATCTGTTATCGCTAAATCAACGAACTACTCTCATAATACTATGTCATAGTAGATAAATCTTGGATATTCACGTATGACTCTGACAACGTCCACGGCGTAAACATTGTACTATTCTCGGTATCAAGACCACGACGATGTCGGCACCCAGGTCTCATATCTCACTTGTATAAATTAATTGAGGTAGACCAAAGTAGCATTGAATTGCAGGATAATTGCCAAAGACATGTGCTCATGGTCTCGACTCGCTTAAATAGTGCAATGGACATAGGGTAGTTTTTTTTCAATTATCTACTGCTATAGTTCCGTACACAAATAGTCGAGAGAGTTCTTTTAACTTCGTCCATGCGGCTTCCCTCCCTTTTTAGGCCATCGGCTTTCGTTGATGTCATATTAGGACTCGTTACGATCGATACTACGTCCGCCTCATGACCATAATTGATGACAAATGCGAGTAATGCAAGCCATAAAGTCTTAGTCGAAGGTTGGTGGTGCTTCAGAATCTAAGAGCAGCTCACCATGACATGCTGCATGATAAACAGATCATCTCATCGGATGCTGAGCATATCCGATTCTCAGGCACACTTTCTCAAAACAAATGTGCAATAAAGATTATGTCAACGGATAGGCATTTTATTGTCAGAATTTAATAGCAGAGAATCAGGCGTAGATAGAGACAGACAAAAATCAATTTATCCTAACAGGTGTGTCGATAATGTGACACAATACGACAGTAAAATCTAATTGGCCAGGAGGTCAAATATACCATGCCAACCTCTCACGAGCATCTCAATCTGAACCCGCTAGCCATCGCAGGAAGAGACGCTCTTTTTGGGCTGAGTCATTTTCTAGTTTTTCCCACGCACTTAGTGGACCCTTTTTCCTTTCCCTCCGCTGTAGGAAATTATTGTCAGTTTACCTGACACTAGCAATAAAGGTGACACATCACATAATTTGGTCAAACTTATACTCAACACTATGTCACAGGTAATGATCCTATGCTAACCGCATGATAAAACTCGTAAAAGAGTCTCGGTCCGACCCTCTTCCCTACGCCATGTCCTATCTGCCGACACACTGAATGTCTAATTGTTTTCAGTGTTACCGCACGTTTAAAAACTATGGTCACTCCTCTTAACAGACTTTATCTTATGGTGTGACAAAATAACTGAGGATCCATTCCTCAGGATTAGGGGTGGGTCCCGAGGGTACTCTACACCCCAACGCCGAGGACACACTCAAAATTTTGCGAACAAGAGAGTTCCCTTCAATGACATTACGGGACGGTCGCACGTCTGCTCAGACCTACAGGGGTTTTTCCATTCCCCATTTTGGAACTTTGTCTTTAGTACCAACAAGTGGCGCGCAAAACCTCGCGCGACCCCATCCCCCTCAAGTCTTCTCGTTGGTAGGGTGGCCCCTCCGATCTAGATCACGAGGTGCCGATAGGCAATATTATGGCATGAACAAACAACAAATATCTTCTTAGTGAGTGACGTCAACTGCTCTTTGCCTAAAACACAGCATGAAAACTCCCTGAGTGCAATAAGACATCTAGGCAGTTCAAACTAGCAACTTCGTACTTCGTCTTCGTCTCGGAAATTGCTAAATAAAAGGCACGGCAAGTTTTGTGCAAAATAGAAATATTGCGATTATCTAAATGACAAAGCTTTGTCCAGTTTGACAAAGCCCAACATAGATTCCCTAACACACCTTACTCACAGACAGTGACGAGAACATACTTCAACATTGCATGGCAAGGTCCATACCGCAACTAGTCCTCCCTCCCCAAGAAAAAATTTCTGATGTCGACTTATGTTGCTCCGATATTGATGGAAAGCATAAAACTTACCTGACATAAATATGCTTTCACGTGTGTGAAAAACAAGCCTATCCAAGCTCACCCTTACACGGCCTCCGGGTTTTTGGGGGTGTTGGGGAGATGTGGTAGGACGGGGGGGGGGGAATTTCAATGAAACGACCTATACGTATTTGCAAGGCCGTATTTTCCAGGGCAACGGTTACAATTCTTCTCAATGTAACCCTCAATGGATTCAGAACTCATGCTCTGTCAGTTTATACAGGTATGAGGATTGAAAAACTACTTTTTTCTGTATGTCAATCTTTCCTCTTTCTATGGTCCCCCTTTATTCACGAATCTTGGAAAAACGTTGAACCGTTTCCTTCTCCAAAATGCTTGTCCGCGCTGAGATGAACATCGACAAGTTATTCTTCTTCTTCTTCGATGTTGCAAGACATTTCAGATGAGTTCTGAGACATACATCGTCCGCGGACACACACATGGTCATTGAAACATGACATTTGTGCTAGCAGAACATGGATCATGATAATCCTATCAAGTAACCTTATCCAATACCTATCCATTTCCATTCTCGAATAGAAAAAGAATTGGATATGAAAGATACGTTTTTGGAAAATCATGAACCATCCACTTCAGCATACTCTTTCGTCTGATGGTTATTGATTCGGATAAGAAAGTGATAAATAACATTTCTGCATTTTGTGGCGGTAGATAATCGCAAATTAATACCAAGTATACGAAGTTTTCGACAGACGCTTGAACCTAAGCCTTTCCGATTAGAAGACTACTCAAGGAAACTTATCTAATAGTCTAGATTCTTTAAACCAAACTAGATTTGTCTAAAGTATTGGCAAGTAACCTCTAAAACCGAACATGCCAAACCTTTTATACAAAGCTTTTTCGTATGCACCTAGGGGGTTTATATTTACCTAATGGAATTTCAATAGCCTTTTTGGTCTTATGAACGCCCCTGCTATTCACTTCGTACGCAGAAATCTTGGGCAATTCTAGCGAAATAGCGTACAGTTATGGTCATAGCATACCTAAGTAATGATATCCTGGTCTATTCAGATTATATTCTTGGTGAAGATCAACTATTTTGGGTTTAATATACCGCAATTATCTGTCTACGGTCTTCTGCGAGTATAATCTTGGACTGCATAACGCGCTACTAAGAAGAGTCCTAAAATAGGACTATATAGCGTAGAGTTCTCTTTCCTAAGGATCTATTCAGGTTTAGGGTCATATCGTCCATTATGAAAAACATAGGACAACAAATGTTTCAAAAATAACTTAACATTTCGGTCCCTAATACTGAAGATAACAAGTACACGGAGTTCTATTAGGTTTAATCGATATCAAATTCTACACGAGAACGATTCATCATCTTCCGAAATCTGTCCCTATACCATTATTGCACCGGCTTTCCTACTTTATTTGTGAAGAAAGGGTCGCCTAATCAATCCGCTTGGTCTAAAGAAATGTCAATACCCATTGACCAGGTAAAAGCCCTATTTTTCATCTCCACATATTCCTTTAGGTTACCGAACTATTTAGAAGACTTTTTTGTTTCTTTCGAAGTGACGTGTTTTGGCCCTTCCACCGTCGACACAACTGGGTTAGGGGCAGCATCTAATGCAGAGAATATTCTATACTCAGCATCCGTTGATGTATAATCTTCGTAGGAATTAAATGCCCTGGCAGAAAAGAATTACCGGTTTTTAGACCGATGAGTATTGGCTATGAGTGTGGTCTATTCTGAAGTTACAAAGATTACTTCAATGGCGGCATAGGCATTTTCATTGTGGAAACCGCCCAGTAAAAGTCGCTTACTGCTTTATGTACTAGAGCAAAAAACTTGAAGAGCTCGAGTACCACTTCGTTATGCCCATTAGCTCTTCAAGATCTCCATTTTGCATATCTCGGTGGTCGAGCTATCCCGTGTGGTATCCGTTGTTTCGGAAATGTGATGGCAACAAACTGTCCAATGCCCCACGTGACTATTCCGCATGATTCTTGGCCTTCCATAATAGTATATTTCCTGATATATCAGTCCAATGTTGTAATGGAACATGTTTAGTTGTTTTATAGATTTTTTTTTTTTTCTCACTTTTTTGAGGGGAATTTATAAACATTGTACCATGTAATTATCTAAGAAGGCTTAATTTTAAGTAGATATATACGGGCCAAAAGATCACTCGGGCCGACCACGACATTTAAAACATATATTTTTGCATAATTGGATATTGAAGGAAGATTTACCATTGTCCTTTAATAATTTGTGTTAATTGATAGTTTCGCATGTACGCAAGAACATCATTGAAGATGCTCATCTTTTGGATGACCATATAGAGTGAACATATATAATGATCAACTACCTGGACCTTATTATGTTGTACATTGGTGGCGCGATATGGCTGTCCACATCGTTCTGTTCTAGTTTGAATGGATTAGATATTCAATTTACGTAAGATACACCCCCATCTTGTTAAATGTACTTATTAAATGTACTTGGTTGCTTTAACCCAACGCATGTACACAGCACCCACTATCTTACACAAACCGATCTATAAAACCCTTAAACGGTACTCCCCCCTCTCGCCTGTCAGTGAATGACCATCCCCCTCCACACATCACACCAACAACGTTACCATACTCTAATGATCATCTCACTCTCTCTTGTTTACATGACTACGTGTGGACCTTCGCAGTACTGCATGACGCCCCCAGAGCAGCAGTATAGAAACGAACCATATGTTGTGGAAATGCAGCCAAGTTTTAGCACGCATCCAGTTCAAAGCTGAGAAGAGAGATTACTCAGAAATGTCAACGGGCCTACTGCGTGCCCAATAAAAACTTAACCTTTGAAAATAAAAGTTAGTTTATTAGGTGCGTTGCGTTATAACAGAATCCTCAAAGTCCGCTCCAAGCGTATCTGAGACGTAATTATTTAGCTTCTATATACCGCGCATGTGTATACAGAGCTCAAGTAGGTAGCCTGATGAACCGATTTATTTTCCGGCTACAGCGCATTTACCAGCTCTAGCATCTAACACAAATGTTTTCGATCTAGCTGGTCTATGAGACCAGCCGTGATCTGGTACGGTTAAGAATACGGACTTTAGCATCGGGAACTTCTAAATGACTTTAGTATGCAGACTTCGTGGCGGCTAGTACTTGAATCATCAGTTATTGTAGATTGAGATCAGCTTCTACCAAAGACATTCTGCGCACTCAGTTTGTTGCGAGACTTAACTTAAAACCGCACTGACGCCCTTTGCACATCAATCATGCCAATAAAACGCTACCAAGTGGTAATCTAGTGAATCGCTCCACAAATTCACTCTGATTCTCTAGAAATGTATGATCACAAAGATAGTCATGCTATTTATATTTCGAGATTGAACTTTCTCGAGCTCTGCTGAGTGTTCACTCTCTCTATCTTTATGGAAGCGTGACGCTTGTAACTAGCGCGCGGTCTGAATTTGTAGTAACAGTCAACTACTGTAGATTGCCATACACCTTGACTTACCCCTTTGTCTGTAAACATGACCATTTTGGAAATGCAACCCAAGGTGGAGCACAGTTTCAAATCACTCGACTCAAGTTCATTTAAAAAAACAACAAAAAAAAATGAAACAGAGTGGCATGGGGGAAGTCATGACCTTCAAGTAGGCCCTTGCGCATTAGTGTCCAGGACTGGGTTTTATTACGTTGGGTTGTTCCGTCAGCCACCCTCTGGGAGTTTTAGAAACTGATCTAAGACTTCGACTGTTGTTGAACGCGACCTGCTGTATAATGACAGTTTTTCCTAGGGAAATAACCATTGTCTTTGCTGGATTAGTTATGCTAACTATAACTATTTTCTCCAGTATTATTCGATAAGCCTGCCCTGGAGGCCATATTTCAATGGTTTGATGTTTCCGAAATGAAGTGTAATTCCACTTGTAATTCGAACTTTATGCTTAATCATCAAGAAGGTTCAGTCGTTTGTGTCGCCTTTTTGCTCGCCTGTGTGATTTCAAAATGGAGAGGTACTTTGACTAAGGATTTTAAGTCAACCGGTAAACTTAAAAACCTGAACTAGTTTATTATATTATATGGGTCTGCCTCTAGACCGCAAACAAGACTAATTGTCTGTGTTTCCAGGATTTCGTTATAGTCATATAATCACGTACCAAGTCAGAATGGTTAGGACTTAGGAAGGTATATAAAAGGTCGAGCTGAACCATGTTAATCCATGTATGCTATTCACGTGCAGACTAGTAAAACGTACAGATGATGTGTATATCATTCAGATCTTCTAGCCATCAAAAATGAGAATATTTTATAGATTGTCTAAATGAACAGTGATAGCTCTGCAGCTTACATCTGTTGCAGAATTTATATAATATATTAATTTAATACAGCTTTCACGAACTAGAACTCTGATGATTTTTATGAATGCTGAACCTCGTTGTAACGAATGTTAATGATTAATAAATATCCTTGACTGTTTTTGTGGCGTTGCAATAAAAGGAAAAAAAATTAAACAACGAAGTTACGCATATTTCAATGAACTCCTAAACACATCATGTTTTGCCTGTGTTATACACCTGTGAACTGTTCTACTGCAAACCTACATAACGACAGCAACGTCCCTAAAAATCAGAGAAGACACCTACATCTTGCACTTTAATACCAGGTGTCGATAGGGGTGGCAAGTGGTCGTCAATCTTATACGGAGCTAACGTACCTGGCATTGTGGCGCACCATTATCATTTAGCCTAAATCCACCCTTATCAGTATCAAACAATGCTTCGAAACAGCACCGACAGTCCGACAGATTCGATACATGGACACAGTTTCAGTTCGTGTCTGCCTCAAATAAACCGTTCGGAACATTAGTATGGAATATCAAAGATGTCATATTTTTCAGGGATGTGTTATGATGACTTGATTTTACAAGTGATATTATTTTTGCTGAGAAGTTATAGACACTGGAAATTGTGTCAGTGCTGCAGTTGTCAATGTTTTAGGACGCTATAGTTAAAAAGTTGAAAAGTGTCCCAAGTTGTGTGTTCGTATAAATGTAATGGACACTTTATTATTAGCTACTGCTGATATGTGTACACTCGTGTGGATTTTTGAATCATTGTCTACCAAAACTAGCTTACTCTAGTTTGATATCATGTGTTATTATTACTGTTATTATTATTGTTGTTTTTTATTATTTTCCCATATACTGCAGCTATCATCATATCTACGTTTTATTACATCATAATGAAGACTTGTGTAAAAATATTGAATTGTGGTCACACGAAATGCCATAGATTTTCACACACGACAGTAAAAACAGAGGAAATTGTCTCACACAGTTCATGTATACCCGCCCCGGTACTGTCTATAAGAGACTTCTTTCTCCCCGATACGGGCAAAAGAGCCGCTGTGCCGTTGTTTCGAAACAGTGCGTCGACACAGTTTAACCCACTGTTTCGAATGTCTCGACACAGCTAAGTGTCTCTATTTGCCCACCTCTAATACCAAGAACTTGGGTTGCCTTACTACTTTTGTAAGTAACACCTCTTGCGGTTAGCAAGTACAATACAAAAGCTCCTATACAAGAAGAACTTAAGTGTTGCCCTTTGTTTAAACAAGGGTTGAAATCAAAATTATCGAACTTGGTCTATATTGTCCAGTCCCACTGTTACACACATTCTCTCTCTCTCTCTACATTGTCTCTATAACATAAAGCATACACAGTCTAACGTTCTCTTTCGGGGAGCCGCGCTGGTGTAATGGCTTCGGCGTTGTCCTGGCGACCAGGTGTTCATGGTTCAAACACGGGCGTCAGCGTTTGAAGGAATGTTTACGACCGGAAATTTGACTGAATAACCTGAACGGCTCCTGTGATAAACCCTCTGTGGATGGGAAGGAGCGAAGCTCCTGACCGGGTTGGAAGGAAAGTCCCCAGGTTCCCCAGCCTCGGCAATGACATGTCATTGGGCCGAAGGGCTGAAAGCCCAAGTGCCGCTGGTTAAGGGGAAAAAAAAAAAAAAAAACGTTCTCTTTCCTCTTGCCTGCACAAATAGTCATTTATATCAAGTCTACATGCACAAACTTCACTTTTTTTTCATCTCTCCGTTCTTCAAATCTATTGTTTTGTCTTCCTCTCTATCTGTCTGTCTGTTTCTCTCTCTCTCTCTCTCTCTCTCTCTCTCTCTCTCTCTCTCTCTCTCTCTCTCTCTCTAATATAAACTTAGTTCACATAAAATTGTTTGCATCATTTCAGACATATCATCTATATTAAATTTACAACTAAACAAAAAAACAAAAATTGTTATTTTTACGTCAGCCCTTCTGTTATGTTTCATCCGGTGCTCACTCACCCACGCACTCCAGCAAGAACTGAAACGACTTCACAACCTATTTACAAGCCCCATTCTGCCTTCCACCTAACTGCTTGCAATCCGCCTAAGGATAACGTCAAAACAATAAGAAAGGTGACACAGACACGTCCCTTTGCCAGGAGATAACAGGGAACAAATTTTCTTCCTTGGTTTTCATTAATGCACGAATGCTCTACTATACTGTGCTCGCATATCCTGAACGTCTGCACTGATATTGTCTATTAGCTGTTCTAGGCGGAACAGACTCTTGTGCGGTGCGAGTGGTGCGGCCGCACTGGGCGCCAACGGGGTAGGCGATGAAATTTATTGTAAAACATAAATTTTTTTAGACTTGTAAAAGAACAGGAAAAATTCAGTAGAAAATTTCAAAGAAACAAACTGTTTCTTGTATAAGAAAGGTATCGTTTTTGATATGTCTATATTATTCCTTTTTCAGAAACCGCACATTGAGTGCCCAGCTGTAATTCATAATGACAAACGAAGAAAAAATTACCTAGAATAAAATTTGAAAATCATAAATGTAATTTGTTTTTGTAGAATACTACTTTTGTAGAATGCAATAGTTAACATCACGCGCGGAAATTACAATGTAAGTTAACATGAGAAAGAGTTCCGTGAGCACACTTACAGTAACCGCACAGTTGATGAAGAGGGGGAGGGGGGGGGGGGGAGGGGGGTCACACACACATATATATATAAGTAAATAGTGCAGCAGTGACCGTCCACCTTCCCCCCTCCCCTCCCCTCCATCTAAGGTTTATTTATAATTTTTGCTACGCGAAAGCCACGAAATTCACTGACTGTAGACTCACCTTTGAAGCCACGCCTAATTTTTCTGTTGACATGCGCTGACAAGGTTTACCTTCGTTCAGACAGGCAAAATAACAGTCAACAAGAGCCTTGATTCGCTATCTCAATTATCACGCGAGCCGATTTGGCAATTAGCACTGTCGAACAGACAGGAGTGCGTGGCTAGATTTAATCGGTTCTTTGATCAGGGAAAACGCGAGCCGGAGTTCGGCCGCTAACGGTTTTGATGTCACATTTCAGGGGACTTAAAGAAAAATACAGCAGAAGAGACGAGATCAACGCGGGTTTGTTCGCTTAGCTAATTCTGTGTTGTTGGTCGGCACCAGGGGGCAGAAAATCTTATATCGAGAGTCGAACGAGTTGATTCCCCTGATATGGAAGAAGGCGCGATTTCTGGCACCAGTTAGCGATATCAACAGTTTTCAGTATATATACTCCGTCCTACCAAAGTCAGTTTATCAGTACGCTCAGGATATTTTGGATATCTAGCTCGGCATTCTAAAGCCATTGTACAAAGTGGATTATTTAGATTTCATGGAGATAGTTTCGAGGATTCCTCAGCAAGAAAGAGGTTGGTAAGAAAACGAAGATGGCTGTATACCGCTCCACCTATGTCCCAGTCTTGACATATGGATGCGAGTCGTGGGCAATGACTACAACCCACAAAAGCCAGATCCAAACCTCAGAAATGAGGTATCTGAGGAAAGTGGTTGAAGTAACAAGAAGAGACATGGTCCGCAACCAGACGATACGTCAAGGCCTAAAATCCCACCCGCTGCATACCCAAATAGAATAGTCCCAACTGAGATGGTTTGGCCATGTCTGCAGAATGGGAGAAGATCGGCTACCGCGACAAGCATTGGAAACAAAGAGCCAGGGATCCAGACCTCCAGGACGACCCAGAGTCCGCTGGGAGGACAACATTAGACAATCTTTGAAGGACCGAGGACTAGAATGGAACCAGGCCAAAAAGAAGACAGCTGATAGAATGGTCTGGCGCTCTCTCTTCCAAACCTCTACACCTCACGGTAGAAGGGGAACGACTAAGTAAGTAAGTAAGGAGATAGTTTCATATTTCTGATTGCGTATTGATCCCGAAACCAGCCTGCCAGCGGCCTAAGTCTACGTCTAAGCCTACGTCTAAGTCTAGGTCTGAATAGCTCCAGTAACAATTCTTATTTAGTATTTATCGGGTCTTAGAGGTTGACCTGTGCGGTCCTGTTGCTTCACCCAGAGAGTGAGTCCAAACTTATGAACAATAGGAATTAATTATAACTGGAGATACAAAATACCCAGGGGCAAAGTCTACAGACTGGTGTTGTGGGTAGTGGGTTTCCCCCCTTGCTTCACCCTAGGCCTAGTGAATTCTGTTCATGAAAGGAGCGACCATTGCGGTGTTAGTCTCTTGGCCTAGCAAAACCTCTCATACCCCAAGATCGTTGTGCGTGGTGAAGAGCCACACCCTCCTCGAGGTAGTCCTGGTAACTGAGGGTGCGAATCCTCAGGCTAAACACAACGGATCTAGAGGAGCAAACCTCGATAATAAAACCGGTGCACTACACCGTACACGCCCTCTGTGGGTGGGAAGGAGCCAGATGGATACTGAACAAGTCTTGGGAGTGGGAACGAGTGTGGACTGCTCCCTGAAGATCGGAACCCATCGTACAGGCACAGAGACTCAGGACTTGACGATCCTATTGCCTTCAACTCTTGGTCACATGCCTAGAGCCTCGGAGAACTCGGCGTAACCAGCAGGCAATTTGGTGGCGGGGAAAGAGCACTGTGAGCCCTACCTTTGCTACGTATCACAAGGAGACGCAGAAACACCCCCTTTATCTCCCCCAGAGCTGGCACAGTACACTTCTGGCTTCTACCCGGGGCGTTAGGAAATCCACAGGCACCCCAGCATCACAATGCCAAGAAGATGACAAAGTTGGAATTTACTAACTCCAAAAACCTGGCAGAGCAAGTCCTCTCCATCAGATGCGGCCGATGCTGGGTCCCACTGGCGCGTGGACACGTCCCCCCGATCCCCATCGAGACTTGCCCGGGGAGCCCACCCCGGCTCAAAAAAGCAGAGAAGGCCACTCTCCAAAACCTCCGATGTCTTGCGGGCAGTGTTAGGATGTGCAAGAACATGGACAGGAAGACTCCACAACTTCCCCACTGAAGACACGCCCACGGCGACCGTTGCCTCAATTGGCTGTGTGTGGTGTACCCGGAAACGGGGCCTCCCAGTACTGAGGCACAGTTAAGTCCCCGATGTCACTTATCGGTGCAGAGTTGAGAGAGATGGCTGAGCATCACAAATCCCCCCTGTGTTGCAGCATGATGAGAACCCAGCATTGCACACTGAGCTTGGGGGGGATCACTTGGGCACCAGACTTAATACTGGCTCTTGACTGGATGGCCGCATGCAGGAGATTTCTACAATGGGGGTTGGCAGGTGGTGGGTATCTGGAAGTGGCTCTGTGCAGGACGTGAGGATTCCTTGGGTGAGCCCAGAACCAGAGCACAGCATTGTGCAAGCTCTGCATAGTTGGAGAGCCCCCCTGGATGACGGGGAATGCACAGTGTGCTACCCCACCTGTCCCCAACTGCTAACTTAGAACCAGAAGTGGGGTCCTCTGTATGCGTGCCAGGCCAGGATAAAATGCCTGGGAAGAGACTGGAGCTCAGAACTCCCTAACTCAAAGTTGCAGGATGGCAGAAAAGCCACGGGAAAGACAGGGCTATTTTGAAGATAATGCAACCATATTTTCACCATACGAGCTCGGACGCCGCCTCGGTAAACAAGGTCCGCGCAGAGCAGTGACACCCCCAGGCTGCTTGCGAATAGTCTACTACTGGGAACATAAACAGATTACGGATAAGCCCACTCTCCCGTTGAACAGGTGCTAAAAAGTCATAGATACTACTGGGCCAGAAGGCGCACCGGAAACCACAGTATCACGCAACTCGCTTTTTTTTTTTTTCTATGGAGAGTACACCGTCAAATAAATCTCGTACTGGTGCTCGCCCTGTGGAGCTCCACCAGGCAGGTGCAGTGCCGGGCTCTGAGCCTCGACAGAGCCCACCCTCAGCTACTGGAGGACCCTCTAGACCGTCTTGTGGAGTCAGCAGACGGCGGAGGAGAACTACTGACCAAAACAAAACAGAAAAAGAGAAACCCAGAGTGCCACTTGTCATGATGCACTGGAATGCAGAGGGAGTGAACAGCAAGCAGGCTGGATACAGCAAAAAGACAGAGCTGGAAAACATCTTGTATGAGAGAAGCAAGTCAGTGTTTGCTGTATCCAAGAGACTCACTTGAAAGCCCTTCATGGATGGAGCAGAATATCAGCTGTTGCAGATAAAGGTAGACAAGATGGAAATAGAACTCCTGAACTATTACTGTCCGAACAACAAACCCCTGAGTCTCAGCTCTATACAGGTACCAGCCACCAACTTTATAGCAGTTGGAGACTTTAATAGCCACTCCCAGAGCTGGGGCTATAACCATCTGGATCACAGAGGTGAAGAGGTTGAAACTTGGCAAGATGATCACTCCCTAATCCTAGTCAATAATGCCACAGATACTCCTACCTTCTACTCCAGAGGATGGCACACAACTTCAACACCAGATCTTGCCTTCTCCACACCAGATATAGCTGGATCTATTAGTAGAGAAGTAGGAGACCAACTAGGGGGAAGCGACCATCGCCCAATCTCTTTCTTACTGTCCAGAGTGCAACTCTCAGTACAGGCCCAGCCATTACAAGATGGAACTACTACAAAAAAAAAGCCAACTGTGGGTTATTCAGGCATCAGGTGAACACGCTGCTGTCTACCCTCAAGGTACAGAACAGAGACATTAATGAAGTGGTAAAAGACTTCAACAGATGCATACTACAAGCTGCAAAAGAAACCATTCCCAAAGGATGCCGGCGTAACTACATACCATACTGGTCCAGCACACTCCAAGAACGTCAGGAAGCCATGGACAGGGCTAGAAAGGACGCAGAGTCTCAGCCTTCACTTGAAACTCACAACAAATGGAAAAAGGCTGTAGCAGAGTTTCAGAGAACAAAGCTAGAAGAAAAACGGAAAAGCTGGAGAACTAAAACGGCATCGCTGAACCTTGAGAAAGACGGCAGGAAACTTTGGAGATTAGTCAAGTCTCTAAATGAAGAGCGTTCCTCACCTAGGCAGACTATCACATTGGATGAAGGTGGCAAACTTTTCAGAGGAAAACAAGCTGCAGACTTGTTTGCTAGAAGATACAGTTCAGAAAGCAACTTACCCATTAACATAGATCATCAGAGAGAGATAAGAAAAGAAATACTGGCAACCATGGGACAGACAGATACTCCTGCCCCAATGAGGGAACCCATCACACTAGGAGAACTACAGAAGGCTATTTCCAAGCTTAAGTTTCAAAAGTCACCCGGCCCAGACAAAATCAGCAACGAAATGCTAGTAAATCTGAGCTCAGCAGCAAAGACAAAACTGCTTGAGATATTCAACCACAGCTGGTTGAAAGGAACGGTACCCCAAGTATGGAGAGAAGCCATCACAATACCCATACTAAAGAAAGGGAAATGTAAGACCGAGACTGCAAGTTACCGGCCAATCAGTCTCACAAGCTGTGTTGGGAAGACTATGGAGCGAATAGTCAACCACAGATTGAAATGGTATTTAGAGTCTGAGCAGATCCTGGTGCCGGAACAAGCTGGATTTAGAGAATGCTACAGTATAGAGACCAAGTTACTTACTTGTCTCAAGCAATAGAAGATGCCTTCCAGGAGAAGAAAAAGGTCCTAACGATCTGGGTCGACTTCAAGCAGGCCTTTGACAAGGTGTGGAAAGATGGCCTCATTGCAAAACTTAGGAGAAGTGGAATCCAAGGCAACATGATGAAATGGATCCAGTCATACTTGCATAACAGGAGAACTAGAGTCACTCTTGACGGTCTGCAGAGCAGAAAAGTGTTGCTCCATCAGGGGGTACCTCAGGAGGAGTAATTTCCCCAACACTCTTCCTTGTTTACATCAATGACCTGGTGAAAGATCTCCCTGCAGGAGTTAAAGCTGCCTTATATGCAGATGACCTAGTACTCTGGTGCGCTGATGAAAATGTCACCACAGCAAATTATAGAATGCAGCGGGCAGCAGACATGCTAGTGTCATGGGCAGAGAAATGGCTTTTCACAATAAACACAGACAAAACCTCCACAACACTGTTCTCCCTCGCCCCCAAGGACAAATCAGCTAACATACACCTAGGGACAACCGTGATCAAGGAAGAAAGCTACCCCACCTATCTTGGGGTGACATTTGACCAAAGGCTTACATGGAATAAGCATATTGAAAAATGCAGAAGGAAAGGCCCGAAGACGACTAGGCATACTCAGAAAATTAGCAGGTACCAACTGGGGAGCAAATGAACGAAATCTAAAGAAGATTTATAATGGAGTAATAAGACCACACTTAGAGTTTAGCTCAGCAGCATGGTCATCAGCTGCTAACTCACATCTGCAGTCTTTGGACAAAGGTGCAAAATCAAGCTCTCAGGCTCATTACAGGAGCCATGAAAACTACACCAATAACAGAGATGCAGAAGGTTGCTGGATTACAGACATTGTCCCATAGAAGAGACACAAAAACCATGATCCAGATGGAAAAGTACAACAGTATGCCAATGCACCCAATGAAGGCAAGACTAGATGATCTGGCATTGGGACGTCTAAAGCGTAGCAGCTTTGTGCATCGGGGGAAAAGACTTATAAGACAGCATCAAGAAGACCTATCCATGAAGACAACACCACTGAAGCCCACCCTATACCCTGTACCATGGGAGCAGGCCAGCAGTGCCCTCCAAATTAATACATCAGTCAGTGGTCTCACAAGTGGATGTGAGTATAATGATCTGCAAAAACGAACTGCTACATTGAGTATGATCCAAGAAAGCTATCCCGATCAATCATGGATACATGCCTATACAGATGGATCAGCAACTAATGCTGTTAGGAATGGAGGTGCCGGTATCTTTATCTCATATCCTGACAACCACTATGAGACTAGGCACATTCCCACTGGTAAATTCTGTTCCAACTATACAGCTGAGGTTCAAGCTCTAGAGCAAGCTGCAAATATGATTTATAACACCAACTCTGACTGCCACCAGGTAGTCATCCTCACAGATGCACTGTCTGTCCTGCAAGCTCTCAAGGGTGGTAAACTCCCGCATCTGAGAAATGAACTAAACAAGGTAGCTGCCAAAAAGAGAACCATACTTCAGTGGGTACCATCTCATTGTGGTGTACCCGGAAATGAAAAGGCAGATAAACTTGCAAAAAAGGGAGGAGAATGTGAACAAGAAGATAATGAGTCACATACTTTGAGAAAAAGAGAGCTATCCAGACTATCAGAAGAGACAGGGCATAACAAACTGAATAAACACATGCACAAGCTACGATTGTCTGCTTCACCACTGTGCACATGTGGATTAAACGAACAAACTGCTGAGCATGTTCTACAGGACTGTCCTCTGTATGACCAGTTAAGAAAGATATACTGGCCGAATGACTCAACACTAAACTCAAAGCTATATGGAGTTAAAGAGGAACTTCAAACAACAGTCGAATTCATCATGAGAACTCGTCTGACGGTGTAATCATCAAAGATGCGATCGCAAGAAGAAGAAGAAGTATATATATATATATATATATATATATATATATATATATATATATATATATATATATAACATTGTTCCCGACTATTGACCATTGTGTTGTCAAGTGGATTTATCCAGAAAGATTTACCCACCTGACAGTTCCTTTAACTATTGGAAGTAATAACTACTGTACACTGTGAACACTAGATCTTGGTAATTACTTTGCTACCTGAACTTTCGGACATAACATATCATACCCTTCTTCTTCTTCTTCGTACACTCTCAGACGTCCACTTGAATGTTCTCAAAGAAAGCAGTAGTCAGTTTGAGGCTATTTGAATCCCCGTAAAGCTTTTCCACGAAAGGAGCTGGCGTCGGCCATATGCACTTTCTCTGTACCACATATAAGGGGCAACTTTGAAGCAGATGTTCAGCAGTCATTTTATCAGTGCCACAGTTACACTGATCGGTAGTTCCTATCTTTAGCTTGTTGAATAGATGGTATCTCAATCTGTTGTGGCCAGTGCGGAGTCTGAAGATTACCACTTGTTCTCTTCTGTGGATCTGGTAGTAAGCATCATTCTGTGTGTGCCCTGGATGTTCTACATTCCATTTGTTTATGTAACTGATTCTGATAAAACTCTTTGCCTCCTCAAAAGTTATGCTTGCATCAGGCTGAGGTAGATGTGAACCTTCTTTTGCCATTCTGTCAGCCTCTTCATTGCCGGTGATGTTACAATGAGATGGTATCCATTGGATCACAACACTTTTGAATCGTTGACAAAGTTTGTGGAGCACTACTCTGAGATCATCCAGGTCTGTATTATTTTGGCTTTTCAACGTTGCAATTACTGACTGTGCATCAGTAAAGAAAACAACTTGTCTCTCTGACCGTTCTTCTGTCAATATAACCTCTGCTGCAGTTTTCAAGGCCTCTGCCTCTGCTCTGAAGTTGCTGGAGAATCGTCCTGTCGCCACTGACAGTCTTTTTTCTGCACCAGTGCTTAAGGTCAGAAAGACACCCCCACCTCCATTTTCTGTTGCATTTGTTGCTGAATATCATATCCAATAATCACCCCCAAAGTAAGCGTTCCCCATCAGGAGGATTAATCAGTCGTGGAGGAACTAAGGCTTACTTCGGCGAAGTACAACTCTGGAGTTTGATATATATGTACCCTGAGGATTATGTTCAAGAGGTTGTTAAACATCTAGTAGGTAAGCGAGATTGAATGTGGCCACTGACTGACAGTGTGTGAATAAGAGTAGTGAATATTTCTGTTTGTATAATCATTGTACCCACTTCTAATTTTGTTCACTAATACTGTTATTTTAAAAGGATAGATTAACTAGGAACTTTGTTCTTTACTTTATCGTCTATTCCTTTACCCTAGTGTTAATCTTTGACCTTTTGGGGTTCTTAACTTCTTGCGAGATCTTTTCTCAACAGAGGGGATGGCACTTATTGGGGTTATTTTTCTAAATTCTGTAACCTATGATTTTATTGATATATATGTTGGATGTTGTGAACTGTTTATATGATAATAAACTTAACAAAACTTAATTACTCGTGTTGGTTAGCTCAGCCCAAATCCATATTCCATTTACCATAGTTTTCACGTTTGCGCGTCTTGTCGTCACGTAACTGTGTGTGTGTGTGTGTGTGTGTGTGTGTATAGTTAAACGTATATGTTTGTGTACGAACAGTAGAATTGTCTGTTAACAAATTACAGTCGTAAAGATAGGCTGGACTAGAGCATCTATATTTAGATCTTTATGAGAACTGGATTTTTACTTTACCAAGTCTTTGAATAGCTAACCGTACTGCTAGTGTGAATGCATTTTATTATTTCATTAAAAGTTAAAAAATAATTATTATAAGTACGGTATAAATTTAAAGTATAAACTTTGAAAAAAAGGCAACAAAAGTTTAAACATCTTTAAAGACTATTGTGACTTATGTTAGCATCCATGGTCAAAAGGTTTTAAATTTTTTAAAAGCCGGACAAAATCACATGTTTCTGCAATGCCTGCATGACGGAAGACGAGGGTGTAAAAAAGGGGGGCATGTCCTCCTTTTGCCGGACGACTCTTAACCCACATTTGCTGTACCACGGCTGGTATATATATATATATATATATATATATATATATATATATATATATATATACGGATAGTATTATATATATAGTAATAAGATGAATTGTGTGGTGTATTTAGTTTTAATAAAGTTTTGAGAAATAGAGTGTAAAGATAAATGTTTATATACTCCTCCCCATTCCCGCCATACAAACGCCTTAGCTCTAGTATCTGGATTGTTTTTGACAATTTCATTAAAGCCTTTGACATTTGAGATCCTATTAACAAGTCAGCATTTGCCCTTCAAGTCTTTGCAATATGATTTCCATCTCCCTTTTCCGTGGATTAATTTATACATGATTGATCTTAAAACGGAGTGAAAAGTCCTGGCCAAAACACGGCGAGAACGAATTTTTCCGTTTGCATTATCAAACAGGGTTGAACTTGGTACCGTTTGGAGGCGATAAAGGTGAATATCTCAAGACAGATTTGCAAGACCGGCCCTTCCGGCCAAAGGGGAGTAAAAAACTTAGAAATTTTTGTTGCCCTTTTGAATGTCGTTTGGAGCAAGTTCTCGTTCGGGAGAAAAAGAAAATTTCCCGGTCCTTGATTTAAATTAATGCTTGATATCCGAGTGTCTAAGTCTGGGTTGAAATATTGGTAACGAATTATTCCGTTACTTTTTTTTAATTGAAGCATTTTTGGAATAAAGTAATATAAACATGATATTCGGGAAAGAAATGCTATTGGGCCACATTAACAATGCAAAACGGTGAATAAAATTTTACGTTAAATTTAAATTTTTTTACTTGCTGTTTTTGTTGTTCTTTTATTTGGAATCTGGGTGCCTTTTTTGAAATGGAATTAGCATACACTAGCTTTAAAAAGTGAAGGCGCGCTTTTTATTTATGCCAGACTAAGCTATTGGGAATGAAGTTTTAAATTTTTGACATAAGCTGGCACAAATTTTAGAAATTGAAATTAATTTGATTCAACTTAAATCAAACCCGATTTTACACAACAGAGTTGAATTATGTTGCATATTAATAGAATTATAAATTTAAAATGTTAGTGTATTTAAAGTTAAGCCACAACAATATTTGATTTCTTTAGTCTAAATCTCTGCCCGTTGTTCCCCCCCATTATTCCTTCAAAATTAAAATTACAATGGGGATCGATTCTTGCCCATGGTCAATTTACTAATGGAAATTTTTTTTTTTAGTAGGTAATTTCGTAATTTTTTTTTTATTTTTAATATTTTAAGATTTATATGGCTCGAGAAATTAAGGTTAAGAGGTTTTAGTCCATAATTACGCAGATTTTAACGGTGCGGGGGGAAGCAGCTAAGTGTTTTTTTAATATTTTGATTGGCGGCTGCCTGTATTTGACCTGTTAAACGGGGAATTATAATGGTTAGCTCTGACGATCATTTAAACAATCGTTTTTATTTTAGTTTTTTGTTTTGCCAGGGAATTTTTTAGATAATTACAAATTTTGATGGTTTGTAGTCCCATTTAGCAGAAAAGTTGGATACGACAAGAAAAGTGATGGTGTTATATTGACGGTTTGAGAACGATTATCGGAGACGTTATAGGGGAATGATTTTTTATGTTTTTTGCGAGTAATAAAAAGGTTTTAGCACCTTTAGTGACGTATTTAATCTTTTTTAGAAAATTTTTGGCGATTTTACGGTGTTGCGATTTTTTGTATATTTTCAGGTTTTATTTTTTTAAAGAAGGTAATATTTCGCCGACCGATTGATTTAGAAAACGCGTACGTTTATTATAAAGAAAAGTTTTTATATTTTGGGATAATTATTCCTTCGTTAATTAATACCGCCGCCCATTTTATTTTTTTAGGTTTTAACGGGGGTGAGAAAAACGGTGGGGGGTATTTATTTTGGGCCATTATATGCTTTTTTTTTTTTCTATTTTAAAAAGGACCTATATAATATATAATTTATGTATATATATATAATATAATCACTATATAATATATAATCCTTATATTTATATATATATATATATATATATTAAATGGTATATTATATTATAATAAAGTATTGTGGTAAAAGATTGCTTCCTAATAATTGTCCTACATCTTATTGTGAGGTTGGGTGAGTACCTGTTCCTGTTCGCTCCTACATGCATTCAATTGGTACATGTAAACAAATTCAGATTATTAAAATACGTATCTTAAACTTCGTTTAGAATCTGTTAAAACAACCGTTTCCATAGGATGAATAATAACTGCCCTACCTTCCTATGCTAATAATAATATTATTTGTAAAGTTGATTTTGTTTATTCCATGTAATTTCTAACAATAGTTGTGTCCCTTTTCCTTCCAATTCTCCCCATACTCAAGACAACTACTTTCACGACCTAAAACAGTGGACCACATCTACACAGCTCAAGTAATTAAGCCGAATAAACAAAAATCCAACAGTTCAGGAAGTAACAAACCCAGAGTGCGCTGCAGGTGCAGATTGACATTAATCGGGGCCCCTAACAAAAAAATGTCATTGGGGAGCGTGAACCCCTCTACTGTTGTGGGCTCTCGGACAATGCCCAATGCCCAGTCCACCATTAATAGCTCGTATACAAACTCAATTGACGTTATCGACTACAGAAATAGAAAGCCCGAGAGGGGTGGCTGTTAATTACGAAAAAATGCGCATACAATTTTCTTTCCGCCGTTGACACTTGCTTAACAAAAACAAGGCGCTAACTATGTTAAGGAGATTACACCTACACAATCCTGCGTATCATGTGTTTGGTTATCAATCTAGATTAGCCAGCCCAAGTCTCGTGTTTAGGGAGAAACTCAGTGGTGGCGAGAGAAGCATGAGACGGACGTCCAGCTTTATAAGAGAGGTTGATGTGGTGGGGGAGCCGCGGTAGCATAGTGGTTAGTGCACTGGCTTCCTAGCGCAGTGGTCTATGGTTCGATCCCCAGATGAGGCGGAAAATTTTTAGGCCACAAACGGCTCCTGGGTTGACCCAGCCCCAAATGGGTACTAGAGCTACTCTGGGAAGGTTAAGGCGGCCGGCGTGATGCCGACCACATCACCCCTCGTGTGCCGACGGTCAAGATAATATGGGCCTAACACCATATTCCCAATATGTCTCAATGGGCGTGTAACGGGTTCCTTTACCTTTACCTTTGATGTGGTTATCTGAGAGCGAACGACGAAGATTGGCCTGAAGCAAGTGGATAAGAGAGGTTGATGTGGTTATCTGAGAGCGAACGATGGAGAAGGTTGGCCTGAAGCAAGTGGATAAAAGAGGTTGATGTGGTTATCTGAGAGCGAACGACGAAGGTTGGCCTGAAGCAAGTGGATAAGAGAGGTTGATGTGGTTATCTGAAAGCGAACGATGGAGAAGGTTGGCCTGAAGCAAGTGGTCGTTTTTCGTTCGGGGAAAAGGGAGGAGTGATAAATAGACTGAGATGGGTGGTAACTTATACAGGAGCTGTAACCATATATGGAGCTTACATCTTAATTGTCAATTCACTTACAGAAATCAGTGCATATCACCATTGCAAGACAGTAAATTCTGGCAGTCCAGAAAGAAGCAATAACAAAATACTCCAAATAGGGGCTGAATTAAGAGATTTGTTACATAGACTGCAAGTTGATGCGCCCAAAAGAAGGCTGTAGTTAATCATTGATTGACATAAGCCTAAAAAAACATGATGCTCCAATACGTCCTGCATGATGCAATTGTAACATAGACTTTACTGAGAACTCGACATTACAGAAAGTTTCTCAGATTTAAATACTCTAGGAAACAACATATTCTGCAGGACTACACATATGGAAAGAGTGCTGATACTCAGCCCATTGTCAGCATGGT
>JAMPIV010021205.1:0-91513 GCA_024509875.1 Oreohelix idahoensis | reverse complement strand
CAATCCAATTAATATAAATTCAATATAATGAATACATTTCATATCATGAATACTCCCTAATATAAATTATTCAAGACATGAATACATCCAATAATATTGTACTACACCATAGGTTGTGTTAATAATAACAACCATTTTCTTGCAATACATCCTATAATATTACCAGGCCCTCTCTGACAAGTGATATACTTGCTGGTAACATATATCCTAACAATATTGTTATGTTCTTATGATAGGAGTATATGAGACGAGAACTGTTTGGTTATATTTCAGGTGGGAGTAATCTGAGACAATAACTGAACAGATGGATGAGTCCTAACAAGGACAGTTTTGGTTATATTTTCAGTTGGCCTGAGATAATAGATTGAAGTTATAGGAGACAATAGGTTGAGTCCCAACAAGGACTGTTTTGGTTATATTTCAGTTTGGAGTTATCTGAGACAATAGACTGAAGTTATAGACTGAAGTTATAGGAGACAATAGGTTGAAGTATGAGTCCTATTAATCTTCGTCTTCATCAATCCATATCAGGAAATACAATCATTATACCTAATTCCCCAAGATACAATCAGTAACCTGATACGTTCATATTGAAACAATTTATATAAAATATATACAGGTGTAGGTAGTATAAATGACACACAACCAATACAAACATTATATATCTGCTGTAGGCCTATTTGCCTACAAATAGTAAATTATATTTACCCTCTAAGATTTAAACAGGCCAGGTTTTGATCCGACTATTGAAGCAGGCTGCAGGTCAATGCACTCAGGTAAGCAATAAATCAAGGTTGACAGCTTCTCCTCTTCAGTCGGTCGGTATCTGGCTTCGTGTAGTGTTGCGTGTTTTAGCATGAAATTTCGCCCGATTATATAGGCAGGTGAAAGCGTTTGGTGGGTTCCTGGCGGGGCAAGCTGATTGGTTGTCTGCAGTTTGGTCTCATGCCTCGTACAGCCTAATTTTATTCTGTTTTTTCCGCCATATTGCGTGAACAAGATGGCCGCGACCCACATCCGAAAAACAGGGCTTAAGTTTAATTTTATTCTGTCTCAGAGACTGGTGAACGTTGCTCGTTGATTGGTTGGGCTCTCGACTTAGGGATTTAACAAAGTAGTGGCTTTACACAACTCGTTTCACGACATAGCCCCATCCTTTCCTAGCTGTGACCTGTCATAGCTGACGTGTAAACTCCTGCTGTAGTTAATCCTTTTGCGTCTGTCCTTCCATAGTAATAAAGTGTCGACTTAAAAAATCAGCTCCTTCATTGTCTCTTCCCGGAATGTAATTCACGGTAAAGGAATAAGGCGCCAGAAGCAGACTCCACCTTAACAATCTCGAATTTAACTTTTTAGATGCAGCCAAGAATGTTAAAGGCTGGTGATCGCTTTGGACAATGAAGTGTGTCCCATACAGGTAAGGTGAAAATTTGTCGATGGACTAAATTAGAGCCAAACATTCTTTCTCTATGGTCGAGTAGTTCAACTCAGCTGCATTCAGCTTCCTACTGGAGTAGGCGACTGGTAAAAGTTCCTCCGACTGGGCTTTTGATTTCTGCAAGAGAGTTGCCCCAATACCTATATTGCTAGCATCCGTCCTTAATATAAATTCCTGTGTGATATAGGGTAGCGTAAGGATTGGTTTGCTGGTGAGTTTTGCTTTTAGCTGTGTGTAAGCTTTTTCACAATCAGCATTCCATTGGATTTTATCAGGCTGTCCTTTCTTCGTTAAATTAGTTAATGGTGCACACAGAGAGTTAAAGTGAAGTATGTACTTCTGATAGAACCCACATAATGACACGAATGATCTCACATCTTTCTTCGTTTGAGGTCTGGGTGCCTTCTTTAACTTCTCTATATTCTTTAAGTCAGGAGACATATGACCTGTAGAAATAGTGTGACCTAAGAATTCCAACTCCTTACAACCGATGTAGCACTTGGTTGGACGTGCAGTCAATCCAGTGGCTCTCAGTCTGTCAAACAACATGGAGAGCGCTACTATATGCTCTTCAAATGTGTTTGTAGCAACAAGAATGTCATCCATAAAGTTAGTGATATGGGGATTTTGTAGAGGTTCCAGTAATTTCCTCATCATTCTTGAAAAGATACTGGGAGCATTTTTCAGCCCAAAGGGTAGTACATTAAACTCGTAGTGTCCGTCTGATGTACTAAATGCCAGCATTTTCCTAGCTTCTGGTTTCACTGGTATTTGGTAGTATCCCTTGCTTAGATCTACCTTCAATAAATACCTAGCCTTACTCAGTGTAGAGAACAGCTGGTTGGTGTCAGGTAATGGGTCCACCTGAGATTCTGTGATAGCATATAGCTTCTTGTAGTAAATACATAACATGTGTTCACCACTAGGCTTCCTTAATAGCACCATACTTGAGCTATAGGGAGATTCAGACTTTGAATAAATTTTCTCTTTTAAGAGATAATCAATCTCATCCTTGAGTGCTTGTGCTTGCTAGTGTTCAGTCCATGTCCGCAGCAATGCTTCCAGTGGACTGTGTATGGGGACGGCAAAACAACAACGTTGCCGGACCCACACCTATTTCTATTGTAAGGGGCAGTATACCGAAGTGGGGCCTGTCTCCATCAACTGTTTGGTACAGCCCTGGTTCCTACCTCCTATGGCTCGGGTTTGTTTCTGCAGCTTTTTTAATACTGGTTGCTGACTATCCAAAATTTCCAAATGATCCAGGTCATGGTGTTCCGATAAATATCTGTTCTGGGTGGGATGACTCTCGTCCCCTCTCTGTACAATACAGAGAGTTGCCAGGGTTACTGGTGTAACAGTAGACTTGTTGTGATTTTGTTTTCTCTTTATCACTGCATCTACCTGTTGTTTTCTCTTGTGTATTTTCTTTGTGGGCCTACGTCCGCAACAATGCTTCCCTAGGTCCTGTAACTGGTCTACGCTTCTGAATGAGGTTACCTGGTTACATTCTGAACAGGATTTCATATACCGACTTATGTCTTCAATTATTCCTGGCCAGTAATATCGCAATGCTATATTTTGACCAGTGGCCCCTTTTCCTCTGTGACAACTGCCTGATGTAGCATGCTCTTGCTCCATAATTTCCTTCCTGTAGAATTTTAGCACTACCAGCTGTCCATGCCTTTTAGGTCCTTTTCCAACTTGTCTGTAGAGTAGGCCATTTTCCATATAGTAGTCACCTTTCTCTGGAGGGTTATGGGCCTTTGGCAATTTGCCAAAACAAGGTCTCAATGTGCTGTCTTCTGTTTGAGCCTTTTTCATCTTTGTACGATGAATGTTTATTGGATCTCCCTCCTCCTTTTTGGTGCTCAACCTGGTATGGTGTGCTGCCATGACAACAGGTTTTATTGGGTCACCCAAAAAAACATATTTACATCCTGTTACCAGCGGGTATATAGGATCATCACATACTGCTGCTTTTCTCACTCCTTCCACATAGCGAGTTCTCACGTTGATCCTTGCTATGGGAAGTGTCATGGTGCCGGTTATCTGCATTGCCCCTTGTATGTCCACTGTTTCTGTGGTACGTTGGTCAGGGTGCACTATAGTTGCACTCACGACTGAGTCGAATTCAAAACCTGAATCATATAAGCACTGAATTTTAGTGCCATTACATGTCACTTCCTCACAGACAGGGGGATGATGGAGGTCATTCTGACTAACTGCCAGTTCCTTCCTTCCCTTGTTCCCTGTTGTGAGACATGCAGCGTAATAAGGAGGGTTGTTCCTTCTGTAGTCTGCAGTATTGTGGTTACTCATTAGACAAGTTTTACACCACTTTCCTTTCTTCCGGTAAGTTGTCTTATCCGATCTTAGAGGGTTTTTGTCCTTTTGGTCAAATCTTTGTTTGTTCCTTGTGGTATGGTCCTTTTGTTCATATTTGGTATAGTTTTGTGATGATTTGAGGTTTTCACCCTGCTTCTTCTTATTTCCTAATAATTCTGCCTGAGCTGCTTGATATCTCTCAGCAACAGATACAATATCTTCCAATTTCTCTGCTCCTTGTTCCATGATAAACTTCCTCATTTCTTGAGGCATGGACATTTTCACTTGCTCTATCATTATCATTTCTTTCAGATCCTGACACTTTCCTAAACTACTCCATTTTTCCAAATAGGTTTCCAATCTAGCAGAGAATTGGTGATAGTTTTTTCCTGGAAGAAGTTTAGCTGTTCGGAATTTCTTTCTATATGATTCTGAGTTCTTTTCATATCTCACAAGCAGTGCCTGCTTCAGGATTTCATAATCTTTCTGGTCATCTCTTGAGAGCTTCAAATATACATCGTAGGCAACACCTCTCAATCCCTGAGATAGTTTAAGACTCCACTTTTCTTTCACTAAGCCATAGGTAGTAGCAAGTCTTTCGTATCTATCCAGGTACGACTCAATGGCGTCTTCTTTTTCAACAAATGGGTCCAGATGAAAATTCATGGCCCCAATTGAGGTGCTCTGGATAGAGCTACTCTCAGAGTGAGGTGAGCTACCACCATTATTGCCAGTATTTGCCTGAATTTCAAGCTCTTTTAATCTCAACTGATGGTCTCTCTCTGCTTGTAATTTCCTTTCCCCAGCTTCAATTTTCTTTGCCTCATTTTCAGCCTCCCATTTCTTGGCTTCAATTTCTAATCTTTTGGTTTCTCTCTCAGCTTCCAGTCTTTTGTCTTCTCTTTCAGCTTCCAGTCTTTTGTCTTCTCTCTCAGCTTCCAGTCTTTTGGCTTCTCTTTCAGCTTCTACTTGCAATTTTCTTTCTTTCCTATCCATGTGTTTGTCCACTTCTGTTGTGACATACTGAGTAAGAGCATCACCTGTCATATTTAATTCCTTACCCATCTGCATGATCGCAGTTCTGAACTTCACTAGATCAGCCATGTCGTTACTTAGATAGGGTATGTAAATTTACTATATCCAAATATTATAATTAAACTAAATTAATTTAAATGAACAAATAATTTCCGTGCAACGTTGTGAGCATCAACTATTTACTGAGTACTAAATGGTACTCCTCCTAAGAAAACAATAAAAAATCATGTTATGATTTTCTCAAAAACAAATTTTTCTTATGTTCTCTATGGGTGGCACAAGACAGAGTTAGTAGATGCATGAATAGACTAAGTATGGCTCAAGGTATATAGAAATATCCCAGGAACGAGCCCCCAGTGTGGCGTGAGGTTTTATTTGACTTTAAGATCAGAATAGTACTGACAATTACAGAAATAGAATTTCTGCAGAAAATGGTGAAGTCCCAGTGTCTGAGAGAACTACTGGTATCACAAATTAGTTACGGCTGTGAATGATCTGATCTCTAAAAATTAGTAGAGAGGAGACCGACATAAATTGCCACCTCCGCTGTGTAACTAACTGTGATATTAAGACAAGGAAACAGATTTTACTTAACAATGATAAAATTGACAAGTCTTCAAATACAATTTCCTTATTATTTATTTAGTATAAACACTATCTACTCTTGTGCTGAAGGGTGACTGTTGGAAAATGGAATGTAATGGATTTGTAAGTTTACAAATGATTTACAAATATATATATATATATATATATATATATATATATATATATATATATATATATATACATATATACATATATACATATATACATATATACAAGTCTTCCAATTAAAAGAAACAAAAATTATATCAGCTGTGCTGTTTATTCAATTATAGTACATGTATCAGCTGTGCTGTTAATTAAGGATATAACATTTATTAGCTATGCTGTTAGTCTTGTCTCTTTCTACGCTAAATCTCTTTTTCGTCACTGACAGTTAATTTGCTCACAATGCTGACAGAAATGGTACTAATGTGTACTCATCTCTTAAAAGTTCTGTCCTTCTTGGTTTGGTTGACACAAAACACCCGCTGTTGATCGTTTCGTTAGCCCACCCAAGACTGAGGGGGAATAAAGATGTATCTCAGGTACAATCTCTGTGCTTCTGTGAAGTTCCAGGCAGCTGGATTGACTGGACATACGACTTCAGTTTGATGACACGAATAACACCTGTAACAAGTAAAAATAGGGGCTAATTTCTGTCCTCAAGCCCACCTATTTCTAGTGTGGGTGAAATGAGCGTGTCTCAGGTGTCTGCATGTAGGATGAATGACAACATGACTCAGTATGATTTAGCAATAGCGAGACAAGACAGGTGTCTACTTGCAAAACATTCTTTCTGATAAACTAATACATGGATACATTCAATAATATAAATTCAATACATGAATACATCCAATAATATAAATTCAATACATGAATACATTCAATACATGAATACATCCCATAATATAAATTCAATACATGAATACATCCAATAATATGTACACTTAGGTGTGATACAACCATTTCCTTCCCCCTGTAATATACCAGGCCCTCTCTGACAAGTGATATACTTGCTGGTAACATATATCCTAACAATATTGTTATGTTCTTATGATAGGAGTATATGAGACAAGGACTGTTTGGTTATATTTCAGGTGGGCGTAATCTGAGACAATAACTGAAAAGATTGATGAGTCCTAACAAGGACTGTTTTGGTTATATTTTCAGTTGGTCTGAGATAATAGATTGAAGTTATAGGAGACAATAAGTTGAGTCCTAACAAGGACTGTTTTGGTTATATTTCAGTTTGGAGTTATCTGAGACAATAGACTGAAGTTATAGACTGAAGTTATAGGAGACAATAGGTTGAAGTATGAGTCCTATTAATCTTCGTCTTCATCAATCCATATCAGGAAATACAATCATTATACCTAATTCCCCAAGATACAATCAGTAACCTGATACGTTCATATTGAAACAATTTATATAAAATATATACAGGTGTAGGTAGTATAAATGACACAAAACCAATACAGACATTATATATCTGCTGTAGGCCTATTTGCCTACAAATAGTAAATTATATTTACCCTCTAAGATTTAAACAGGCCAGGTTTTGATCCGACTATTGAAGCAGGCTGCAGGTCAATGCACTCAGGTAAGAAATAAATCAAGGTTGACAGCTTCTCCTCTTCAGTCGGTCGGTATCTGGCTTCGTGTAGTGTTGTGTGTTTTAGCATAAAATTTCGCCCGATTATATAGGCAGGTGAAAGCGTGTGGTTGGTTCCTGGCGGGGCAAGCTGATTGGTTGTCTGCAGTTTGGTCTTATGCCTCGTACAGCCTAATTTTATTCTGTTTTTTCCGCCATATTGCGTGAACAAGATGGCCGCGACCCACATCCGAAAAACAGGGCTTAAGTTTAATTTTATTCTGTCTCAGAGACTGGTGAACGTTGCTCGTTGATTGGTTGGGCTCTCAACATAGGGATTTAACAAAGTAGTGGGTTTACACAACTCGTTTCACGACGGGTTATTCAAAGTATAAAGACGTTTATTCTGTGAGTAATCACTGTTTTCATAAAAATCAGGCACATAAACGTTTTTTCCCATAACCTGAATTACTGTGAAGGCTCGCAGTATCAAAATGTTTCTATTTCATTTATCTATCTATATATATATATATATATATATATATATATATATATATATATATATATATATATATATATATATATATATATATATATATATATATGGACCCAAGACGCATCAAAAGTGAGAAATGCAGTCAGCGACCCATAGCTTGGCTGTGTGCATCAGGGTCAGCGAACCAGAGCTGACCAAATATATTGTCGCATGTTACGCATTGCCTAGTTAAATGTTTGAAGACCGAAAAGTGGGACACCAGTGTGCTGACCTGAACAAAGGAATGCAGGGGTATTTTCCTGTGTGTATCTAGGGCAGCCAATCAGAGAAGGGGTTTCCCACGGTCAGATAGAATGACTTCGGCGAGTGTATAAGGAAGAATAAATCGTCCGAAATCATGGTTAGAATTAGACATCGGGAAGGAGAACGGAATGACAGACAAGGATGAGAATGGTCTCCTTTTGACGGGAATATCTTCATTTATGTATAGGTACAAGGAAATCAGAAGGGAGTAAGTAGTTGTGAAGAATTTCGCAAGAATAGTGTCCGTGCATTGAGAAATCCTGTGTTTTTCCTATTTATAATTCAATATAAAATCGTTAACACGACAGATATAGGAAAAAAACATATGGATATAAAGGTCAACTCATGGAGAACGGAAATATATAACTCCAAAGGCTTGAACTGGGAAAGGTGAAATGCACGAGACCAAGGTTTGAAACACCTCTAGCACAAACCCCCCGAAGTTACAACTTTTTTGGGAAGTTTGCTGGAGTTGCGAGCCTTGTTTCCTGTACGTCCGGTAGCTGCATATATAAGGGCGGACGTAAATGATTTCAAATTCACTTGTACAGCGAGGCAAGACAGAAGGACAACGGCTGGAGAGAGAGAAACGTGTCACGGCCAATATCTTGTTATTTGCAGCCAGGCAGTTCTGTTACTCCACTAAAGCCAGTCTTTACTGATCTTAATTAGATCCTGCGAGGGTATGTAAAGTTACTATGTAAAATAATAATACAGTAATTACAACTTTATTTCAGGATTTGTTTAATCTATATGTTATGAAAGTATCATGTATATTAATTTATTACTTGATATGATTGTTGAAGATTGGAACCCGAAATATAACCACCATGACTGAGTCCGTATCAGGGCTAGCAGGACAATAACAATTATTTCAGGGCTTATTTATTTATTCAATCTGTCATCAAGTTACTGCACTTTACAGAGCTAACGTGTCAGGCAGGGGGATACTATAACCTCATACCATATATGTGTGTACATATTATTTTGTATTATTTGATTTTATAAAATGTTCCACAGTAGACACCTGTCTTGTCACTGATCCATAATCATGCATTTTCACGCATACATCTGAAAACAAATTCATCTCACCTACAATAGGAATGTGGTAATTGTTATCCACAAATAGCCACATATCCTACAATTATCTGCAGGTTCATACTTGTCAACCAAAAGTCAGAGGTCAATGATCAAGAATTGCTCGATGATCAATGCGAATCGCCCCGGCAGTGTCTGGATTGGTAGAAGCAAGACCTACTGAAGCTGTACATCTCATATGAACACTGATTAACCTAACAGATGAGTGATATTTGTGACAATCGTGCAACCAAGAAGTGATAATTGTCAAGCAGAGTTTTGTGATGACAATTTGCGTGATAAACTAGTGAAAGTTATAAAGTGAATAAGACAGTGAAGAAGTCTATTACCCAACTAATTGGAAGAGTCTAAAGAAATGACATTTTAGTTTAACTTGCAAAAACTGTAATTGAATTCGCCAATTTGGTTTTTTGTATAAATATAACTTTTGTATCACCAGTCACACACAATCACCACAATTAGATAGATGTAAATAAAGAGGATATAAATTGTATTCACCAGCTTTATTCATTCAATATAGTTGATACTGAGTTTGGTTGAATTTTTATTATATCACAGGTGGTCACATAGCGGAGGTGGCGCAGTAAGGTCTGACTGTTCTCTGAATATTTTCAGTCCAGATACTTTCACAGCCGTGACTATCGAGTGATACCAGTGTACTTCTCTGTCACTGGGACCTCACACATTCTGGAGAGAATACTATTTCTACTCTAGCACTATCATCTCACACATATAAAACCTTCCGCTACAGTGGGGGCTCGATCGCGGGATATTCTCGTATATCCTGAGCCATCCTCTATCTAATACATCTATCTTTAGTCTATCTTGGGCCACCAATAGAAAAAAAAAAAAAAAAAAAAAAAAAATTTTTTTTTTTTTGGGAAATTCTAGAACAAGATTTTTTTTTCTCAGTAACAGTACCTTAGAGTACTTAGTAAATATTGACTATCACAAGGTTGCACGATTAATTGTGTTGTCCATTTGATAATTATTTTAAGTAAGTTTAGGTAAGTTTTCATACCCTACTTAACTTAATATAATGGCTGACTTAGTGAAGTTCAGAACTGCGATCATGCAAATGGGAAAAGAGCTGGACTTGACAGGTGATGCTCTCGTCCAGTATGTCACAACTGAAGTGGACAAACATATGGATAGAGAGGAAAGGAAGCTGCAAGCAGAAGCTGAGAGAGAAGCCAAAAGACTAGAAGCTGAGAGAGAAGCCAAAAGAATGGAAGCTGAAGAAAAGAGGCTGCTGTTGGAAGTTGAGGCTCAAGCCAAGAAATTGGAGGCTGAAGAAAGAAGATTAACAGCTGAGGAAAGGAAGCTACAAGCTGATAGAGACCATGAACTGAGATTAAAAGAGCTTGAAATACAGGCAGTGGCTACTACTAATGGTAGTAGGTCATCTCATTCGGATACCAGCGCCAGCCAAAGCACCTCCAATGGAGCTATGAACTTCCACTTGGACCCATTTGTGGAGAAAGAAGAGGGAATAGAGGATTACCTTGACAGATATGAACGATTGGCCACTACTTATGGCCTAGAAAAAGAAAAGTGGAATTTGAAGTTGTCACAGGGATTGAGAGGAGTATCTTATAATGTCTACTTGAAGATGCAAAAAGAAGATCAGGAAAACTATGAAGCCTTGAAACAAGCATTGTTGTTGCGTTACGAACAAAACGCAGAAGCTTATAGAAGGCGATTTAGAACTGCTATGCTCCAGACAGGAGAAACATATCAGCAGTTCTCAGCAAGGTTGGAAAGTTACTTGCTGAGGTGGTGTCAGTTAGGAAACTTCAATCAGGATTTTGAAGGGATCAAGGAGATGATGTTGATAGAACAACTCCTGGAGTCCATGTCTCCTGAGACGAAGACATTCCTGGTAGAACATAAAAGAGAGAGAGATGAGATGAAATAATCATCTATGCAGAAAGTCACAAACTGGCTCACCCCCTGACTCAAGGAAATAAGAGGAAGCAGGGAGATAGTTTCAAGTCACCACAAAACCAAAACGAGTTTGAACAAAAGGACAATACAACCAAGAACAACCAAAGATATAACTACAAAGACAAGAACCCTCCAGGATATAACAATAAACCCTCACGAAGGGAAGAAAAATGGTGTAAGTTCTGCAAAATGAACAACCACAACACTGATAATTGTGGAAGGAAAAAACCTCTTCATCATTCTGCATGTCTACAGGTGAGGACTTCGGATAGGAAGGAACTGACAGTGAGTCAGAATAGCCTCCATCACCCACCTACACAGGAGATAGTGACTGTGAATGGCAAACAAGTCACAGGAATGTATGACACAGGTTTGTCCTATGACGCAGTCGTGTGTGCATCTCTGGTGCGCCCTGAACAAATCACCACAGAAACAGTAGATATTCAAGGGCCACTAAAAGGAGCATTACCCCTCACTTTACCCATAGCAAAGATTCATGTCAGTTGTCGCTATGTGGAAGGGGAGATAAATGCAGCAGTGTTAGATGATCCCTTTTACCCCCTGATGTTGGGGCGTAGATATGTTTTCTTGGGAAACCCGGTGAAACCTATGGTTATGGCAGAAATCCAGACCAGGTCTGACTCCAGGAACATAGAGAGGGACACCAAATTAAAATTTCATTCTACTGAAATGAAACGGGCTCAAGTAGCTGACAGCACATTGAAGCCTTGTTTTGGCAAACTGTCAAAACCACATAACACTCCAAGGAAAGGAAATTTCTATATGGAACATGGACTCTTGCACAGGAAAGCTGGCAGAGGGACGAAAAGTCATGGTCAAATTGTTGTACCATCCACCTATAGAAATAAGGTTATAGGCTGGGGGCACATAACTTTGAGTGAACACCTGGGTAATGGTGCCACAAAACAAAGAATAGCCACCCAGTACTACTGGCCAGGTATTACGGAAGACATCAATTGGTATGTAAATTCCTGTCCAGAGTGCACTCATGTAGATTCAGAAAGTCGGCGGAAGAGTCTTCAAAAGTCTACAAGCAAACCAGCCATCATGGGTACTCCCGAGATTTGCACTGGAGGGGAAAAGAAACATCCCACACAGGTTGAATTTCAGTCTGAAACCCATGCACTGGAAGAAAAGAACAAATCACGTAGCCAAAATCAAACACCTACGAATTTGCGAGGGAAAACCGCAACCAACTATCAACGAAAAGAGGGCGGTAAACTTCAAGGGAAACCTACCGACCCCATTTCACCAGCGGTAAGGGCCTGGATGAAAAGCCGAACTGGGAAAAGAGAGATAGCGAAGGATAAATCTATATCCATGAAAACAAAATGTAGGAGCAGATTTTCTTACTCGACACCCAACTGAGATAGAACGAGAGTAAGAAGAACATTAACTACGGCAAAGCTTACAGTTGTTAGCTGTAGAAATCTACAGCTTAAAAGAGAGGGAGGCTCTGTCGCATGTTACGCATTGCCTAGTTAAATGTTTGAAGACCGAAAAGTGGGACACCAGTGTGCTGACCTGAACAAAGGAATGCAGGGGTATTTTCCTGTGTGTATCTAGGGCAGCCAATCAGAGAAGGGGTTTCCCACGGTCAGATAGAATGACTTCGGCGAGTGTATAAGGAAGAATAAATCGTCCGAAATCATGGTTAGAATTAGACATCGGGAAGGAGAACGGAATGACAGACAAGGATGAGAATGGTCTCCTTTTGACGGGAATATCTTCATTTATGTATAGGTACAAGGAAATCAGAAGGGAGTAAGTAGTTGTGAAGAATTTCGCAAGAATAGTGTCCGTGCATTGAGAAATCCTGTGTTTTTCCTATTTATAATTCAATATAAAATCGTTAACACGACAGATATAGGAAAACAACATATGGATATAAAGGTCAACTCATGGAGAACGGAAATATATAACTCCAAAGGCTTGAACTGGGAAAGGTGAAATGCACGAGACCAAGGTTTGAAACACCTCTAGCACAAACCCCCCGAAGTTACAACTTTTTTGGGAAGTTTGCTGGAGTTGCGAGCCTTGTTTCCTGTACGTCCGGTAGCTGCATATATAAGGGCGGACGTAAATGATTTCAAATTCACTTGTACAGCGAAGCAAGACAGAAGGACAACGGCTGGAGAGAGAGAAACGTGTCACGGCCAATATCTTGTTATTTGCAGCCAGGCAGTTCTGTTACTCCACTAAAGCCAGTCTTTACTGATCTTAATTAGATCCTGCGAGGGTATGTAAAGTTACTATGTAAAATAATACAGTAATTACAACTTTATTTCAGGATTTGTTTAATCTATATGTTATGAAAGTATCATGTATATTAATTTATTACTTGATATGATTGTTGAAGATTGGAACCCGAAATATAACCACCATGACTGAGTCCGTATCAGGGCTAGCACAATCATTATCAGGGCTTATTCAGGACTACCAACAATCATTATCAGGGCTTAATCAATCTGTCATCAAGTTACTGCACTTTACAGAGCTAACGTGTCAGGCAGGGGGATACTATAACCTCATACCATATATGTGTGTACATATTATTTTGTATTATTTGATTTTATAAAATGTTCCACAGTAGACACCTGTCTTGTCACTGATCCATAATCATGCATTTTCACGCATACATCTGAAAACAAATTCATCTCACCTACAATAGGAATGTGGTAATTGTTATCCACAAATAGCCACATATCCTACAATTATCTGCAGGTTCATACTTGTCAACCAAAAGTCAGAGGTCAATGATCAAGAATTGCTCGATGATCAATGCGAATCGCCCCGGCAGTGTCTGGATTGGTAGAAGCAAGACCTACTGAAGCTGTACATCTCATATGAACACTGATTAACCTAACAGATGAGTGATATTTGTGACAATCGTGCAACCAAGAAGTGATAATTGTCAAGCAGAGTTTTGTGATGACAATTTGCGTGATAAACTAGTGAAAGTTATAAAGTGAATAAGACAGTGAAGAAGTCTATTACCCAACTAATTGGAAGAGTCTAAAGAAATGACATTTTAGTTTAACTTGCAAAAACTGTAATTGAATTCGCCAATTTGGTTTTGTATAAATATAACTTTTGTATCACCAGTCACACACAATCACCACAATTAGATAGATGTAAATAAAGAGGATATAAATTGTATTCACCAGCTTTATTCATTCAATATAGTTGATACTGAGTTTGGTTGAATTTTTATTATATCACAGGTGGTCACATAGCGGAGGTGGCGCAGTAAGGTCTGACTGTTCTCTGAATATTTTCAGTCCAGATACTTTCACAGCCGTGACTATCGAGTGATACCAGTGTACTTCTCTGTCACTGGGACCTCACACATTCTGGAGAGAATACTATTTCTACTCTAGCACTATCATCTCACACATATAAAACCTTCCGCTACAGTGGGGGCTCGATCGCGGGATATTCTCGTATATCCTGAGCCATCCTCTATCTAATACATCTATCTTTAGTCTATCTTGGGCCACCAATTAAAAAAAAAAAAAAAAAAAAAAAAAAAAATTTTTTTTTGGGAAATTCTAGAACAAGATTTTTTTTCTCAGTAACAGTACCTTAGAGTACTTAGTAAATATTGACTATCACAAGGTTGCACGATTAATTGTGTTGTCCATTTGATAATTATTTTAAGTAAGTTTAGGTAAGTTTTCATACCCTACTTAACTTAATATAATGGCTGACTTAGTGAAGTTCAGAACTGCGATCATGCAAATGGGAAAAGAGCTGGACTTGACAGGTGATGCTCTCGTCCAGTATGTCACAACTGAAGTGGACAAACATATGGATAGAGAGGAAAGGAAGCTGCAAGCAGAAGCTGAGAGAGAAGCCAAAAGACTAGAAGCTGAGAGAGAAGCCAAAAGAATGGAAGCTGAAGAAAAGAGGCTGCTGTTGGAAGTTGAGGCTCAAGCCAAGAAATTGGAGGCTGAAGAAAGAAGATTAACAGCTGAGGAAAGGAAGCTACAAGCTGATAGAGACCATGAACTGAGATTAAAAGAGCTTGAAATACAGGCAGTGGCTACTACTAATGGTAGTAGGTCATCTCATTCGGATACCAGCGCCAGCCAAAGCACCTCCAATGGAGCTATGAACTTCCACTTGGACCCATTTGTGGAGAAAGAAGAGGGAATAGAGGATTACCTTGACAGATATGAACGATTGGCCACTACTTATGGCCTAGAAAAAGAAAAGTGGAATTTGAAGTTGTCACAGGGATTGAGAGGAGTATCTTATAATGTCTACTTGAAGATGCAAAAAGAAGATCAGGAAAACTATGAAGCCTTGAAACAAGCATTGTTGTTGCGTTACGAACAAAACGCAGAAGCTTATAGAAGGCGATTTAGAACTGCTATGCTCCAGACAGGAGAAACATATCAGCAGTTCTCAGCAAGGTTGGAAAGTTACTTGCTGAGGTGGTGTGTCAGTTAGGAAACTTCAATCAGGATTTTGAAGGGATCAAGGAGATGATGTTGATAGAACAACTCCTGGAGTCCATGTCTCCTGAGACGAAGACATTCCTGGTAGAACATAAAAGAGAGAGATTAGATGAAATAATCATCTATGCAGAAAGTCACAAACTGGCTCACCCCCTGACTCAAGGAAATAAGAGGAAGCAGGGAGATAGTTTCAAGTCACCACAAAACCAAAACGAGTTTGAACAAAAGGACAATACAACCAAGAACAACCAAAGATATAACTACAAAGACAAGAACCCTCCAGGATATAACAATAAACCCTCACGAAGGGAAGAAAAATGGTGTAAGTTCTGCAAAATGAACAACCACAACACTGATAATTGTGGAAGGAAAAAACCTCTTCATCATTCTGCATGTCTACAGGTGAGGACTTCGGATAGGAAGGAACTGACAGTGAGTCAGAATAGCCTCCATCACCCACCTACACAGGAGATAGTGACTGTGAATGGCAAACAAGTCACAGGAATGTATGACACAGGTTTGTCCTATGACGCAGTCGTGTGTGCATCTCTGGTGCGCCCTGAACAAATCACCACAGAAACAGTAGATATTCAAGGGCCACTAAAAGGAGCATTACCCCTCACTTTACCCATAGCAAAGATTCATGTCAGTTGTCGCTATGTGGAAGGGGAGATAAATGCAGCAGTGTTAGATGATCCCTTTTACCCCCTGATGTTGGGGCGTAGATATGTTTTCTTGGGAAACCCGGTGAAACCTATGGTTATGGCAGAAATCCAGACCAGGTCTGACTCCAGGAACATAGAGAGGGACACCAAATTAAAATTTCATTCTACTGAAATGAAACGGGCTCAAGTAGCTGACAGCACATTGAAGCCTTGTTTTGGCAAACTGTCAAAACCACATAACACTCCAAGGAAAGGAAATTTCTATATGGAACATGGACTCTTGCACAGGAAAGCTGGCAGAGGGACGAAAAGTCATGGTCAAATTGTTGTACCATCCACCTATAGAAATAAGGTTATAGGCTGGGGGCACATAACTTTGAGTGAACACCTGGGTAATGGTGCCACAAAACAAAGAATAGCCACCCAGTACTACTGGCCAGGTATTACGGAAGACATCAATTGGTATGTAAATTCCTGTCCAGAGTGCACTCATGTAGATTCAGAAAGTCGGCGGAAGAGTCTTCAAAAGTCTACAAGCAAACCAGCCATCATGGGTACTCCCGAGATTTGCACTGGAGGGGAAAAGAAACATCCCACACAGGTTGAATTGCAGTCTGAAACCCATGCACTGGAAGAAAAGAACAAATCACGTAGCCAAAATCAAACACCTACGAATTTGCGAGGGAAAACCGCAACCAACTATCAACGAAAAGAGGGCGGTAAACTTCAAGGGAAACCTACCGACCCCATTTCACCAGCGGTAAGGGCCTGGATGAAAAGCCGAACTGGGAAAAGAGAGATAGCGAAGGATAAATCTATATCCATGAAAACAAAATGTAGGAGCAGATTTTCTTACTCGACACCCAACTGAGATAGAACGAGAGTAAGAAGAACATTAACTACGGCAAAGCTTACAGTTGTTAGCTGTAGAAATCTACAGCTTAAAAGAGAGGGAGGCTCTGTCGCATGTTACGCATTGCCTAGTTAAATGTTTGAAGACCGAAAAGTGGGACACCAGTGTGCTGACCTGAACAAAGGAATGCAGGGGTATTTTCCTGTGTGTATCTAGGGCAGCCAATCAGAGAAGGGGTTTCCCACGGTCAGATAGAATGACTTCGGCGAGTGTATAAGGAAGAATAAATCGTCCGAAATCATGGTTAGAATTAGACATCGGGAAGGAGAACGGAATGACAGACAAGGATGAGAATGGTCTCCTTTTGACGGGAATATCTTCATTTATGTATAGGTACAAGGAAATCAGAAGGGAGTAAGTAGTTGTGAAGAATTTCGCAAGAATAGTGTCCGTGCATTGAGAAATCCTGTGTTTTTCCTATTTTAATTCAATATAAAATCGTTAACACGACAGATATAGGAAAACAACATATGGATATAAAGGTCAACTCATGGAGAACGGAAATATATAACTCCAAAGGCTTGAACTGGGAAAGGTGAAATGCACGAGACCAAGGTTTGAAACACCTCTAGCACAAACCCCCCGAAGTTACAACTTTTTTGGGAAGTTTGCTGGAGTTGCGAGCCTTGTTTCCTGTACGTCCGGTAGCTGCATATATAAGGGCGGACGTAAATGATTTCAAATTCACTTGTACAGCGAGGCAAGACAGAAGGACAACGGCTGGAGAGAGAGAAACGTGTCACGGCCAATATCTTGTTATTTGCAGCCAGGCAGTTCTGTTACTCCACTAAAGCCAGTCTTTACTGATCTTAATTAGATCCTGCGAGGGTATGTAAAGTTACTATGTAAAATAATACAGTAATTACAACTTTATTTCAGGATTTGTTTAATCTATATGTTATGAAAGTATCATGTATATTAATTTATTACTTGATATGATTGTTGAAGATTGGAACCCGAAATATAACCACCATGACTGAGTCCGTATCAGGGCTAGCACAATCATTATCAGGGCTTATTCATTCTGTCATCAAGTTACTGCACTTTACAGAGCTAACGTGTCAGGCAGGGGGATACTATAACCTCATACCATATATGTGTGTACATATTATTTTGTATTATTTGATTTTATAAAATGTTCCACAGTAGACACCTGTCTTGTCACTGATCCATAATCATGCATTTTCACGCATACATCTGAAAACAAATTCATCTCACCTACAATAGGAATGTGGTAATTGTTATCCACAAATAGCCACATATCCTACAATTATCTGCAGGTTCATACTTGTCAACCAAAAGTCAGAGGTCAATGATCAAGAATTGCTCGATGATCAATGCGAATCGCCCCGGCAGTGTCTGGATTGGTAGAAGCAAGACCTACTGAAGCTGTACATCTCATATGAACACTGATTAACCTAACAGATGAGTGATATTTGTGACAATCGTGCAACCAAGAAGTGATAATTGTCAAGCAGAGTTTTGTGATGACAATTTGCGTGATAAACTAGTGAAAGTTATAAAGTGAATAAGACAGTGAAGAAGTCTATTACCCAACTAATTGGAAGAGTCTAAAGAAATGACATTTTAGTTTAACTTGCAAAAACTGTAATTGAATTCGCCAATTTGGTTTTGTATAAATATAACTTTTGTATCACCAGTCACACACAATCACCACAATTAGATAGATGTAAATAAAGAGGATATAAATTGTATTCACCAGCTTTATTCATTCAATATAGTTGATACTGAGTTTGGTTGAATTTTTATTATATCACAGGTGGTCACATAGCGGAGGTGGCGCAGTAAGGTCTGACTGTTCTCTGAATATTTTCAGTCCAGATACTTTCACAGCCGTGACTATCGAGTGATACCAGTGTACTTCTCTGTCACTGGGACCTCACACATTCTGGAGAGAATACTATTTCTACTCTAGCACTATCATCTCACACATATAAAACCTTCCGCTACAGTGGGGGCTCGTCCGGGATATTCTCGTATATCCTGAGCCATCCTCTATCTAATACATCTATCTTTAGTCTATCTTGGGCCACCAATAGAAAAAAAAAAAAAAAAAAAAAAAAAAATTTTTTTTTGGGAAATTCTAGAACAAGATTTTTTTTCTCAGTAACAGTACCTTAGAGTACTTAGTAAATATTGACTATCACAAGGTTGCACGATTAATTGTGTTGTCCATTTGATAATTATTTTAAGTAAGTTTAGGTAAGTTTTCATACCCTACTTAACTTAATATAATGGCTGACTTAGTGAAGTTCAGAACTGCGATCATGCAAATGGGAAAAGAGCTGGACTTGACAGGTGATGCTCTCGTCCAGTATGTCACAACTGAAGTGGACAAACATATGGATAGAGAGGAAAGGAAGCTGCAAGCAGAAGCTGAGAGAGAAGCCAAAAGACTAGAAGCTGAGAGAGAAGCCAAAAGAATGGAAGCTGAAGAAAAGAGGCTGCTGTTGGAAGTTGAGGCTCAAGCCAAGAAATTGGAGGCTGAAGAAAGAAGATTAACAGCTGAGGAAAGGAAGCTACAAGCTGATAGAGACCATGAACTGAGATTAAAAGAGCTTGAAATACAGGCAGTGGCTACTACTAATGGTAGTAGGTCATCTCATTCGGATACCAGCGCCAGCCAAAGCACCTCCAATGGAGCTATGAACTTCCACTTGGACCCATTTGTGGAGAAAGAAGAGGGAATAGAGGATTACCTTGACAGATATGAACGATTGGCCACTACTTATGGCCTAGAAAAAGAAAAGTGGAATTTGAAGTTGTCACAGGGATTGAGAGGAGTATCTTATAATGTCTACTTGAAGATGCAAAAAGAAGATCAGGAAAACTATGAAGCCTTGAAACAAGCATTGTTGTTGCGTTACGAACAAAACGCAGAAGCTTATAGAAGGCGATTTAGAACTGCTATGCTCCAGACAGGAGAAACATATCAGCAGTTCTCAGCAAGGTTGGAAAGTTACTTGCTGAGGTGGTGTCAGTTAGGAAACTTCAATCAGGATTTTGAAGGGATCAAGGAGATGATGTTGATAGAACAACTCCTGGAGTCCATGTCTCCTGAGACGAAGACATTCCTGGTAGAACATAAAAGAGAGAGATTAGATGAAATAATCATCTATGCAGAAAGTCACAAACTGGCTCACCCCCTGACTCAAGGAAATAAGAGGAAGCAGGGAGATAGTTTCAAGTCACCACAAAACCAAAACGAGTTTGAACAAAAGGACAATACAACCAAGAACAACCAAAGATATAACTACAAAGACAAGAACCCTCCAGGATATAACAATAAACCCTCACGAAGGGAAGAAAAATGGTGTAAGTTCTGCAAAATGAACAACCACAACACTGATAATTGTGGAAGGAAAAAACCTCTTCATCATTCTGCATGTCTACAGGTGAGGACTTCGGATAGGAAGGAACTGACAGTGAGTCAGAATAGCCTCCATCACCCACCTACACAGGAGATAGTGACTGTGAATGGCAAACAAGTCACAGGAATGTATGACACAGGTTTGTCCTATGACGCAGTCGTGTGTGCATCTCTGGTGCGCCCTGAACAAATCACCACAGAAACAGTAGATATTCAAGGGCCACTAAAAGGAGCATTACCCCTCACTTTACCCATAGCAAAGATTCATGTCAGTTGTCGCTATGTGGAAGGGGAGATAAATGCAGCAGTGTTAGATGATCCCTTTTACCCCCTGATGTTGGGGCGTAGATATGTTTTCTTGGGAAACCCGGTGAAACCTATGGTTATGGCAGAAATCCAGACCAGGTCTGACTCCAGGAACATAGAGAGGGACACCAAATTAAAATTTCATTCTACTGAAATGAAACGGGCTCAAGTAGCTGACAGCACATTGAAGCCTTGTTTTGGCAAACTGTCAAAACCACACATAACACTCCAAGGAAAGGAAATTTCTATATGGAACATGGACTCTTGCACAGGAAAGCTGGCAGAGGGACGAAAAGTCATGGTCAAATTGTTGTACCATCCACCTATAGAAATAAGGTTATAGGCTGGGGGCACATAACTTTGAGTGAACACCTGGGTAATGGTGCCACAAAACAAAGAATAGCCACCCAGTACTACTGGCCAGGTATTACGGAAGACATCAATTGGTATGTAAATTCCTGTCCAGAGTGCACTCATGTAGATTCAGAAAGTCGGCGGAAGAGTCTTCAAAAGTCTACAAGCAAACCAGCCATCATGGGTACTCCCGAGATTTGCACTGGAGGGGAAAAGAAACATCCCACACAGGTTGAATTTCAGTCTGAAACCCATGCACTGGAAGAAAAGAACAAATCACGTAGCCAAAATCAAACACCTACGAATTTGCGAGGGAAAACCGCAACCAACTATCAACGAAAAGAGGGCGGTAAACTTCAAGGGAAACCTACCGACCCCATTTCACCAGCGGTAAGGGCCTGGATGAAAAGCCGAACTGGGAAAAGAGAGATAGCGAAGGATAAATCTATATCCATGAAAACAAAATGTAGGAGCAGATTTTCTTACTCGACACCCAACTGAGATAGAACGAGAGTAAGAAGAACATTAACTACGGCAAAGCTTACAGTTGTTAGCTGTAGAAATCTACAGCTTAAAAGAGAGGGAGGCTCTGTCGCATGTTACGCATTGCCTAGTTAAATGTTTGAAGACCGAAAAGTGGGACACCAGTGTGCTGACCTGAACAAAGGAATGCAGGGGTATTTTCCTGTGTGTATCTAGGGCAGCCAATCAGAGAAGGGGTTTCCCACGGTCAGATAGAATGACTTCGGCGAGTGTATAAGGAAGAATAAATCGTCCGAAATCATGGTTAGAATTAGACATCGGGAAGGAGAACGGAATGACAGACAAGGATGAGAATGGTCTCCTTTTGACGGGAATATCTTCATTTATGTATAGGTACAAGGAAATCAGAAGGGAGTAAGTAGTTGTGAAGAATTTCGCAAGAATAGTGTCCGTGCATTGAGAAATCCTGTGTTTTTCCTATTTATAATTCAATATAAAATCGTTAACACGACAGATATAGGAAAACAACATATGGATATAAAGGTCAACTCATGGAGAACGGAAATATATAACTCCAAAGGCTTGAACTGGGAAAGGTGAAATGCACGAGACCAAGGTTTGAAACACCTCTAGCACAAACCCCCCGAAGTTACAACTTTTTTGGGAAGTTTGCTGGAGTTGCGAGCCTTGTTTCCTGTACGTCCGGTAGCTGCATATATAAGGGCGGACGTAAATGATTTCAAATTCACTTGTACAGCGAGGCAAGACAGAAGGACAACGGCTGGAGAGAGAGAAACGTGTCACGGCCAATATCTTGTTATTTGCAGCCAGGCAGTTCTGTTACTCCACTAAAGCCAGTCTTTACTGATCTTAATTAGATCCGCGAGGGTATGTAAAGTTACTATGTAAAATAATACAGTAATTACAACTTTATTTCAGGATTTGTTTAATCTATATGTTATGAAAGTATCATGTATATTAATTTATTACTTGATATGATTGTTGAAGATTGGAACCCGAAATATAACCACCATGACTGAGTCCGTATCAGGGCTAGCACAATCATTATCAGGGCTTATTCATTCTGTCATCAAGTTACTGCACTTTACAGAGCTAACGTGTCAGGCAGGGGGATACTATAACCTCATACCATATATGTGTGTACATATTATTTTGTATTATTTGATTTTATAAAATGTTCCACAGTAGACACCTGTCTTGTCACTGATCCATAATCATGCATTTTCACGCATACATCTGAAAACAAATTCATCTCACCTACAATAGGAATGTGGTAATTGTTATCCACAAATAGCCACATATCCTACAATTATCTGCAGGTTCATACTTGTCAACCAAAAGTCAGAGGTCAATGATCAAGAATTGCTCGATGATCAATGCGAATCGCCCCGGCAGTGTCTGGATTGGTAGAAGCAAGACCTACTGAAGCTGTACATCTCATATGAACACTGATTAACCTAACAGATGAGTGATATTTGTGACAATCGTGCAACCAAGAAGTGATAATTGTCAAGCAGAGTTTTGTGATGACAATTTGCGTGATAAACTAGTGAAAGTTATAAAGTGAATAAGACAGTGAAGAAGTCTATTACCCAACTAATTGGAAGAGTCTAAAGAAATGACATTTTAGTTTAACTTGCAAAAACTGTAATTGAATTCGCCAATTTGGTTTTGTATAAATATAACTTTTGTATCACCAGTCACACACAATCACCACAATTAGATAGATGTAAATAAAGAGGATATAAATTGTATTCACCAGCTTTATTCATTCAATATAGTTGATACTGAGTTTGGTTGAATTTTTTATTATATCACAGGTGGTCACATAGCGGAGGTGGCGCAGTAAGGTCTGACTGTTCTCTGAATATTTTCAGTCCAGATACTTTCACAGCCGTGACTATCGAGTGATACCAGTGTACTTCTCTGTCACTGGGACCTCACACATTCTGGAGAGAATACTATTTCTACTCTAGCACTATCATCTCACACATATAAAACCTTTCGGACATTCCTAGAGCTCTTTGACACCGAGCTTGGTTTCTGCACACTCTTTCTGGTAGAGGGCGGCTGAGTTCCCTGAACTTTGACTCCGGAGAACGACATTGCCTTTCATGTGACCATGCTTGGCTAGAAACTGTACGTCAGAATGTCGATCCAGCTTTAGTATTGCTTTCATCCAGGGAACACGGGAAAACCAAGTTCGCGGGGGCCTTGCGTCATTATTACGAACGCACCTTGCTTCCGGAGACTTCGACTCGCAGGTGAGACGAACATCTGCAGGCCTTAGCCTCCTATATAATTGGGCAACTCTATTTGTCTAGCACTTAATGTTTCCAGAATTTTCTACTGTAGAGTGGGCGCTGTTCAATAGCTAGTCATTACGTCCAGCTACATTTACGGTGTTATTGTAATTCTTTACATTTCGGTAAGAGCACTTAATTAAATAGATAGTGGGTTTATTAGGAACTTAGACATAATCATCATCAGGGGTTAACGCGTAAAGTATTAAGTTTTACTATCACCTATCATGACGGGAAAGTAATAATTGTTACGTTCGCTACCTACCACTGAATCATAAAGATGTTTTAACTTGCCACTTTTTGTTCGATGGAAAGTGGGTGTGTGTTTATGTCAATTTTTCCTATACAACTGTAAACAAAACTTAGAGTGCTGCTACGAGTTCATGTAAAGAATTTTCCTAGTGACGTAAATAATGGTGCTATATTGATGACTCCTAAGACTATACTGTACAACCAACATAAAGGATTACCCGTGAGTTCCTTTATAAGGTCTATTTTCAAATGGTGTATATGTAAATGTTGTTGTTATTTAGTGTGTTTCCGCCCAGTGGTTGTAACCACATACGGGCGATTGATTTAACGGTACTAATCTTGGAAGACGCTTCATGCGTGCGAAATAATTATCATGTAGGCCGTTGTACGGCGAGCTCACAGAGAAAAAGTTGTTTACTTACCCTGGAATTCAGCATCTTCGTAACCGCTGACCGAGGAGTATGCTTGGTGTGATTTCTCAATGCAGGCCTGCCCAGTCAACTACCTTTTTTGCGTGGCTAGCGATTGGCCGATAACAAGAAAAGGGAAGATGATTTTGTGACCGGGTCAGCTAGCGCTGACCGACGGGAATTCCCAAGCTAATTTGTCGGGGGAACGTACATTGTGGTTTACTGTAAACAGTGCCTGATGTACTATAAACTTTTGTAACTATATATTGAACCCTTATGTAAGACATATGCTTTTAGGGGTTTGAATGTATTTGTATTTTCAGTGAAGCTCCCATACGCTACCAAAGGAAAACTGGGAGACAATAAGTCACAGCCTGAATTACCTTCCCTGTTTGGAATTTACCTGTTCTGAATTGGTACCTGATTTGGGTCTAAAGTTGTGACCTCAACTATTAATTTTGCGAGTAGTTTGCGTTACCGAATTGATGGTGCCCCATGCTTCAGCTGCTGCCAACCCCAGAGAAGACAGAGATTCAAGCTCCACTACCTTCGGGACAAGTGCGCCAGTCCTGTCCGCTTGTACGTCAGCGTTGGCCCTTCCCAACTCATACGCTCCGTTGCATTTTCTACTAGCCTGTTTCTATCGGTTTTAGTAGTGCGCGTCGCCTACACAAACCTGAGTTTGGACTCGTATAACCCGTCTGATATCAGGGTTCCTATATATCTGTGTCACTGGTGGATAGTCTTCCCACGAAGCCTGCATCTCTAGGATTTATTTTAAGTTTCGCAACACATCGGAGCCGCGCTAGTGTAGTGGTTACCAAACTGCGCTGGCGACCGGGTGACCCAGGATCAAACCCTGGCGAGGACATGTGAAGATTTTTCGTCGACCGGGATTTGGACTGGATTAACTTGAGCCCTGGCGAGTACATTTGAAGATTTGTCGTCGACCAGGGACTGGCGGCTCCTGAGCCGACCCAGCTGTAATGGATACCTCCGAAATCAGCGAGTATCTGCCTGAATGGCGAGGGACACCAGTCTCTGTACAAGAAAAAAGGGGATACTCACGTAAAAATCAGTCTCAGGCTAGACATAATAACCTGATATTTCGCCTCGAGTTATAGCCGGCGTACACAAAAAAAAAAAACCCCCATCGGGCGATTGAAAGGAAAGAAGATAATCTTCAAGTGAATAGATACTACATCACAGGCAATTAGTAAACAGACTCAGGAACGCATAGATGAAGGTTGAATACTGAAATTATAGTACGGTTGATTTACGGTTTCTACGCCGCATCCTCGGCATTTCGTGGAAAGATAAAGTGACAAATGTCGAGGTGTTGTCACGTGCTGGCCTTCAAAGTATGTATACACTGCTTAGACAGCGCAGACTTCGCTGGCTTGGCCATGTTCGCCGCATGGAAGATGGTCGCATCCCAAAAGATATCTTCTACGGACAATTAGCAGATGGCAAGAGAACAGTTGGGCGACCACAGCTGAGGTTCAAAGATGTGTGCAAGAGAGATATGAGGGCATTGGACATGGATCCAGCAACATGGGAGGATGAAGCTGCCGATCGCACTAAGTGACAATGCTATTTACGGCGCCACCTCAGATTGGGCGAAGAGCGGCTCACACAACAAGCAGAGGAGGGGAGAAAACGTCGAAAGGAGCACCAGGAAAATAAGCAGCCGAGGGCTGTCACCTCAGGGGCGCATTCCCATAATCAGTTATGACTGAAGGGGCTATTATTATTAGTACGGTTAATTCTTATTGTTGCTTAGAGGAGAGTTGTGTATATCTGTTACGGAAGATATTTGCTTCTAGCAGTAATCAGTTGAGCATATTACGCAGTTCAATAAAAGTACAAGCATCGTACAAACAACACGAATGGAGACGGATAAAACTAACATGACATCAATCGTGACAAATCCAACCAGTGAGGTGGAGGGCCCACAAAAATATGGTTGACGTTTAATAATACTTGAAGAAAACGACATCATGGAATTGGCATGGCATATTATACAGACCAACAGACAAGCAATGAATGATCTCGATGAACGATGATTGACTTTACTCCGACAGCAGTAGCAAATAACGGTGAAACTTTATTTACACAAAAATAAAGTGGCGAATGTGAATTGATGAGCCCAACCTTCACCTAAGGTTGGCAGTTTGCTTCAGCAATAAATTCGATTCAATTATTTGTACAAATACCTTGCTCTCTCTTCATTCACGATGCTTCAGTAGTTCTAGTTGTCTCTATTTTTCTATGGGGGTCACGAATTAGAAAACTATTGCTGTCAATATCAGAATCAGAATTCTTTTACTGTTTGATATTTTCTCTGTTAACTTGGCATTTTTTACAAGATACTGGCCTGACCGCCAGCGGTGAAAATTCGCCAAGGTATATTATTCCCTACTTATCAAGACTAGCTGCTGTCTCTAGTTCTTGTCATGTACTAAACTCAACGTACCTGGTTGTGTTGAACATATTTTAATCTTGTACTGGAGACACTGTCTCTTGTCCTCTGAATAACTCACAAAAACTGTCATATATGATTACTAGGCGATAGAGCCTCTGGGGAATATTTTTAATCTTTTCTGTCACCACAGAAGCAAGCAAACTCATTTGGACTTATTCTCCGATGATAACAGCTCGATTGCGCCAATCACTTATAAAGTACAATCTTGTACACACACTTGGGAGAGAGCCCATTCTACTGAACATACGCTAAACGCGCCTCGAATCTGCCTATCTAAACTAACATGTCGATTTACCACTACGACTATTTTCGAAACATCTAGATCAAGTTTGTCTCAAAACAGTTCACTCAAAAACCACTTTCCAGTGCGTGCAATTTATTTTCGCGTAGTCGAACTCACTTAAAAAACAAAACAAAAACTTCAGTCAGCACTTTTCTTTCAAGTGGCTTAAAACACTAGTGTATTATGGATTATTGTCGTGAATTATTCTAATCCCCATATATAAATTAAAACGTAAATGTAAAGCCTAACAAATAAATTTAATAAAAGGAAAGAAGAATGGTAAAGAACAGTGCTGTCACAATGACTGTACTCGAAATCCCCCTTGTTTTCTACTTCGTCGGCAAATTGTAACGCTTTCACGTTGATAGTAAAAGCCTACTGTGTCGCTGCACGCTTTCTTCAATGAAACGTGTACTGTATTTCTTGGAAAAACCTTGAGATACGCAAGCTGATCAATGACCTAGATTTAATATTTCATTCATTCCATACACGGCGTAACTAAAAGACAGATGGACTAAAGGATAGAGAGAAGGGAGAGGCAGAAAGCAAGGACACATGCAACACTAAACACGCGTCGCGCGATACACAATTGCTGCCATCACGCGTGTAAGGCCACATGCACTAACTTTATTTCAAATCGACAGTGATAAAATTCACTACCCATACCAGAGTTAGGTTTTAAAATCCTGAAAAACGCTGATTGGGAATTATGACATTATACCGGTTTACGTTTGAAAACATGACAGTACCCAGACACCCTCAAGTTTGGAAGTGAGAAGGTAGTAACAGCACGACTATCCTAGAAGAAAATGCATATTGGCTCCATTAAATTCGTATATTTGGGTTCCTTAGGGTTTGCTGACAAAGAATATGTAAAACGTTACGCAAATAGTCTAGGAATTACCAAGTTATGGCCAAAATAAAATAGTGGGGGTGCCTGACAGCATGAAATCATTTCTGCTCATAAAATTTTTTTTATAACGTGTTTGAAAAAAACATTACGTTACGGAAATAGCCTACCATGTTAACTCCTATTTGATTGGAGCGCAACAAATGTAAGACTAAACACGATTGGTCGGGCTATAAATACTATCTTGTGTTGTCAGGGGAAACGTGAAAAGGGGTACTTTTTTGAAAAGATGTGTAGACATGGTTTGATTGGGTAGAGCTGCGAATATACTCAATTCAGAGCGTCTGTTCCTTGCCACATCTTGTAATAAACCTACTAAGAAGCAGTGCGTTGAGCACCAGTGTATATTTTTTATAAAATAAAGCCTGGGACATCGGCAGATCGGAGTTGTGCTATATTCATTGCCAGTCAACGAAACTGTTTATTATTTCCATGAATTGTGGTAAGCTTGAAATATTCAATATCTTTTAATGAAAATTGAATGTAAATTGATAATTTATGTCTGTATATATGTGTTGTTCAGTAGCGAACATGATGTAAAGCCTATAGTGCTCTAGCCTGAACAGAAGGTGTCGGAGGAAAGTAAAACTGCATGGAATGGCCAAACAGTACACTGGCACCTAGATTATTGACTAGAAAGAAATAATGCTGGAATTGCAGAGGCGTAGTAACCATTAGGGGGGGAAATACTGGTATAAAGTATTTCAGATGAAGCTGACAGTTGGCCTAACGCTCTGAACTCAATGTTTGTGATGTATTGTGCTCAGTGTAGAAATAGAGTGTAAATTAGTTCTGACGTAGAAGGTACAACCTTCTTGTTTCAGGGACCGTGGTCTTAAAGTTATTGAGCAGCACCTGGTCAGAGCTTTGCTGAAGCCAGAGGTGGACAGCATACTCCTTGGTCCATATAGCAACCAGTGGGGTGGCTCCAGAACTCATTAAAGTAATCGAGCAGAGGAGTCTTTTACTGCAGTCATCACGAAAGATAAGAGAGTGTGGCCATGGAGCTCATCATTATGTACCCCCATCTTAAAATGACATTGTAAAATAAAATTAAGAGGGGAATTTAATTGTTTTAATACCAGGAACTGAGAACATCTCCAATACTAGTTCCAATAGAAACAAACTATTGAAGTCATAATGACAAATACCAACAGAGCTTGAACAAAACAAAACCAGTATTACCTCATATTACTACTACACAACTGACACACATAGGATACTATTAATAATATATGTCACTACCAGATTCATATTAATAAATTCTGTACATATAACTTGTAATTAAAATTGATTGTGATTCCTGGTTCCCTTTGTATTTGAATCAGGACACATATACATTCATGACAGCACTGAATACATATTGTTATTTGAAAAGTTATCAGTGACTCCTTTAAGATATCCTCGTAGAGTGTTTTATGTATGTGAGTGTCACAGTGTTGTCAAGTGTGGTGGAATAAATTAAATTGTTTATCTGTCTGTTGTTGTTATGACTTACACTTCATCATACACATACCCTAGACATATAACGTAGTCATCACACTATTCCAGAATAATTCTGACTGAGGTATACATATGTGGTAGCAAGTAAGGTTATCTATAATACACTACTCTTATTAGATATAGATACCTTCACAGCTGATCTCAGTCAGTACACTAAGTCCCCTATAAATATTTATAACATCCCACTTCACCACAATTATCACCCTTTGATATTAACCTTATGAGTCACAAATTTTCGCACTTAGATTTACATTTCTAAGCCCGTTCATTTCCCTTATGCAAATTTTTGAAACCGGATTTCTGACAATCGAACTCCCTGTTACAATACAATATAATACACACACGCACGCACACACACACACACGGGCGCATGTATATATATATATATATATATATATATATATATATATATATATATATATATATATATATATATATATATATATATATATATATATATACAGGGTGTCCCTAAGGTCCTTGTACAACTTTAAACTTTAATAACTTGGGATGTACACATAACAGTTGCATGCTATTGTTGTTGTTTACCTAGGGCTGCTGAGGTCCTCACTCTTTTGCAGCCAATACCAAGTTGAAGACTCCTTGGTATTACACCTACTCTGTAGATCTAGGCTTTTCCTGTGGCTCTTATGCCATTCCAAAATGTGTTGAGTTGAAGTCATGAGCTCCAGTATCTCAAGCTTGGGTTGCATTTAAAGGACCATCACATATAGTCCCAAGCTAGGACTAAGAAGTGCGTGGCATACTGTGCATTCCCTGCCATCCAAGGGGGCTCTCCAACTATGCAGAGCTAAAATACTGTACTCTGGTTCTGGGCTCTCCCAAGGAATTGTCACTTCCTGCACAGAGCCACTTCTCAGCTTCCCCTGCCTATCACTGGGTCCATAGTAAGATCCTATAAACAGCATATAAAAACATAATTTATGCATTTTTAAAATGTTAGTGTTATCAGTTTTGAGTTAATTTTTTTAAATAGATCCTGTAACTGATTGAAAATGGTGACAGTAAAAGAAAAGGTTAACTGTGTGTTGGAAAATCTGACTGAATAATATGTCATGAAAGATGGAAATTATGTTGAAGCCTTGTGGTAAAGTGGGATGATATAAATATTTATAGGGGACTTAGTGTACTGACTGAGATCAGCTGTGAAGGTATCTGTATCTAATAGGTGTAGTGTTTTACAGATAACCTTACTTGCTACCACATTTGTAACTCAGTCAGAATTATTCTGGAATATTGTGATGACTACGTTAAATGTCTAGGGTATGTATATGATGAAGTGTAAGTCACAACAACAACAGACAGATAAACAATTTAATTTATTCCACCACACTTGACAACACTATGACACTCACACACATTTAACACTCTATAAGACTATCTTAAAAGAGTCACTGTTAAAGTTTCAAATATTTATGTATTAATTACTTTCACTATTATATATCCTGATTCAACTACAAAGTGAGCCAGGAATCACATTCAAATGTAATCACAATTTATATGTACAGAATTTATAAATATGAACATTGTAGTGACATATTTTATTAATATTATCCTATGTGTGTCAGTGTGTAGTAGTACTATGAGGTAATACTGGTTTTGTTTTTCAAGCTATGTTGTTATTTGTCATCATGACTTCAAGTGTTTGTTTAGCTGGGAAATAATATGGGGAAAAAGTTCACAGTTCCTGTCAATTTAAAAAAGGTATTGTCCCTCTTTTTTTATTAAAATGTCAATTTTTGAGGGGACACATAATGTTGAGCTGCACTGGCCACAGAGGCTTAACTTTCGTGATGGCGGCAGGAAAAGACTCCTCTGCTCGATTGCTCCCCTGTGTTCTGGAGACACCTCACTAGTCGCTATCTGGACCCAGGAGTATGCTGTCAGCCTCCAGATTCAGCAAAGCTCAGACCAGGTGCTGCTCAATAACTTTAGGACCACAGTCCCTGAAACATGAAGGTTGTACCTCCTACTTCATAACTAATTTTTAATCTATTTTTCGACTGAACACAATACATCACAAACACTGAGTTCAGAGCGGTAGACCAACTGTCAGCTTCATCTGAAATAATTTACACCAGTATACTCCTCCCTAATGGTTACTACGCCTCTGAAATTCCAGCATTATTTCTTTCTAGTCAATAAGATAGGTGTCAGTGTACTGTTTGGCAATTCCATGTAGTTTTACTTTCCTCCGACACCTTCTGTTCAGGTTGGAGCACTATATAGGCTTTGCCTCATGTTCGCTACTGAACCATACACATATACAGACATAAATTATCAATTTACATTCACTTTTCATTAAAAGATATTAAATATTTCAAGCTTACCACAATTCATGGAAATAATACAGAATTACGTTGACTGGCAATGAATAGGCACAAAATCCGATCTGCCGATGTCCCAGGCTTTTATTTAGAAAAATATGCACTGGCGCTCAACGCACTGGTTCTTTAGTAAGTTTATTTAAAATATGGTGCTGAACTAACGCTTCAAATTGCCTATATTGGCGGGTCTAACCAATCGAGCCATGTTTACACAAGCGTTTGAAAAAAGTACTCCTACTCACGTTTCCCTAACAACAAAGAATCAATATTTATAGCCCGACTAATCGTGTTTAGCCTTACATTTACTTTTCGCCAATCAAATAGGAGGTAACATGGGGATCTATTTCCCGTACAATGATGGTGACAAAATCTGCCACTGAGCGTTTCTGATTTTGGTGTTGTCTGACATCCCTCACTATTTCTTTTGGCTATAATTTGTTAATTCCTAGACTATTTGCGTAACGTTTAACATATTCTTTGTCAGCAAGTCCTAAGGAACCCAAATATATAAATTTAATGGGGCTAAGGGGCTGCGTTCAAAATATGTATTTTCTTCTACCTCCCGTTCACTTCGATCGATGTGGTGTCTGGGTACTGTAATGTTTTCAAACGTAAACCAGTATAATGTCATGTTTCCTAATAAGCGTTTTGTAAGTTTTTAAAACCTAACTCTCGTATGGGTAGTGTTTTTTATCACTGTCGATTTGAAAAAAGCTAGTGCTTGTTACCTTACACGCGTGATGGTAGTAATTGTATAGCGAGACGCGTGTTAGTGTATAAAATGACATGAATGGAATATTAAATATAGGTCAGCTTGCGTATCTCAAGGTTTTTCTTAGAAAGGCAGTACACGTTTTATTGAAGAAAGCGTGTAGTGATGCAGTAGGCTTTTACTATCAACGTGGAACGTTATAATTTGCAGACGAATTAGAAAACAAGGGGGATTTCGAGTACAGTCATTGTGACAGCACTGTTCTTTACCATTCTTCTTTCCTTTTATTTAAGTTATTTGTTAGGCTTTACATTTACTTTTTAATTTATATATGTGGATTAGAATTTCACACGACAAGCCTAAACATTTGAACTGTACCGTGTTAAAACTTGATAAATTAGTTTTTGAAATGCCTTTTACAGTGTGCATTTATCATGTATACATCCAGCATTATTAAAGTTGCATAAGGACTTTATGGACACCCTATATATATATATATATATATAAATATATATATATATATATATATATATATATATATATATATATATATATATATATATATATATATATATATATATATATATATATATATATATATATATATATATATATATATATATACATACATGTTTTTCATGCATTTACACATGCCTACATATAAATGTGAAGTGAGATAAATTAGATTGTCATTAGTGAGGAGTGGAATTTTGAATTCTTAAACATGAAATGGCGTCCTCAAAATAAAGCGCCCAAGGCACCTGCCTGACCCTAGTTGCGACACTGAGTGCCGCATAACAGTTATATTTGTTTTCCTTATATGACCACAATGTTTTTTTTTAATTACGGGAGACAACCTGTTACACAAATTATACAATTTATTTGTACAATTTTGTGGAGTTGCTTTTTTTTAAAATAACAACATTTTGCATGGAAAAACATAAAATCAATTGTGCTTGTATTAAGAAAAAATAAGTATGTTAAAATTGAAAATGTTTTGGCTAAATTGCATTTAAATCGTTAAACATTAATAATTTATCACTTTAATACATTTTTTTGAAAGATTTGATAAATATTTGCTACTTCAACTACAAGACTGATTTAAATTCCATGTTTCAGGTAAACACGTTATCACTGCTGTTATTCTGGTTGCATCCATGTTGTTAAAGCACACATCAACCAAAGTGTTGAAAGCTGCTATCCGATGTGGGATCTTCTTCTTCTTTGATCCTTAGCCGCTGACCGTCAAAGCAGTCAGTGGCCATTACGCCTGGTGGCGTCTTGTAGGGCAACAACAAATTGATTCCCCTTTGCTCGGTCGGCGGCCATCCTTCGTACAGTGCCCCAACTCTGGTTCATTCTTTGCATCTCAGCCTCCACAGTCCTCCGCCAATTTGTTTTTGGTCGGCCTCTCTTTCGTTTTCCTTCAGGGGTCCATAGCATAGCTGTTCTTGTGATGGCATCGGGGTCTCTTCTGAGGACATGGCCAACCCAGCTCCAGCGTCTGCCAGCTATGATGGTGTGCATGTCCTCTTGCTTGCTCCGAGTAAGCAGATCTTGGTTGGTGATGGTATTCGGCCAAACGATTCGGAGAATTTTTCTTAGGCATGTTGTGTGAAAAGAGGACAATTTCTACATTTCCTTCTCTGTAACTATCCAGCTCTCCGCGCCGTAGAGAAGCACTGAAAGCACACAGCTCTGATATAATCCTAATTTTGTGCTTGTGCTGTACTGAGAGGACTTCCAGATGTTGTTTAGACTAAAAAAGGCTGTTCTTGCTTTGTTCATTCTGTTGTTGATGTCTTTGCTTGCTCCGCCGTCTGGTGTTACTATGCATCCTAGGTATGTGAAGGCATCTGTCTGTTCCAATTGCTGATTCCTTACTGATATGGGCTCAGGGCTGCTCACATTGAGCGTCATGATCTCTGTCTTCTTTAGGTTGATGTTCAAGCCCACCTGCTGGCTATACTTATTAAGTCTATCCGTTTTTTCCTGGATGTGTTGATGTGAATGTGCTAGCAGTGCAGTGTCATCTGCATATTCCAGATCTTCCAATGTAGAAAATGTAGTCCATCTTACTCCTCTTGGATTTCCCTCTGTTGTCTGGCGCATCACCCAGTCTATGACTGTTAAAAATAGAGTGGTTGATAAGGGGCATCCCTGTCGTACTCCTGTCTTCACTTCAAAGGTTAGGTTGCTCTGCCCAATGCTACACATAAAGTTGGCATAACGGCTTTTTATGATTGACACTATGCAGCTTGGAATTCCATAAGCCCTCAGTATTTTCCATAAACTGTCCCTATGTATACTGTCAAAAGCCTTTTCAAAGTCAACGAAATTAATGTACAGCTGTCTTTGCCATTTTGAACACTGCTCTATAATGTTCCTGGGGGTAAATATATGATCTACACATCTTCTGTTCTTTCTAAATCCTGCTTGTTCTTTCCTCAGTTTGTGGTCTACTGCTTTTGAGATTCTCTGTATAATTATCCTGCCTAGTATTTTGCTGGGAACTGAGAGAAGAGTTATTCCTCTCCAATTATTGCAGTCTGCAAGATCTCCCTTCTTGGGCAATTTGACAATTATTCCTTTTCTCCACTCTGTTGGTGTTGTTCCTTTCCGGTGTGGGATAAACGGCATATATTACGTGGATGAATACTACCAGCTCAACAAAAGCGAACAAGTGGACTTTTTCAGGTTCCGCACTGGCCACAACTGTGACCGTGGGGTATGTAGATTTTTTTATAAGGCATAAATATGTTCTGGTTTCTTGTGTGTTTGTTAATTGTATCACTCAATTCAAGATACTGGTATACTGCAAGAGATAGTATTTCTTGATGATAATTGTACCCAAGTTCGTTCCAGAATTCCTCTGTGATGTTTTAATGTTGTGTGACTTTTTATTAGCATACTCTATGTTCACTATTTACTGTAAAACCTTCAACATGAGGTAGTCAAGAAAAGTCCTCAGGATCCAATAAAACAAGTTTATTATCTTGTATATACAATCCACAAAACAAAGTCATTTGCATGCATTCATTTACAAATCCTCATAAAAATGTGTCTTTGTGGTTATTTATAGGCTATTTTCTCCCTGTAGCCTATCCAAGTTGGAGCTAGTATTTTGACTTAGTTCCTGTTCGTTTGCTTCTTAGATTTATCCGACTCAGGAGTAAATGACGGTAGAGCCTCTGCATCTTCTTCATGATTTGTAGCTACGTCTGACATTTATGAGCTCCGTTTCATTTTCTTTTATAAGTTCAGCTCGTTCTTCCGACATTTAGGCATTTCTGGCCTAACAAGGTTTTATTCTGAAACATTAAAAAGGTCACACGAAGCTGTACTTACAGATAATTATGAATTCCCAACATTATAAAAAAACTATCTGCTTTACAGAGTTGATATCTTGATAACTTCAAGACCAGCAGTTCTACGTCCGTACAAACTGGCTTCTGTGGATCAACTGATTTCGGATATCGAAATCTGCCTTCGCATCGTGGTGCGCGCTTTTACCACCCTTCTGGTTGGTCAGTCTAATATTTCTTTATTTATTTTATTGGGTCTTATACGCCTACCGATGGAGTGTCTCGGCTATTCCGATTTACGTCATCGGTTGCTGAGCAACTCCCGCTAAAAAATAGCGTTGAGTCGCTATTTAACCTAGTTTCGGTTTCAATCTGATACCAGCGTATCTTGAGTCTATTTCAATAAAACCTCGTAACTATTCTTCCTAATCTAACTGATAACTAATTGCACGAATGATGCTATGGTATCAGTAGTAGGCCTTCCGGTGACACAAACATATATTGGGATACCATCTATTCAACAAGTTAACGATAGGAACTATCGATGTGTCACTGATACAATAGCTGCTGAACAGCTGCTTGAAAGTTGCCCAACATATGCGGAACAGAGAAATTCGTGGAAAAGATCTAAGGAGATGCCAATACTCTCAAGCTGACTGCTGCTTTCTTCGAAAACATTCAAGTAGACGTCTGAGATTGTACGAGGAAAAAGAAGAAAAAGATGTCGTTTTCCGCACCGAAAAGCACTTCGACCAGTGATTGGTTGTATAATATCAGTGTTTGTGGTTATGACGTTGTGAGTAGCTAAGAAACGGGAGAAATCCTGCAAGTCACTTTGCTGGTGAGAATCGTGTGATCCGGTCTGTGTGACGGTATAATTCTATTTATGTTCAGACCAGAGAGCCTACAATTAATTGAAGTGCCGGAGGCCGTAGTGCCCATTATTATAATACGTGTTAAGGCCACAGAGCCTAGAATTAATTGAACTACCGGAGGCCGTAGTGGCTATTATTATAATACGTATTAAAGCACAGAGCCTAGAATTCAGTAAAGTGCCGGAGGCTGTAGTGCCAATAATAACTATCTGAGTTTATCACAATGACAGTGAATATATCTGCAGTGCTAGCATAATAAATGTATCTCAACTCTTCATTGCATGGAGCTTCTTCTTCTTCTTCCGTCCTTAGCCACCGACCGTCAAAGCAGTCAGTGGCCATTACGCCTAGTGGCGTCTTAGGGCAACAGCAGATGGGTTTTCTTTGCCATTGTTTCACATCACGCCTATTGGCGTCTTTAGGGCAATGGCAAATCAATCCATTTGCTGTTGTTTCCGTAACCGAAGTGACTGGCAAACGGGTGATCAGCCCGTTGGTATTGCATGGAGCGGTCCATATATATTGTTTTAGCAATGTTAATTGTGATTAAAAGGAAACAGACCGATTACATATACGGAGTTGTTGGATCAATTCGCCATATGTCATGTTTCGTATGGTTGTTCATGAATCTAAATGAGTGTTAATAGTCTCTTATACAATAATTAAAAACCCCAAAACAAGAATCAAATGTTATGAACTTTAATCAAAATGGCACTTATCAAACAAACCACACTACCTCTTGACATAACAAATGAAAGTTCATGACCGCAGATAGATTTGCTAGGGGGTGATTGTAGTCAAACGTAAACGTTTATAAGTGGTAACGATCGCTTAGAACTTTGATAATCCCGACTCCTGCCGCTGTGTTAAACATTAATAGTTGTGGTAATTATTATTAGCCAATGGGGACAAGACTGCATCGTAAGCAGCTGCAGGACATTCTATCTGCCATTTTGTGCATCAAAATCTGGATAATTTAATCCATTGATATTGTGATGAATTGTCACATGTACATTTTCTTGTTTTATATTTGCATTTTTTTCACGGTTTGCCTCGCTCTGCAGTAGTGGTCCAACAGTGGCCAAAACTCAAGAGTAACTAATGTGGGTCTTCAAAGGTGTCTACCTTCGCACACGGCTACTCTTGGCAGCGTTGTAGATAGAAGGATAATGATGCTTCTACCTCAAGGCGGTACCCACAAGATATCCAGAAAAGAGAAAACAATGCTGTAAATTTTGTAAAGGATAGGGTTGTCTTATAACTCGTTAGCTCGTTCAAGCCCCCAGCTGAGTTAATTCAGTAAATTCCTCTTATTATTATTTAGCTCTGTTTACGTGTATTTAAGAAATTGCCTAAGACATACGGATACAACACATTCAAAACGATTAAATCAACTTTAAATTTGGAAAGATATAAGTAACAAATTTAATAATCAATTAGGTTTTAACAGGTGTTAAAAATTGAATAATACTTTAACAAAAATTGGTCATCATCATATGATGTTAATGGGGATTAATATAAAGGGACGTTTCACTGGGCAGCTTTTATTTGTACACTTAGCTGCTGGAGTTTCTGCTGCCGCTGTTGTTTTGGTTCTTCGCAGATAGGTGACTGGATCAATCGAGTCCCTGGTCAAGATTAAGATTTGCAGCATTTTCGAAGTAGAATCAGAGAGTAACTGCAAATCTGGCCCCGCGTCTCTAAGACCCGTCTGATGATGGTGTCTGGCGTCGACTTCAGGCTTCTTATACCCTCACTTGTTCTATAAATAGTACCCTCAACTGGTACCACCAAATAGTATGGCAAACGAAGAGAAACGAATACCCTCTGAGTATTGAGTTTCTCGACACATACTTATGGGCCGCCCTCTTTTCTTTCCACCATCCCATCTATCTCAGAACATTTACCCTTTCTGGGAATTAATGTTAATTCCAGTAGGCGAAAAACTATCTTTACATTTAAAATGAATAGTTTTTATATTTAACTTTAGTTGAAAATGTAAACAATTTAGTTTGAATATGTTTACATTTACATCGGTTGAAAAGGCTGTAAACTTTCATTACAGTTAGAGTGAAGATGTTTTACATTTACACTGGTTGAAAATGTTATTAATATAACAAGCATGTACATCATTTCTTTCATCATTCCCTCCCTGCTCCATACGGATCTTGGGGCTACCTCGGCTTTTGGTTCTTTATGAAAAACTCGCAATAAAGCAGTCACCAGCCCTGGCAGTGGTGGTTCATGAAATCATCATTCTATATGCTGAGGTTGACAGCCTCAAATGACTTGGACATCCACTAGCAATTTTCACATATTAATTTTCACATGTCAGTATATACGTATTAGTTTTTTTTCTGTGTTTCTCAATGACATATTGAATATGTTACTCTGAAGCAATACAAAAACAATAATAAATACATACATTATGTTTATGTAGTTATTTGTTTTGCTAATTCGGGAAGTATTCTAAGCAAAGTTGGCAGGAGGTTGACTGTTCTATGAAGTGGTGAAAGTAAACGTTCCACATGGAGACAGCGCTTGTTCTTTCCACGTCTGGGTTTCCTATGGTCAGTGTTAAGTTTTAGCTTTGACCTGTTTCGGGATAATGCTTGTTACAATATAACTTTTCTTCTTCGACAAAAGGAAACACAAGTTGAAATCTTTCTTTGTTGTGTGTGTTTTATTATATTTGCTTATACTTTTGATTTTCAGTCACTTTTATTGCAATCAGAATATCTTCCGTTTATTAAAAATATGTCTAACATTAACATACTTATATACATTGAATGATTTATTAAAATGTATTTATGTCGCCGTTGACACTGGAAAGAAAGAAAGACAGAATGACAGAAAGAAAGAATGAAAGAACAAAGGAAAGAAAGAAAGACAGACAGAAAGAAAGAACAAAAGAAGGAAAGAAAGATGGAAAGAATATAAGAAAGATGCACAAAGAGGTTCCCTCGACTTTTCGGGATTGAGACAGACCAGATATAATGAATATAAAAGATCCCGTTACACGCCCATTGAGGCATAATGGGAATATGGTTTTAGGCCCATATTTTCTTGAGCATCCGCACACTCTAGGGGTCAGCATCACGCCGGCTGCCTTAACCTTCCAAGAAGTTGTTCTGGTGCCTAATTAATGAGGCTGGGTCGACCGTTTACGGTCTAAAAATACCACTTAAACTGGGGATCGAACCATGGACCACCGAGCTAAGAATCCAGTGCACTAACCGCTGCGCAACTTCAGCTCCAGTGAAAATAAATGCAAGCATGTTTCTAGAGAGGAAGAGTGGATATCGGTGAAAATTAGTTATTGGTTAGAAGCATTCAAAGTCGATATAACCAACGGTTTAAGCCCAACTTTTATTATTATTTTTGTTAACAACATGGTAAAATACAAATATAAACGTAGAATTCTCCACAGCAGCCCAGTCAATCAGATATGAATGTACATGTATTACCGGAAGAGTTAACCATGCTATGTTGATCTGGCTAAAACAATGATGACACTAAATGTTTTATTTGATTAGTGCTTCTTTTTTTTGATTTGCTTGTTTTTTTTTTTTTTTTTTTTTTTTTGGTATCGTCGTTTGTTGCTTGATGCATTGGTTGGTAGTGTTGTTTATACTAGATTGGTTTATTCGTTTGTTTTTTCTCTTTTGATCCTGATTCTGAAGATCATACCGCTGAGGAGTAGTTTGGTTTGGTTTGGTTTTTAAGGACTATCTTCATTGAACACAGACTACTCCGTCCGTGTTCCGATCTTCTCTCTTAGATCACACAAAGAGGATCTCAGCACAGTGCACGAACTCCGTGGGATTTTTAACTTGCGCAACTTGCACACATGACCTCCTATTTTTACGCCCTTATCTGAGAAGACTAGGCATCCGATCTCACTACCCAGGAGACCGGGGGTGGGGGTGGGGGGGGAGTATGACATCATTAGGACCACTGGTTCTGAAAAATAAATTCCATAAATTATATTCCCACAACTGGGAATCTAGCCCGGTAACTCTAGAGCTCGAGGCGGGCGCCAAACCTCTTAGCCACAGCTTGATTGCGCCAATCACTTATAAAGTACAATCTTGTTCACACACTTGGGAGAGAGCCCATTCTACTGAACTTACGCTAAACGCGTCTCCGACCCCCAAGTGTCAAGTCATGAAACTTTACAACGGAAAATGGCTAAGAGCGCGCGGTTTTGAAACTATACCTTGTAGAGTCTGCAGTCACTAATTGGTTGTGCCTAAGAGCATTCCGTATTCATACCACCCATCATTATCTGTTTCCTTTGTTCTCCTTGCGGGGCAGGAAGCCACCCCTGCCACTGGGCCCCTTCCAAGAAGCCACCCCTGCAACTAGACCCCTTCCAAGAAGCCATCACCAGACATTCACATGCTCTTATAGCAGTGGTTTTTGTGGCTATTTGTCTTACATGACGTGGATGCCAGCATCATGCACAACCTCGTATTAGTTGCCTTATACGACATGCATGAGGTTGTGGTAGTCTTATTCTTCTTCGTCTTTTCAAAGATCCTCGAAAACAGCACGTGACTTTCATCACCAATACCAATAGTGAAAAGTGACTTCCGTTCACATGACAGCTTCTAATGACCGCTTTCGAACCGTCCTTTGCAATTACAATGATCAAAGCATAACAGCAGTCATTTGTAGCTGCTGAGATTAATTAGCGGGATCAATTCTTCTTCTCTTATGGGCAGCTATGTGTTACTTGTGCGGAAGTTAGTAGTGGTAGAAAAATGGTCATGCCTCTAAAGACAACTTGACAGTATTTTAACTGTGCCGTCATGAAATAACACAAGCACTGGACAATATATTTATGTTACCAGTAATATGGTAAATGTGTTGCCCGTATATCAAAATATTAAGATAGAGATGGTTTATTAGTAATTTGGTTCCTGGTGGTTTGTGAGGTTAGTATTTTGTTTGTTTACGTTTTGGTGGTTGGAGTATTGGTTGACACATTGCATCTTGTTGTTTCGTTTAGCTGTTCCGCTGTTTTCGTTTTGGTAGTTGAAATTTTTGGTTCATATTGTTTTGCGAAAATACACAGGAAAAAGACAACGAGAATAATAGCAGGAAACGATAACAAGGGCAGAGATTCAAGGATGCTGAGGACGTTATCACCAATGCGACAAAGCAGCTGAGAGAGGTGTCAAAGAATGGGTTCCAGAAATGTTTCCAACAGCTGTGTGGACGTTGGCAAAAGTGTGTAGTTGCCGAAGGGAACTATTTTGAAGGAAATGTAGTGTAAATAATTGTATTGTTACTTATTTTTTATACAATACACTAATTCCGGGAACTGAAGTTATACCCCTACAGAAGGTGGAATTATACACATTTATTTGCAGTAATATAGACAAAGTTGGAGGAACAGACTGTGCTAACAATAAAATAATTCAAACTACTGTAGCAGCGTTATACCATTTTTGTTGCGCAGGTTATCATGGCATAGCCCAAGGAGCAGGTTTGGGTTTGGTTTTAACGACTATCTTCATTGCACACGGACTACTCAATCAGGTAATAAAGCTAATCATCATCATGTTCTCTTTTGCTCCTTATAAAATTGAATCATCACTGCAGCATGTCCCCTAACAAGAAGCTTGCATGACAGCATTTATGTTTCCTTGAAGCCATGTTTTATGTAGTACTTTTTTACATTATGAGGTTGCCAGTCACGTACAGAAACTCTTACGACATGTATGAGGGAGGAGTTGCGATATTCTATCTTTGTCTTCTCCCAGACCACTGAGAACACCATGGGGCCAAATACAGCTAGTAATGACATATTATTAAAACATACAGCATAGAATAATTCAACAATATTGTTCATTCTTCCAGCTGCTAAATGAGATATGGGACAGATTCCCTTCTTTTCACTGCATATGTAGGAATTTTGAGAAAACCAGTCTATAGTATTTGTGGTGAAGTGGGATGTTATAAATACTTATAGGGAACTTAGTGTCCTGACTGAGATCAGCTGTGAAGGTATCTATATCTATTAAGAGTAGTGTATTATAGATAACCTTACTTGCTACCACATATCTATATATCTCAGTCAGAATTATTCTGGAATAGTGTGATGCTACGTTATGTGTCTAGGGTATGAGTATGGTGAAGTGTAAGTCACAACTACAGACAGATAAACAATTTAATTTAATCCACTACTCTTGACAACACTGTGACACTCACATACATATAACACTCTACAAAGATATCTTAAAAGAGTCACTAATAAACTTTCAAATAACAATATGTATTCATTACTGGCATGAATGAATATGTGTCCTGATTCAACTACAAGGGAACCAGGAATCACAATCAATTTAAATTACAAGTTATGTACAGAATGTATTTAATATGAATATTGTAGTGACATATATTATTACAAATGTTCTATGTGTGTCAGTTGTGTAGTAGTAAAATGAGGTAATACTGGTTTTGTTTTGTTCAAGCTCTGTTGGTATTTGTCATCATGACTTCAATAGTTTGTCTTTAGGGACTAGTATTGGAGATGTTCACAGTTCCTGATTTTAAGACAAGTAAATTCCCCCTCTTAATGTTAATTTTAAAAAGTCAGTTCAAGATGAGGGGACATAATGTTGAGCTCAGCTGGCCAATTCGCTTATCTGGCGTGATGGTGGCAGGAAAGGACTCCTCTGCTCGAATTCTCCTCTGGGCTCAGGAGACACCTCACTGATAGCTAAAAAGACCAAGGAGTATGCTGTCCGACTCTGGATTCAGCAAAGCTCTGACCAGGTGCTGCTCAGTACCATCAAGACCACTGTCCCTGAAATCAAGAAGGATGTACCTTCTACTTCATAACTAATTTAAATTTTCTTTTTACACTGATCACAATACATCACAAACATTGCGTTCAGAGCGTTAGGCCAACAGTCAGCTTCATCTGAAATACTTTATACCAGCATTACCATCCTTAATGGTCACTACGCCTCTGCACTTCCAGCATTATTTCTGTCTAATCAATCATCCAGGTGTCAGTGTACTATTTGGCCATTCCATGCCGTTTTACTTCTCTCCGACACCCTCTGTTCAGGCTGGAGCATTACAGGCTTTACCTCACGTTGGCCACTGAACTACACATATATATACAGGCATAAATCAACAATTCACATTCAATTTTCATTAAAAGATATTGAATGGTTCAAGCTTACCACAATTCATACGAATAACACAGATACGTTGATTAGCAATGAATTCTGGCACAAACTGGCACAAATTTCCATCTGCCTATGTTCCAGGCTTTTATTGAGCAAAATATATGCTGGCCTCAACGCACTGATGCTTTATCAAGCTATTTTAAACAAGTGGTTTCGAACTAACGCTCCCAAGTGTGTATATCAGCGAGTCTGACCAATGAGCCACGTTTCGACAAGTGTTTGAAAAAATGTTATCTTTTCCCGTCTCCCCTAACAACCAAGATAGTATTTATAGCCCGACCAATCGTGGTTAGGCTTTCATTTGTTGCGCTCCAATCAATTTGGAGTTTACATGGTAGGCTATTTCTGTAACGTAAATTTTTTTCAAACACGTTAAAAAAAAAAATCTTATGAGCAGAAATGATTTTATGCTGTCAGGCACCCCCAATATTTTATTTTGGGTATAATTTATTAATTCCTGGACTATTTGCGTAACGTTTTACATATTATTTGTCAGCAAGCCCTAAGGAACCCAAAAATACTAATTTAAAGGAGCTACGTGGCTGCGTTCAAAATATGCAATTTCTTCTACCTCCTGTTTCGAAGATGTGCTGTCTGGGTACTGTTATGTTTTCAACCGTAAACCCATCTAATGTTATCTTTTCTAATAAGAGTCTGTTATGATTTATAAACCTAACTCTGGGAAAGGGTAGTGTATTTTATCACTGTCCGTCTGAAAAAAAATTAGTGCATGTAGACTTACACGCGTGATGGCAGCATTTGCGTATCGCGCGAAGCGTGTTTAGTGTTCGGCTTTCTGCCTCTCCCTTCTCGCTATCCTTTTGTCCATCTGTTCGTTCGTTTTGGTAACGTAATATAATTAATGTTAGGATTAATTTAGGTCATTACGCAGGGCCTCTCAATGCTTTTCCAAGAAATACAGCACACGTTTCATTGAAGAAAGCGGGTAATAATACAGTAAGCTTTTATATCAACGTGAAAGCGTTACAATTTGCAGACGAAGCAGAAAACAAGGGGGATTTCGAGTACATTCCTTGTGACAGCACTGTCATTTTACCATTGCTCTTCTCTTTATTAATTTTATTTGTTAGGCTTCATATTTACCTAATAATTTATATATGTGGATTAGAATATTTCATGACACCTCCCCTCTTAAAACAGACATTATATGTCAGTCCTTTATTCTATATACACATATAGAAATTTATTATTATTTCTGGGGTTTACGGTGATTCTCATCACACGGATGGCGGCTTAAAAAATCCGCTCCCAGATTGGTTTTTCCAGATATATATTCAATGCTAAAATTGTATGGAGCCAGAAGCAAAGACCATCGGAGTAACCTAGAGTTCTCATGCTTAGCCTGTGCTAAAAACGATAAAGGTTTGTGGTCAGTTTGCAACTTAAATGCCTTCCCATATAGATAAATATTGAATTTCTTTATTGCCCATATTACTGCAAGACATTCTTTTTCGCTAGTTGAGTAGTTGATTTCAGATTTATTCAACTTTCTGCTAGCATATGCCACTGGGCTTAATTCCCCATCCAATGCATCTGATTTCTGTAGTAAAGTTGCACCTAACCCAATATTACTTGCATCCGTCCTTACTATGAATTCTTGACTTAAGTCAGGTAATTTCAAAATGGGTTTACTTGTGAGCTTTTCCTTCAATTCTTGGTAAGTCATTTCACATTGTGGAGTCCATGTAATGCGATCTGGATGTCCTTTACGTGTCAATTCAGTTAACGGTGCACATATGGAATTAAAGTTTTTGATATACTTCTGGTAGAAACCACATAATGAGACAAAGGATCTCACGTCCTTCTTGGTTTGTGGTCTCGGGGCTTTCTGTAGTTTCTCTAAGTTCTTTGGGTCAGGGGTCATGTTTCCCTGATAAACTGTGTGTCCCAAAAATTCCAATTCTTTACATCCAACGCAACATTTGGTTGGTCGGGCTGTTAACTTTGCCTCCCTAAGTCGATCAAACAGCATGTTCAGAGAGTCAATGTGTTCCTCAAATGTTTCTGTTGCTATAAGGATATCATCCATAAAATTTGTTATACAGGGATTATTCAGAGGATCCAATAATTTTCTCATCATTCTAGAGAAGACACTAGGCGCATTCTTCAATCCAAATGGCAATCTATTAAACTCATAGTGTCCTTCTGAGGTACTAAAAGCTAGGTATGGTCTAACCTCAGGCTTTACTGGAATCTGATAGTATCCTTTACTCAGATCCACTTTTGAGAAATATTTAGCTTTATTTAGTCTGGCAAACAGCTGATTTGTATCCGGCAATGGATCCACCTGTCCTTCTGTAATAGCATTCAGTCTCCTGTAATCTATACAGAGTCTATGTTCTCCAGAGGGCTTCCTTAAGAGTACCACCCCGGAACTATACGAAGACTCACTGTGCGAAATAATTCCTTCCTTCAATAGATAGTCTATCTCTTCCTTCAAAGCTTTTTCCTTAGCAAACGGAATCGAATATGGTTTCATACAGACAGGTGTGGAGTCTATGAGTTTCATATCATATTCCAATAGGTTTGTATGCCCTGGTCGGTCTGTTAACACCTCTGCATGATTATTTAGAACCTGTTGCACTCTCTCTTTCTGAGTTTTCGTTAAATGTGTACTGATTTTCACCTGTGCTGCTGTCTCACAGGGGTGTAATGGATATTCAAATGATGAAAGTGGTTCCTTTTTCATCTCCATGGCGATGGACAAGGTCAACAAGTGTGTCTCTTCCTGATGTTCTCTTTCCAAATATTTCTTCAGGAGATTCACATGATAGATTTTTTCTTTCCCCTTCTTATCTATCTTATAATTTGTTCTAGACACCTTCTCTAGAACTGTATATGGACCCTGCCATCCAATTTGTAACTTATTCTGACTCCCGGGCAAAAGAAGCAGTACCTTCTCTCCCACAGCCAGATCTCTGTCTTTCGCCTTCCTGTTATAATAGGCAGCATGTTTCTTCCTGGCTTGTTTCAAATTTTCATTGGCAAGTTTCCAGCCAGTTTTTAACCGAGTGGTCAGCTCATTCACATACTGGTATGAAGATGTAATGTTTTCCTCTGCCTTTTCATCAGTCCACGTTCTTAACATAGCTTCGAGTGGACCTTTTATTGTGTGGACCTATTTGTCCATGCACCGGTATGGTCTCTTCCACTTGAAGCTTTATAGTGATGATTTTTCCTCCCAGAATTATCATTCACAAAACGACCGCTACCAATTTTTCTTGTCTTGGGGCTTTCTCCCCTCTTAAAATTCTTGATGAGAGATTTCCTCTCTACATCTTCTTCCTCCAGTTTGTTTAAGTCCGATTGAGGGATTGTCGGCTTATCCTGGGGTAAGACATCTCTTTGCACTCTCCGCATAGTGGCCATTGTAAAACAGTTAAGTGAAGCTTGTCCGTGAAAAGGGGCTTCCCATTCCATTTGGTCCACTTTATCAAATCTATTTCTCTTTTTATTGTCAGGCCTAATTTTGCCCCGTGGCGTGTCCAGGTCCTGATCCATGTTCCCACTTGTGGGTGTTCCCTCATGTGCTATGCTACACCTTTCTACAAAATTCTCAATGTCCCATCTTGCTTTGGGCCAATAATAATTGTGAGCCACCTTTTGAATGATGGTACCTATTTTCTCATGGTCCCCATCTGGTTTCACATGTAGGCTCCTTATTAAGTCTGTCCTATATCGTTTAGGAAGTACCAGCTGTCCTTGACCATTGGATCTAGCTCCAGTCTTCCTATACATCAACTTGTTTTTCATGTAAAAATCTCCCTTGCCTGGAGTTGTATGACAAGTTGACAATTTTCTGAAACAAGGCTTGAGTGTTTTATCCCCAGCCTGTGCCTTCCTCATCTCTTCTGGAGTGGTATCTAACATAATATCCTCCTCCTGTCTTGAGGTCGACCTGACCTGAAGGGTTGCTAGATACACAGGTTTCCTTCTGCAACGGTCAGTGTCATGATTGTCCATCTGACAATTCTTACACCACCTTTTTCCTTGGTTGAAAGATTTTCTTTCATCATATTTCCTTTCATCGAATTGTGGGAATTTATTTTTATTGTCATACCGTGGCCTATCAAATTGGTGCTTACCTTTATTTTGATCCCTAGGATCAAATTTATTAAAGTTCTGTGGTGCCCTAAAGTTATCCACCTGTTTCTTTTTATTACCTGTTACCTCTGCTTGAGCTGCTTGATACCTTTCAGCAACATTTAGCAACTCACCCAGCCTCTCTGCACCTTGTTCCATGAGAAACTTTCTCAGGTCTGGAGCCATGGACTCTCTTAGTTGCTCTATAAGGACCATTTCCTTAAGATCTTGGGTTTTCCCCAGAGAAGTCCATTTCTCCAAGTATGTCTCTATGCGTGCAGAGAACTGGTGATAGGTTTCACCTGACAGTAGTTTAGCATTCCTAAATTTTTTCCTGTAAAACTCTGCATTCTTTTCATACCTTAACAAAAGAGCCTGCTTTAGCATGTCATAATTTTCCTGATCACCTCTGCTCATTTTTGCAAAAACTTCATAAGCTGCCCCACGAAGTCCCTGAGATAACTTTAAGCTCCACCTTTCTCTCTCTAACCCATACGTGGTAGCTAATAGTTCGTACCTATTTATATAGCTCTCAATATCATCGTCTTTCTCAACAAAATGATCTAAATGAAAGTTCATAGCTGAGGTCGAGGCTCCCTGAGTAACCGTAGCATCAGAGGCAAAGGGACTGGCACCATTTTCAGGAGCATGGCCTTGAAACTCAAACTCCCTTAGTCGTAACTCATGTTCCCTTTGTAATCTTTTATCTTCTGCTTCCCTTTCTGCAGCTAATCTCCTCTCTTCCCTTTCTGCAGCTAATCGTTTGTCTTCTCTTTCTGCCTCCAATTTCTTAGCCTCAGCCTCAATCTGCAACCTCTTAGTCTCAGCCTCAGCTTCAAACTGTAACTTCTTAATTTCCCTGTCAGCCTCTAACTTTCTTTCGGCTTCAAACCTTCTTTCTTCACGTTCAATAAATTTGTCACATTCCGTCGTGACATAGGCAACCATAACTTGCCCATCTAATCCTAACTCTTTTGCAGTCTGAACCGCAGCAGATCGAAATTTGGCCAGGTCCGCCATTGTCTATTATGTAAATTTATACAATGTCTAACCAACAATTCAATCTCTAATGGACAACACAGGCACCGTGAGCTCAACCTTATTTAATTCCACCCAAGGATACCTTTTAATTCTTATATTCCCTGAAGTGAATTACCCCCAATATTTTTAATAGTTAAAGATTCAAAATCCCGGACGAGCCCCCAATATATGTGGTGAAGTGGGATGTTATAAATACTTATAGGGAACTTAGTGTCCTGACTGAGATCAGCTGTGAAGGTATCTATATCTATTAAGAGTAGTGTATTATAGATAACCTTACTTGCTACCACATATCTATATATCTCAGTCAGAATTATTCTGGAATAGTGTGATGCTACGTTATGTGTCTAGGGTATGAGTATGGTGAAGTGTAAGTCACAACTACAGACAGATAAACAATTTAATTTAATCCACTACTCTTGACAACACTGTGACACTCACATACATATAACACTCTACAAAGATATCTTAAAAGAGTCACTAATAAACTTTCAAATAACAATATGTATTCATTACTGGCATGAATGAATATGTGTCCTGATTCAACTACAAGGGAACCAGGAATCACAATCAATTTAAATTACAAGTTATGTACAGAATGTATTTAATATGAATATTGTAGTGACATATATTATTACAAATGTTCTATGTGTGTCAGTTGTGTAGTAGTAAAATGAGGTAATACTGGTTTTGTTTTGTTCAAGCTCTGTTGGTATTTGTCATCATGACTTCAATAGTTTGTCTTTAGGGACTAGTATTGGAGATGTTCACAGTTCCTGATTTTAAGACAAGTAAATTCCCCTCTTAATGTTAATTTTAAAAAGTCAGTTCAAGATGAGGGGACATAATGTTGAGCTCAGCTGGCCAATTCGCTTATCTGGCGTGATGGTGGCAGGAAAGGACTCCTCTGCTCGAATTCTCCTCTGGGCTCAGGAGACACCTCACTGATAGCTAAAAAGACCAAGGAGTATGCTGTCCGACTCTGGATTCAGCAAAGCTCTGACCAGGTGCTGCTCAGTACCATCAAGACCACTGTCCCTGAAATCAAGAAGGATGTACCTTCTACTTCATAACTAATTTAAATTTTCTTTTTACACTGATCACAATACATCACAAACATTGCGTTCAGAGCGTTAGGCCAACAGTCAGCTTCATCTGAAATACTTTATACCAGCATTACCATCCTTAATGGTCACTACGCCTCTGCACTTCCAGCATTATTTCTGTCTAATCAATCATCCAGGTGTCAGTGTACTATTTGGCCATTCCATGCCGTTTTACTTCTCTCCGACACCCTCTGTTCAGGCTGGAGCATTACAGGCTTTACCTCACGTTGGCCACTGAACTACACATATATATACAGGCATAAATCAACAATTCACATTCAATTTTCATTAAAAGATATTGAATGGTTCAAGCTTACCACAATTCATACGAATAACACAGATACGTTGATTAGCAATGAATTCTGGCACAAACTGGCACAAATTTCCATCTGCCTATGTTCCAGGCTTTTATTGAGCAAAATATATGCTGGCCTCAACGCACTGATGCTTTATCAAGCTATTTTAAACAAGTGGTTTCGAACTAACGCTCCCAAGTGTGTATATCAGCGAGTCTGACCAATGAGCCACGTTTCGACAAGTGTTTGAAAAAATGTTATCTTTTCCCGTCTCCCCTAACAACCAAGATAGTATTTATAGCCCGACCAATCGTGGTTAGGCTTTCATTTGTTGCGCTCCAATCAATTTGGAGTTTACATGGTAGGCTATTTCTGTAACGTAAATTTTTTTCAAACACGTTAAAAAAAAATCTTATGAGCAGAAATGATTTTATGCTGTCAGGCACCCCCAATATTTTATTTCGGGTATAATTTATTAATTCCTGGACTATTTGCGTAACGTTTTACATATTATTTGTCAGCAAGCCCTAAGGAACCCAAAAATACTAATTTAAAGGAGCTACGTGGCTGCGTTCAAAATATGCAATTTCTTCTACCTCCTGTTTCGAAGATGTGCTGTCTGGGTACTGTTATGTTTTCAACCGTAAACCCATCTAATGTTATCTTTTCTAATAAGAGTCTGTTATGATTTATAAACCTAACTCTGGGAAAGGGTAGTGTATTTTATCACTGTCCGTCTGAAAAAAAATTAGTGCATGTAGACTTACACGCGTGATGGCAGCATTTGCGTATCGCGCGAAGCGTGTTTAGTGTTCGGCTTTCTGCCTCTCCCTTCTCGCTATCCTTTTGTCCATCTGTTCGTTCGTTTTGGTAACGTAATATAATTAATGTTAGGATTAATTTAGGTCATTACGCAGGGCCTCTCAATGCTTTTCCAAGAAATACAGCACACGTTTCATTGAAGAAAGCGGGTAATAATACAGTAAGCTTTTATATCAACGTGAAAGCGTTACAATTTGCAGACGAAGCAGAAAACAAGGGGGATTTCGAGTACATTCCTTGTGACAGCACTGTCATTTTACCATTGCTCTTCTCTTTATTAATTTTATTTGTTAGGCTTCATATTTACCTAATAATTTATATATGTGGATTAGAATATTTCATGACAGTATTATAACTCAAACCTTCTTCTTGAATGCTCATAGTAAGAGAGGTAGAGTGTGATCAAATAACGCGTGGAGAAGACAACTGGAGACAGACATGGAGGGGATGGCACGGGACAGGGAGAAGACAACTGGAGACAGACATGAAGAAGACACGGAAGGACCTTGAACTGATGGCACGGTATAGTATGACGTGGCACACGTTTATTGAAGGTCAAGGCTCATTGGGGAGCTGATGGATGAATGATTTTTATGATGGTCATGATGATGGTGATGATGATGGTGACGATGATGATGGTGATGATGATGATGATGGGGATAATGATGGTGATGATGATGATATGTAGGATTTCATGAAGGTGAACAGCAAGACGGTGTAGAAGAAGCTTCATTTGTAGTAGAATTTGTGATTGATCAAGCTTTGGTTAAGGGTAGAGTTATCCAAATACAGACACTCTTGATTCATTTCCTGGATTTCAACCTGGCAGTTGAATCTAGACGGCGTTAGTCAACATACTAAGGTCTACGGCATGGTAAGGAAATAGTCTTACTTTGACAAAGTTCTCTGTTTTTTCCCCTGAATACACTTTCACACCCGACAGTTGACTTTTCATCGAGCAGTCTAATAGTTCACTTCTACATCTTATAGTTCATTATCAGTACCACTCACTTCTTTCTAGGTTGATGAGAAATATAAGGACAAAAAAAATAAACACTAACACTGTGGACAAAGCTGAATAAATTTCCGGCTTCAATCCTACAATAACACGACAACTACAGACTAGGTTTTTTTACTAGCTTTCTTATCTTTATTCTTTTTTCTTGTAAGTATAAACAGTACGTGTAAATAGTTTCGTTTTGGAAATTCCATATACCTCACTTTTACAAGAGGACAAGCAGAACATTATAATGTTACAGCCACATTTAAGACGATATTTTTCAATACATGTTACTTTACTGTTGTCGCGAGTTGTCTCTCGTGCTCTGCAGTATTGACCCACTAATGCTCAAACTTCGAGTAAAAGGAAGAGTTTTCACAAGTATGCAACCTTCGCTCAAAATTACTCTTGACAGATATGTAAATAGTGGGTTTTATGCCTCTGTTTTAGAGAGTCCCACATGGATTTTAGAATGTCATGTACCACAACTGTGTCTTCTAAGTTGATTGTAAACTTTATATTCTCCCCCAACCTCTGTGAGAAATATATTTTTGAATCGTATTTAATGAACCCCCAGCTGAAGGTAATTCATCAAAGTATTAATTGAATAGCTCTGTATATATGGATTAACAAAATAACAAGAAAACGGGTGCAACCATCAAATTCACTCAGTCAAGGTATAAACTTCATCTACTGATTTATATTTACATAGATAACAAGAGATTTATTTACGAAAATATTGTCGAAACAAGGGTAAAGAATGACAATATGTGATCTTTAAAAAAAACATGGGTATTTCGTCCTCGAAAATGTTAAGGGTGGAATACTTTTAGTGTCCAGAATCTGTGTTGCTCAGATCACTTAAATGTCAATTTCCAGGACAAGGTTGTTGCTGTGGACTGGTGTAGTTAATGCTGATTCTCCAGTGACTTCTTGACTGTTCCTTCTCTCCTCAGGAGACGATTGGCTTTGTAGGAGCCTGTTCCTTGCATTGCACGAATAACTGCCTCAAATTCACCTCTTCGAGTGTCCTATAGACCCATCTTTTGTAGTTGGTGTCCAGCGTTGTATTCTGGTAACTAATAATAATACCAAAAGCTGAGAGAAAAGAGAAAATCGTATCTTCCTTAAGTTTCATGTGTCATGATGTAAGTAAGCATTAGGTGACCTTCAATGATAATTGATTATGTTTGCTTCGCGCTTCTCGGATTTGCTAAGATTAAGACACAGATAAAACCAAGATGGGCCCGGTAAATTTTAGTATAATGACCGCAGTGTCAGGGGTACAGCTTTGAAGGGGTACTTAGCTCCAGTAAGATGTCGGTTGGCTTCTGCTCCAGCCAATGTTTGTTCTTTGCAGGTTATGGATTGGTTCACTCTCGTCACTGGTCAAGTCTGGTGGCAGCAACACGTCCCTCGTAGTGTCATGGGGTAACTGTGAAGATGGTCCAGCATCTGTTAAGAACCGTCTGCTGTAGGTGTCTAGCTTTGACTGCAGGCCACTTATACCACTCACTTGTTCCACCGATAGCACCATCAATTGATACCACCGACTAGTATCATAAAATAAAAGAGAAACAAATACCCTCCTGAGTATTGGGTTTCCTGACACGAAAATCAGGTGTCCCTCCCTTCATTCCACCATCCCATCTGCCTCAGAACGTTACCCTCTCTGATTATATTTATTAATCCCAGTGAGCAGAAAATGCTCATTGCATTTACATGAAACAAGTTTAGATATACATATGCACTAGTTAAAATGTTAATATAATAAGTATGCACACCAGTTCTGTTATCATCCTCTCCCTGCTTCATATGGAACTTGGGACTGCCTCTGCTTGTGGTTCTCTATAACAAACCCGCATAAAGCAGTCACTAGCTCTTGCAGTGGTGGTTCATGAAGCCATCATTCTATATGCTGAGGTTGCCAGCCTTGTATGACTTGGACATGCACTAGCAGTTTTCACATGTCAATAAAAGCAAAATATAGAATTATAAAATGTACAACTCATCCCAAATATCTTTTAGGAATACTGTCTTCTAGCTCAGAGAAATAGTTAAAGCAACTTCATTTTTACATTTCAAATGCCAAGCCAATAGCATGCAAGATGCGCATATTTCCCCTTCTCTCAAGAAACATTCCGTGTAACAAACGCAAAAAAAATATGTTGTTTACAATTTACCATATATTGTATGCCACCTTCCGTCCATTATCGATCATGTTTACACTAACGAGTTCATAATCTATCCCAAGTAATCTCTTTCAAGATGGATAAGTATTCTCCGACCCGTCTTGTACGGAAATGGTTATCTCATTTACCCGGTCTCTCATACATTATGTCTGCTCGTAAATCTGTTACAACATTTCATTCCACAGATTATGATGTCAATATGAGTTCAAACGAAAGTGATTGATTACTATAATCAGCAAATGATGGTCGCCGAAGTCGCGACCTGACAATAATTGAGGGAAGGGAGTGTAAACAATGATTAAGTAGAGAAAATTCGACGTAGCACAATAATGTCGGCGATAAACATGAATGCTAGGAAAAGTGAACGGACAATTCTGCCACATAATTTTTTCTTCACTTCAAAGAAAAGATCACGTTCTATTTTATACATTTCATAAGTAAAGTGAAATTTAGTCAGCTAACTTACGGATTTTCACTGTGAGTGCGGTGAAAGTACCTTTAAACCTGGGTACACTACACATTAAGTGGCGGCGGTAGCGAGCTAAGTTAAAAATTCATTTTCCACCCTCAAACAGTTAAAGATCTACCAAATAATTCCCTGAGATCTACCGAAAGATCAAAAGCAACCGGTTAGTGACCCCTGTTCTAGACGTGTACATCGGAATTGTGAAGATTTTTGTGTAACTAGGAATTTTGCCTCCTTTTGGCGAGGCTTCTTCTTTTTCTTTGATCCTTAGCCGTCGACAGTCAAAGCAGTCAGTGGCCATCACGCCTGGTGGCGTCTTGTAGGGCAACAACAAATTGATTCCACTTTGCTCGGTCGGTGGCCATCCTTCGTACAGTGCCCCAACTCTGGTTCATTCTTTGCATCTCAGCCTCCACAGTCCTCCGCCAAGTTGTTTTTGGTCGGCCTCTCTTTCGTTTCCTTCAGGGGTCCATAGCATAGCTGTTCTTGTGATGGCATCGGGGTCTCTTCTGAGGACATGGCCAACCCAGCTCCAGCGTCTTCCAGCTATGATGGTGTGCATGTTCTCTTGCTTGCTCCGAGTAAGCAGATCTTGGTTGGTGATGGTATTCGGCCAAAAGATTCGGTGAATTTTTCTTAGGCAGGTTGTGTGGAAAGAGGACAATTTCGACATTTCGTTCTCTGTAACTCTCCAGCATTCCGCACCATAGAGAAGCACAGAAAGCACACAGCTCTGATATAATCTTTATTTTGTGCTTGTGCTGTACTGAGAGGACTTCCAGATGTTGTTTAGAATAAAAAAAGGCTGTTCTTGCTTTGTATATTCTGTTGTCGATGTCCTTGCTTGCTCCGCCATCTTGTGTTACTATGCATCCTAGGTATGTGAAGGTGTCTGTCTGTTCCAGTTGTTGATTCCTTACTGTTTTGGGCTCGGGTTTGCTCACATTGAGTGTAATGACCTCTGTTTTCTTTAGATTGATATTAAGGCCCCCCTGCTGGCTATACTTATTAAGTCTATCCTCTTTTTCTTGGATGTGTTGATGTGAATGTGCTAGTAGTGCAATGTCATCTGCATATTCCAGATCTTCCAATGTAGAAAACGTAGTCCATCTTATTCCTCTTGGACTTCCTTCTGTTGTCTGCCGCATCACCCAGTCTTTGACTGTTAAAAATAGAGTAGTTGATAAGGGGCATCCCTGTAGCACTCCTGTCTTCACCTCAAAGGTTAGGTTGCTCTGCCCTATGCTTCACGTAAAGTTGGCATAGAGGCTTTTTATGATTGACACTATGCAGCTTGGAATTCCATAAGCCCTCAGTATTTCCATAGACTGTCCCTATGTATACAGTCAAAAGCCTTTTTAAAATCAACGAAATTAATGTACAGCTATCTCTGCCATTCTGGTGAGGCGCGACCCGCTTAACCTAGTGGGATGAGTTGATTTGAATTATTCGGTCCAGCGGCCTGTCAACTTAAGCACTTTGCCTATTTCTGTTTGTGTCTACTGCTATTTTAATTTTCTTGGCACTTTAGTGCATTGTCGCGCATTTTCTCTGTGTCAGTCTGACAGCGCTAGAGGACGCCCCTCACGTGTTCCCTTGGTTCTTATACATTAGCCGACAAAAAGATTCCGTGATGTCGGTCGGCCAGTGGTCGCGCAACGCTTTTGGTGTCTGCTGGATCAGGCGGAAAAACACCTTACGAGGCCCGGCAGTTCGGTAGAACTCTCCCCGTAAAAGGTGAGTTAGGAACACTTTTATCCTGTCGCATTGAGACAGAAGCGAAAGTTGCAGCGACTTTGTCATGGGCAAATTTTACCGCTATCTGCGACCACCTACACGACTTAGAAGCATATTTGGAAAACGTGTGGAGTATATAAGAGAGTTCTTTAAATCCATCCGTTTACTTGCAGCAAAAAAAAAACCAAACTCGCGAAGTGGGTTTCTATCTTCTACCAATATGGCTCATTTCCTGTACACCTTGTTACAAAGACATTACTTTAGAATAAAGTAAGATGTTGTATATGATAAAACATTGCACAGAGAGGATCGGGTGTTTTCATTCTATATTTGGGAGACATGACTTTTGCAGTAACGCGCAGAAATTTCCATGTGGAAGTATTTGAATTACCCCACAAAACACGCAAGTTTTGACACGTTTGGTGGGGGTTCGAAATAGAGGAACAACTAAATTCCTGATTGGACCCTGCCTAAATCGTAACAAAGTAGACAAGTGCAATATAACCTGACACTTTAGCTAATTTAGAACATTGTGAAAATCTACCTCGTGCCAAGAAGAAAACCAGACCTTTCCAGAGTTAAGACTAAAATCAGCTTTCATTTATTCCACCGGACCCTTGTTTGAGCGTCTTTGGGATTTACACCCCAGGAAAACTCTACTATTTTAACACGGCAACCGGAATCTGAGTGAACTGAGCCACAAGTCGAAGTGGGAACTTATTGCTAAAGTAACAACACCCCAGACCAAGGGTAAGAGGCCTTTACAAGTGCCTTTATTACTCTGCGCTAGCAGCCTGTAAATCTGAGGGAACTGTAACACAGTCAAAAGTGGGAACTTATTGCTAAAATAACAACACCCCAGACCACGTGTAAAAGGCATCATCAAGCTGCCTTACACTATTTCTCTAAGCCAGCAGTCTGTGAGCCTAAAGATTGGAGTAAATTGTAAATTTTGAATTCTATATTTATTTCGTTATTAACATGTGAACAAATACGTATATATTGACATGTGAATATTAATATGTGAAAATTGCTAGTGGATGTCAAAGTCATTTGAGTCTGGCAACCTCAAATTATAGAATAATGATTTCATGAACCACCACTGCCATGGCTGGTGACTGCTTTATTGCGAGTTTCTTATACTTACTTACTTAGTTACTTAGTCGTTCCCCTTCTACCGTGAGGTGTAGAGGTTTGGGAGAGAGAGTGCCAGATTATCCTATCGGCTGTCTTCCTCCTTGCATGGTTCCATTCTAGTCCTCGGTCCTTCAAAGATTGTCTAATGTTGTCCTCCTAGCGGACTCTGGGTCGTCCTAGGGGTCTGGATCCCTGGCTCTTTGTTTCCCATGCTTGTCGTGGTAGCCGATCTTCTCCCATTCTGCAGACGTGGCCAACCCATCTTAGTTGGGACTGTTCTACATGGGTCTGCAAAGGGTGGGATTTTAGGCCTTGACGTATCGTCTGGTTGCGGACCATGTCTCTTCTTGTTACTTCAACCACCTTCTTCAGATACCTCATTTCTGAGGTTTGGATCTGGCTTTTGTAGGTTGTAGTCACTGCCCATGACTCGCATCCATACGTCAAGACTGGGACATAGGGAAGCGGTATACAGCCATCTTCGTTTTCTTACCAACCTCTCTCTTGCTGAGGAATCCTCGATTTATGGCCTGAAAAAGTCTCGAGGTGCTGCTTTTCGAGCGGCCAACTCTTCTTTGATGCCTCCCTTTTGGTCTATAATAGCTCCAAGGTATTTAAAGTGGTCGACTTCCTCCAGGACCTGTTCTCCCAGCTTAATCTTCTCGTAATATCACCATGGATTTTGTTTTAGAGCTGCTTATGACCATCCATCTCTTCTCCAGCTCTTCCTTCCAGACTTGCAGGTTGGATTGGACAAGTGCCTCTGATTTAGCAATCAGGGCAATATCCTCAGCAAATGCCAGCTCTGAAATACAGACCTGGCTCATCTTCCAGTACCCCATTGAATACATTCTTGTTCTTTTCTTACATGCCTTGATGACATCGTCCATGAGGAGTATGAAAATATAAGGTGACAGGATATCACCTTGTCTTACACCAGTGGTGGTCCTGAACTCTTCTGACTTATGGTTTGCTGTCCTCACGCAATTTCAGTAAGACTTGTAAAAGCTCTGTATAGCATGAATCAGAGGTGCTGGAATGTTCTTCTTTGCCAAACAGTCCCAAAGTTTGCTCCAGGGGACCCTGTCAAACACCTTTTCCAGATCTATGAAACAAAGATGAATCTCACTCTTATACTCAAGGGCCTTTTCACCCAGCTGTCTGAGTGTGAAAATTAGGTCTTGAGTACTTCGGTTGGCTCGGAATCCGCACTGGACCTCATCCACTTGTGGCCCACCTAGGCGTCGGTGTCTCTGCTCTAGGATTCTAGAGTAGATTTTACAAGGGACACTGAGAAGGGATATGCCTCTATGGTTTTCAAATTGTCAATTATCATCCTTTTTGAAAATTGGTGTTATAATGCTAATCTCCCAATCTTTTGGTATGGTCTCGTTGCACCACGCTGCCTGTGGGACCCTTAAGAGTAATAGGTCCCCAGATGCTCCCATGTATTTAACCATTTCTGGTGTTATACCATCATGCCCTGCTGCTTTGTCCATTTTGATTTTCTCCAGTGCTGCCTTCAGTTCGTCCACCTTTATGTCATCTTCACCATCATTGGTTTTCTCTTCTGTGCTAGTGGTTATCATTTCTGATGCTTCACCATGCTCACCATCCAGGAGTTCTGAGAAATATTCTGTCCTTCGTTCCTTTACTTCCCTCGGGGCATTAAGCAATTTGTCTTGCTTGTCCTTTATAAATTTGAGAGGGCATTGTTTTTCCTTCTTCATGTTCTTTAGGGTCTTATAGAACAATTTCTGGTTTTCTTGCACATCGCTTTCTAGCTTTTCTCCAAATTCTTCCCAGGACTTCTGTTTTGCTGCTAGCACCTTGTTCTTTGCTTCTGTTCTGAGTGTCACATATTCTCTATATTTCTCCATTTGTCTGTTGCCGTCATTTTGGACGGTGGGAAAAACGCCAACCTAATGTATGTTTGGTTTAATGAGATCAAAGAGAGACAAATGTTTATTACCTTTCTGTGACAGGTTTTACTGGTGATTATCTTTTCCTGTCTTATGTTGTCCTGTCTCAGGCAATGTCTTATAGTTAACATGTCTTAAGTCTATTTATAGGATCATATACGGAGTATCTTTATCACCCGTTTGGGCGGAAACGCCTGGTCTGGGTTTGCCTCAATCTGGTCCATGCTCTTTGGGCATGCGCGGGTCTTGGCGGCAAAAGCCGGGAGACTGATTCAGAGAGAGTGTACCTGAGGCTTAGAACGGATGTACCGATCCGTAGATTTCTCTCTGCCAAGTTTTCGATAGGGATTGGAAATTCTGGGAATGACTGTTTTGTCATTCTTCCGTCCCTGAATGTTTATTTATGCCAGTATTGGATGTGTTGTGTTACCTTAGAGTGTAAGGATTCTATGAGAAGGTAACTGAAACATTATTCGATCTTTTCGTCTCGTTTAGATCTTACAGGTACATTTATCGCTGATGGCGACATAGTGAGTGAAGCTCACAAGGAGTTATTATACTGTACTCCAGTATGGCTTCATATTCGTAAGACCAGGTCTAAGTTGACCTGTTACATACATAAGCCTAAGAATCATCTTTATGGTTCCGCAATGCAGGCGGAATATGGTTTGGCAGAAAATATATTTAATCTCAGAAGCTTGCGTAAACTGAGAGTGACCTGATTATCGAGGCCCATAACGCTGTATTTCTGTTGCAGTTTAATACACCACATTGATAAGTATGTTTTGTGGCTATCGCATTGATAAAGGCATTTCTTTGCTGTGATGTTCCTGCTTTCATAGGGTCATACTGGACGCGTAGATGAAAGGTCAACTCGTTCCGACACAGTGCTGATATCGAGTGAGAATGTAGATGTAAAGTACGCGAATGTGTGTATAGTTCTGTTGAGTTGACAAGTCACTCACTCAATCATAAGCAGAAGTCAATAAGGGCAGACTACTGGCGACGTTTCATACATTTATTAATGGACATACACTTCGACCTCACAGGTACAGTCATTTGAACATGTTGGCACAACAATCATCGTATATTTGAAAATGGGTGACAATATCAGATGTATAGTTATGTGGTACATCAATATAAAGGAACGATAGAAGGGAAACACTCCATCTCCTGGTTGTCTATCGTCTCAGGTTCTAACTGACTGATCGCGTCAGTTAAGGTGGATACATACAACATCAACAATAATGGTTCACTGTCCGAACCTTCTCCTGGCTAAGATTCTCAAGCCGAAAGTTCATCCAATGGTTATGACGACCATGTTAAACCACAGTAATGGGTTTCATATTATCTAGCTCCCTGTACCATCATCAGGTAGTAAGACATTTTCTGTTCTCCGATGATAGTCTTACAATGGCGGGAATCAAAAATGGCTCCTCCTCCGTGAGCTTCGCTCACCTGGGATGGAGAAGTATGAAGCAGAATTACTTCGATATATAATCATAAATGTCCTCATTGCTTCTATCTATTTCTGCTATCAATAAGCTGGTTACTGGAGTAATCTGGTGCTGCTAAATTACATGTCATCTTCATCTGTGGTCAGCAATCCGAGATGCACGATAATACGTCTCTCGTTTCGGCTTAGCAACAAAGTTCAACCAAAAAAAAGGGTTTTGTTTTACCTTGGTTTAGAAAACACATACAGGCGAATAACGCACGCCATTCCTAGGCGTTAATAATGAATATAGGAGAATCTCTGATAATACCATTATACAGAGACACCATCTCCTTCCTAGAATAGATCACAAATCACTCTTTAAACTTTCTAAATAACCAGCCCTAGACACGACGACATGACAGCCTTTTCTGTTCTCTCCCAGAACTGCGCATGCCTAACAACGCCTTTTCCCCCCCCAGAGTTCAGCTCACAAAATAGTCCGACATAGAAATACAAAGATACAAAGATATAAGAGCCAATCACCTTAATTAGTCAAGGAATACATATAAATTCAGGTCATAAACATTTTAAGCAAGACCAATCTGTTTCTGGCCATACCTGACGCAAAAATGACATAAACAGTATTTATACGCCAGATTGTAATACAAGAAAAGATAACCCATGTAATCGAATCTAACATCGACCGATCCGGGTTCTGTCCCCTTACTCTCAGAATCACAGATTCTCAATTAAATACTTTTCATCAGACAAATAGTTACACTTTGCATTTGCATGCCTACCTACCGTAATCTGTGCGTCACAGACTAATATGTGCGCAACAGACTACCACACCCCCCCAGGAAAAAAATGAAAATCATTTTTTTTTCATCTGCGAGCAACATACAACAGGCTCACAACGCACCAATAATGCGCAGATGACAAATATCAGCAATTTATAATGCCAAATTAAGGCAAAGTCGAAGTATAGCTCGACAGGTGAGAATATATCTCAACATCTCAGAGAAAGTATTTCTCTAAGTATAAATATTTCCAGGGAGGTGTCACCAACGCATACTACAATACTGGCAATGACATAATGTATACAATAATTTCAATCACAATTTCATATTAAGTACTATAAGTTCATACTTGACAGAAAGAAAAAATCGTCATAAGAGTAGCGGTGAATATACATTAGTAGCCGCTAAGTGTTTATACAATCACTATATCATATATCACAAATGTGTACATATTTTGATATAGAAAAAAAACTGTTGTAGAGTTAGACACATTAAAAAGTCCAAGATTTAACAGTTAGGTGGAATCATGTGGGCATCTAGACAGAATGTCTGCCATCACATTTTCTGACCCACGGATAGCTCGCACCGAGAAATGAAAAGGTTGAAGAGCAATGGCGTATCGAGTTGATCTCGAGCTCTTCAAGTTTTTACTTTGAATAGCCGTAAGAGCTTTCTGGTCAGTTTCCACTATGAAATGCGCGCCAAGAAGGAATCTTTGAAGTTTGAGAATAGACCAAACCATCGCCAAAAGTTCACGGTCTAAAACCGAGTAATTCCTTTCTGCCGCATTAAGTTTTCGTGAGATATACATTACAGGATGCAGAGTTTCAGAGTACTCTTGCATTAGTGCCGCTCCAATCCCAGTGGATGAAGCGTCACTACGAAGAACAAATGTCTTATCTGTAGTAGGTAACACTAAAATAGGTGGTGTTGAAAACAAATTTTTAATCTTATCCAAAGAGGATTGGCATTCCTGAGACCAGTGACCATATTAGGAGACCCTTTCTTTAGTAACGAAGAAAGCGGTGCCATGATAGAGGATAGATTCTGAATGAATCGTCCATAAAATTGTATAAGACCTAATAGACTTCTCACTTGCTTTTTAGTCTTAGGAATAGAGATGTTAAGTATTTTACTGGTATTATGGTCCTCTGTCTTTAGGAAACCATGACCGACACGGTGACCTAGGAAAGAAATTTCGCTAAAACCAATACATGCTTTAGAGGGTTTCGCTGTCAACTTATGCTCGCGTAAGGTAGACAGTAATTCATATAACCCTAAATAGTGATCTTCCCAAGTATCACTGAAAAGACAGATGTCGTCTAAGTACGCAATGACATCTGAACGATGAGATAGGATTCGACGCATCATGCGTACGAATGTAGCTGGGGCGTTCATAAGGCCGAAAGGCATGAAATTCCATTGAAACAAACCCCTAGGTGTAGAAAAAGCAGTAAGAGGTTTGGCTCGTTCACTTAATGGGACTTGCCAATATCCCTTTGACAAATCAAGTTTAGTGAAGAAATGAGATTTAGAAAGCCTAGTAAGTAGCTCTTCTAGTAAAGGCATAGGTTCGGCATCGAACTTCGTAACCTGATTCAGTTTGCGATAATCAACGCAAAGACGTATGTTATTGTCTTTTTTTCCGAACAATAACCATCGGCGAAGAATATGCTGAACTGGATGGTTCGACTATTTTTAATTCTATCATCTCATCCAACTCTTTCTCGACCTGTGTCTGAAAATGTATAGGTATAGGATATGGTCTGACCCTAATAGGATTATGGTCAGTTAGAATAATGTCATGTTCAATGACATTGGTGTGTCCAGGAATGTCAGTAAGGACATCCTGAAATGTTTGTAACATAGAAGAAACTTGTCGCTGTTCCTCTAGAGATAAATTAGGAGAAACAGTAAACGTTTTTCCATGATTCACTAGAATGGAGTGGAATCACTGGAAGAGGGAGATTTACATCCGAGAAACTTGTTTCTTCATCCTGTATTACTGACAAGGATGAGTAATGACCATGTGCTACTGGGGAATCGTCCGTTGCCTGGAAAATAGGCAGCAAATACTCAGGACGTTCATGGAATTCCGTAAGCATATTGATGTGGAAGGTTTTATGCTTTCCATCAATATCGACAATGTAGTCAACATCGGAAATTTTCGAGATTATATCGAACGGACCTTTCCATGAGATAAGAAGTCTGTTTTCCCTACAAGGTAGCAGAACATATGCTTTGTCCCCAGGACAAAGTTGTCGTAAGGTTCTCTTCTTATTGGCAAATTGCCTTGCCTTCTGTTTGGCAAATTCAGAAGAAGAAGTTGCTAATCTGCATGCTTCGATAATCTTGTGTCTAAGCGCGATGACATATTCGTAAGAAGATTTTGTGTCATCATCAATATTATCAGCGGTTATAAGATCATGAAGCAAAGACATAGGGCCGCGCGGTCGCGCGCCGAAGACAAGTTCAAAGGGAGAAAATCCTGTATGTTCATTGGGGACCTCTCTATACGCAAAGAGGGCCGCGGGCAAAACCCTATCCCAATCTTGAGGATGATCCTCAGTTATCTTCCCTAGTAAGTTTTTGAGTGTTCTGTTCAGACGTTCCACCATCCCATTAGACATAGGATGATAGATACTACTCAATGATCTATCTATCTTCAGAGTAGACATCACTTGAGACATGGTATCCGATATCAATTGGGTGCCATGATCTGATAATATTTCTCCGGGGAATCCCAGACGAGAAAATATTAGCCAAAGAGCGTCTGCAATATCGGCAGTGGAAATGCTCTTCAGAGGTATAGCCTCTGGCCAACGTGTGCACATGTCAACACACGTTAAGATAAACTGATGTCCTCTGGCAGATTTGATCTTAAACGGACCAATAATGTCTATTGCCATTTTCTGAAACGGCCGAATAGGAATATCTGCAGCCTGAATAGGTGCAGCATGGCGTGGACCTTTGGATTTGACTTCTTGACATACCTTACAAGATCGACAATAAATCCGTATGTCTTTGTTTACAAAAGGCCAAAAGAAAGCCGCAAGAACTCTAGACTTAGTACGGGAAAAACCCATATGTCCAGCACACTGAGAGTCATGAGCGTGCTGCAAAACTTTAACTCTCAAATTCTTGGGAACAAGAATCTGAGAATGCATTGACGTAGTAGAGTCTTGGACCATACGCACAAGTACGCCATTCTTCATTGTAATCCAAGATTTTCGATTTGTATCTTTATTTGGATCACCTTTTGTTGCAAGAGTGAAGAATTTCTTTAGAGTGGGATCATCTTCTTGCTGTTTTATAAATGAGTCACGAGAAATTACCAAGGGATCATCTTGGTTATGCACTTCAGTATCTTCAGTAGATGAAGTTTGAGGCATATTGAGAGCTTGTGCTCTTGTGACTACTGCATTAGCAGTTTGCATATTTTGATCTTCCCAAGCAGCAATTTGTTGCGGAGTGCATTCTTTGACTCCGTGAATACGACCAATGATGAGATCAGCGATCGGATTCGGCAGAAGACATGCGTGCACATCTCCCGTAAAGAAAGGAGTAGCGATATTGATGATAGCAGTAGAGTACTTCTCTAAGGTGCCGCCAAATGTTACACATTTGACTACCTTGCCAGTGGCAAGGGAAGGATCTACGAGTGACTGTCTAACACCAATGGTGGTGCATCCAGAATCAAAAAGAATTGAGACTGGGCTATCATTTACTAGACCTTTATGTAAGACAAGAGATCCTCTTCCATCATGTGCGACTGACGCAGGAAGAGCAGGAAGAGGGTGACCACAACTCAAAGTAGACACCGTAGTTGGTTCAAATAATGTTTTGCATTGGGGGCATTGAGATGCTCTCCCAAAATCAAACGCAGAACATGCCATATTATTAGAGTTTTTATTATCATTAGTCTGATCACAGGCTTCATGTGACTCTTGCTGTGCAGAGTTTGCCTGATAATGTGATTTATGTCCCTTATATTGCGATCTACCTCGCTTATCATTGCCTCTCCAATTATTATTTCCTCTATTGTAACCCCTATTTGGGTTTGAGTCATAGTTCTCATGGTTACAATCATTATGTTCATTATAATGAGTATCTCTGTAACTATGGTCTTGTTGTCTCCATGATGGATGACTTGGATAGTTCCTATAATGACTTCCTCTGCGGAAATTCCTATAATTGTGGCAACCCCTGTATCGAGGGCTGTCAACTCGTCTCCAGTTCTTCGAAGAAGAACCTTGAAATGATTGATTACCTTGATTTTGATAATTATTCGAGTTACTCTTTTTATCAAACCTGTTTTGTGGTCCTTGAAATTTGTGTGAGTAATTAGGGTTGTATGGTGTTGCTGAAGCAACTGGCATACTTTCCTTAACCTTAGCATTGCTAATAGCTACGTCCGGATGTGCAGTGACGTATTGGGTACAATATTGCTCCATTTCTTTTAGTGTCTTGGGTTTACGCTCATGTAGGAATTCAAGGAATGGTTTATTTACACTTGACATAATCTTGTCTCTGAGCAAAAAGTCCATAAGGGCTTCATTTGTCTTTTCTGTTTTGGACAGTTCAATCCAACGATTAAATGTAAGACGTGTCTTTGCAATGCATTCTGAGAATTCTACACCTGTTTCAGGTACCATTCTCTTAAACAAAAGACGGTAACCTTCCTCTGTTACTTGATATTTTTTCAATAAGGCTGCTCTGATAACATTATAATTATCCTGGTCAGCCTCTTCTACCAAGCTTAAACTAGTCAGAGTGTCACCTTTCAGTATCTCTGATAACTGACTAGCATATTGTGATCTATCCACATTATGATTTCGACAAGAACGTTCAAACCTATCTAGCCAAACTGTTATATCGTCACTGGATGGATTAAATGCTGGTAGCTTAATCTTTTAAATAAAAGGTTCACCACTACCACAAGATGACTGATTAACATTACCCATGTTTGTCAATTTCAATTTTTCTAATTCTAATGCTAATAGTTTTTCCTCATGTTCCCTTTTTGCTTTTCTCTTCTCGGCTACAGCTTCTAATCTTTTATTTTGAGCATCAGCTTCTAATCTTTTATTTTGAGCATCAGCTTCTAATCTTTTATTTTCAGCATCAGCTTCTATTTGTAATCTTTTTTCTTCTTTTTCCATTTCCATCTGGATTCTCTTTTCCTCCCCCTGCATCTGCAATTTCTTTTGTTCAGCTTCCAATTCCATTTTTTTCTCCTCAGCTTTTTGTTTTTTCTCTTCTTCCTTCTGTGCTTTGGCTTAATGAGAACGTGCAAACTCTTTTAACTCCTCAGGAGTCATCCCAAGGGCTCTCCCTTGCTCAATAAAGTAGTCTAAAGTTGCCATAATGTTTAACTATATGTGACTAGTTACCTGAAATAGTCAATGAAATTTATTTCAAAGTAAATGAGAGCAAGTTCCATAAACTTGAATAATCAGCTACCTTTATCCCAATCTCTGTGGGAGACAAGCCTTTAATAAGGTCTTGTATACTCACTTGTATAATAATAATAATAATAATAATAATAATAATAATAGTAATAAACTACAAGTTTATTCTATACTACAAGTGTACGATCAAATATATCTTATAGCATATGTCAACCAACAACATAAATAAAGGACAATCAAGAAAGACAATACGAAAACATTCGCAGAAATCAAATAAGTTAAATAGACAAACTGAAGAAAATAATCACAGAACCTGTGATGATAACTGCGCAGTACAAACAAATAAAAAAAGAACAAAACAAATGACGTCACAGTGTATAAATATAAAGTTGTATAGAACTAAATAAAAGTGGTTAATCTCTTAAAGAGTAGACCTACAAATACAAACAAAACAAAACAAAACTAAATGAACAGAAAAATATTACAAAAACAACGATAGGTACGAACAACAGTCGTCACAGCTAACTAACAAATTAAATACTGCGTCTATCCACAAATACCTCTATTACGTTTCTCTTATAATGCGTCTGACATATACACAACACTATTTGCTGTTCATAAATATATAATCAAAATATAATCAAATAGCATTTAAGGGCAAAGGAGGTTACAAAACGGTTATATTGGAGCACAGCAGAAGATATATATATGGGCTGTTATGCTTCTTCACTGGTATCTCGTTCGTAAGTCCGTAGCAAAACTGCTGAGGTGACTGGTGTGTATGTGTGTCCTGAAAATACCCTGTTCAACCAAAACCCATTTAAGGGTTACAAAACGGTTATATTGGGGTATATAGGGTGTTATGTTCTTCACTGGTAGCTGGCTGTCTGGGATTCCTGGATTCTCTTTGTCCGTTTGTGGTGCCGTGTCGCGCTCATGGTGTTTTTTATGTCCTGCCTCAACTATCTGGCTCGTTTAGTTTTGTGTGTTTCTACGCTCATAGTTTCTGTTGCTTTTGTCTTCTTGCTCTCCTGTATCTGTGACAGTGCTTTTTCAATTATCGTTGGTAGTAGCTGTTCTAGCGTTTCTTGGATGATTTCTTTTACTGCTTGGTTGTTCGTTTTAGTTTCTCGCGTGCTGTTTGATGATATTTCCTCAATGGCTATTCTTTCTGCTTCTATTCTTTGGAGTAGTTTTGTGTTTTTTTTTCTGTCAGCTCTGTCAGCTTCTTGACATCTGTTTCTACTTGCTGCTGGATTCTTTTCATTTCTTCCATCATGTGTTTTATGTTCTGCATGTCTATCGCATCTTCTCCACTGTAAGTTGGTTCTTCGGCGGCCTGCTTGCTGTTGTTCTCGATTCGCAGTTTCATTTTCATTTCTCTGACTTCAGCGGTCAGCTTGTGTAACTGTCGTCTGTCTATCGTGCGTTGTTTTTCTGCAACATCCGCAGCCACTCTGTGTTTTGCCTCCTTGAAGGGAATGTTTTTGGAAACCGCTTCCTTCAGGATGCTCTTGGTTTCCTGGAACATTGGGCAGCCTCGGTATCTAGCCCCATGGTTTCCGAGGCAGTTTGCACAGGTGCGGTTTGAGTTTATTGCTTTGTTGTTGTTGTCCTCCTTCGCCTTGGGACAATCGCACAATATCGACAGACTGCATCTCTCCTGCACGTTTTCTTTGTGTGCGAAAACTGCTGGCAGTTTGAGCACTGCATCACCGGAGGGATATAGGCTTCTGTCTTTTTGGTTGTGGTTTCGAGCGTCAGTCTCTCGGGTCTTGTCGATCCTTCTACCGTAACTATCATCAGATTGGTATCTTTCTTGGCCCAGGTTTTTAGTCTTTCGACCTGCGTGATTTTTAGATTTGCGTTTTCATCCTGAAGGCGTCTGTGGACCTCGGCTTCGGAACAACTGGTATCCACCCCTCGGATGACCAACTTCTTTGTTGTTATGTATTTCTCCACCACCACTATTATTTGGTGGGGCAACTGGACTTCTTTTGGACTAAATTCCAGTTCGGTCATCAGTGAAGTGGTTGTTGTTGTGCTGTTGAGCGAAAGCACGACTCCCTTTTCGTGCCTCCCTACTTTAGCGATACCTCTTCTTCCAGTTATCACCTCGAGGATGTTGATCACTTTGTTGTCGGGTAGGGCCCTGAGTGAGGCCTCACTTCCTGACGTCTGGGTGATCTTTACGATCTTCTCCCGTATCGTTTCTGTGTTATTTGTCTGTTTGTTGTTTGGTCTTTGTTTCCATCTACAGTCTTGGTTCGAATCTTGTTCCTGTTCTTCTTTGTTATAAGGTGTTATATCTTGCTTCTGGGCCCTTGAGTTGTCGACTGTTGTTTCCTTAGGACCAGGTATGGTAGCTTGCTTCTCAGTGTTTTTGATGTTCAGCACTCGTGGGGCTATTTCTACTATCGCTTCTTGGAGAGCGAGCCTAAGGAACTCATCTCCGTCGTCAATTCTTCGAAGTGCATCTATATTGGTCTCTGCGATATCTTCCTCTTGTATCTGTCTGTGCTGAGGAGCTGTCTCTATCAGTCCTTTCATAGTGCTTGCAGGTGGGTCGGCTGTCATCTCGACATCGTGTGGTGGTGTCAACGGTGTTTTGTGCAGCATCTCTGTGGTAGATAGGGTTTCTGCTGACGATTCGGGTATGTGCGGCGGTGGCCCCATGGTTTCAAGCTCCTGGTTTCTTTTCTCTCTTCTTTCCTGCATCTGCTTTATCTGTTGATGCGCTCTCAACATGTCTTGATGTTCTGGGTCTTCATAAACTCGGCCAGAGACGTTTGCTTCTGCCCTTTTCTGTATTCTTTCCATCATCTGCTCCAACTGTTGTATCGCTCTCAATATTTCTTTACGTTCTGGGTCTTCATCATCATCTTCTTCCACGCTAGCACTTGGGGCCGCACTGCTCTCCTGCAGTCTGCTCTTGTCCTTTTCCTTCGAAGCTTTGGGTCGCTCATCGGTTGTAGTATCAACGGTTGCTTTGTTTGCCTTCTGAGAAGGACTGGCCACGAAGTTGGTAGTTGGAGTATTCTTGCTCTCTGGTTGACTCTGTTTGTTCTTCGTTGGTTCTTGTTTGATGCTGCTGACAAGTGTTTGAGGGCTTGTGTATACTTTCCTCTTATTCGCTTTTGGCTTGGTACGAGTCATTTTAGTGAATTCCGATGGCTGTGTTCGCCCTGAAAAGGACGCTCGTTTTAGTATGTGCTGTCTTGATGTTCTTTGAAACGATGAAACAAACGAAAGGCAAAAAATTGATAACGCTGTATTTCTGTTGCAGTTTAATACACCACATTGATAAGTATGTTTTGTGGCTATCGCATTGATAAAAGCATTTCTTTGCTGTGATGTTCCTGCTTTCATAGGGTCATACTGGACGCGTAGCTGAAAGGTCAACTCGTTCCGACACAGTGCTGATATCGAGTGAGAATGCAGATGTAAAGTACGCGAATGTGTGTATCGTTCTGTTGAGTTGACAATTCACTCACTCAATCATAAGCAGAAGTCAATAAAGGGCAGACTACTGGCAACGTTTCATACAATTATTAATGGACATACACTTCGACTTCACAGATACAGTCATTTGAACATGTTGGCACAACAATCATCGTATATTTGAAAATGGGTGACAATATCAGATGTATAGTTATGTGGTACATCAATATAAAGGAACGATAGAAGGGAAACACTCCATCTCCTGGTTGTCTATCATCTCAGGTTCTAACTGACTGATCGCGTCAGTTAAGGTGGATACATACAACATCAACAATAATGGTTCACTGCCCGAACCTTCTCCTGGCTAAGATTCTCAAGCCGAAAGTTCATCCAATGGTTATGACGACCATGTTAAACCACAGTAATGGGTTTCATATTATCTAGCTCCCTGTACCATCATCAGGTAGTAAGACATTTGCTGTTCTCCGATGATAGTCTTACAATGGCAGGAATCAAAAATGGCTCCTCCTCCCCGAACTTAGCTCACTTGAGATGGAGAAGTATGAAGCAGAATTACTTCGATATATAATCATAAATGTCCTCATTGCTTCTATCTATTTCTGCTATCAATAAGCTGATTACTGCAGTAATCTGGTGCTGCTAAATTACATGTCATCTTCATTTGTGGTCAGCAATCCGAGATGCACGATAATACGTCTCTCGCTTCGGCTTAGCAACAAAGTTCAACCAAAAAAACGTTTAGTTTTACCTTGGTTTAGAAAACACATACAGGCGAATAACGCACGCCATTCCTAGGCTTTAATAATGAATATAGGAGAATCTCTGATAATACCATTATACAGAGACACCATCTCCTTCCTAGAATAGATCACAAATCACTCTTTAAACTTTCTAAATAACCAGCCCTAGACACGACGACATGACAGCCTTTTTTGTTCTCCCCTAGAACTGCGCATGCCTAACAACGCCTTTTCCCCCCAGAGTTCAGCTCACAAAATAGTCCGACATAGAAATACAAAGATACAAAGATATAAGAGCCAATCACCTTAATTAGTCAAGGAATACATATAAATTCAGGTCATAAACATTTTAAGCAAGACCAATCTGTTTCTGGCCATACCTGACGCAAAAATGACATAAACAGTATTTATACGCCAGATTGTAATACAAGAAAAGATAACCCATGTAATCGAATCTAACATCGACCGATCCGGGTTCTGTCCCCTTACTCTCAGAATCACAGATTCTCAATTAAATACTTTTCATCAGACAAATAGTTACACTTTGCATTTGCATGCCTACCTACCGTAATCTGTGCGTCACAGACTAATATGTGCGCAACACTGACATTTGTAACTACACACATTATGTACTCGATCTTATACTATTGACTGTTTCGTCCATCATCATCATCGTATTATCGTACGTCATGAATAAATATTGTAAACGTCAGCAGCATTCCCTACTTCACTGACTTCTACTTGTGGTTGTGTGAGTTAATGTGAAGCACTGTTATCTACACACTTACACGATCAACCACATTGTTATACAAGTACTCATCATCATCATGTGACGTATTCTTTCCAGAACGTTGTCTCCATTACAGCTGCTCTGAACGCATCACGATTCTGGGCAAGTCGACCTGCATCAGCCAAAGACAAGTTCAGACTCTCTGTGATGTCCTGGGTCCAACGTCGTCTAGGTCGACCCCTTCCCCTTTTTCCAGGGACCATGCCTTCCATCACTGTTTTTTCCAGGCTATTATGTCTTTTTATATGACCGAAAAATTTCAGCTTCCTTATTGCGATGGTATTTAGGAGCCAATGTTCCTGTACGTTTAGTGAGTGCAGTACATACAAGTACTACACGTCTGAATCTACATGAATACTGACATGATGTGTGTGTCTACTATACCCTGGCGGCACCTCACGCTAGTGACCTAAATTCTCGCTACAACTTGGTACTGTCCAGGACAACACGACACGCTCAACGTACTAACATTCATAACACATCAAAACAGTACGTTACATCTGGGCATTTACACTGAACAACCTTTTACATCTCCTGTCAAACAGACTTTTACTGTTGTGTTTTTAGCTCCTAAGTATTGTTTCACCACATGCTTCTGCAGCAGCTGTCTTTATGATATCCTTGAATTTAAGCCAGAGGGTTTCCAAGTAATCAGGTTATTCTTTTGTGTTGCTCACCGCTGCAGCAATAAACCCCTGATATCTGGTCTTAATTTTTGGCTCTCTCAGCTTGTAGGTCTTAATGCTCATTCCTCCCGTTCATTTACTTAGTTTCTTGCGTGATATTGGGCAGTTCCTAGGCTGAGCAATTCTTTCAGTTGTTCTTTTGATTGTAAGCAGGTACTGATCACTTCCAATCTCTGGCCCCCTCCAGACTCTAGTATCCCGGACATATTTGAATAAGATCCTCCTAACAATGGCATAGTCGATCACTGACTTCTCATTCTTTGTTGGTTCACATCTAGTGTATGCATGTATGCGCTTATGGGGGAACTTTGTGTTTGTAATGATCAGATTTTGCTCACTGCAGAATCTAAGGAGTCGCTTTCCATTGTCATTGAGAGTATGTTCTCCATATCTTCCGATAACTCCACCCCATCTAGCATGGTCATTTCCAACTCTGGCATTGAAATCTCCGAGCATGATAATTTCATCTAGGCAGTCATCCACTGTCCTTTGAAGCAGCTCGAAGAATTCCTTTTTGACCTCTGCTCTCTCGTCCTCATTTGGCCCATACACTATGACCAGTGTGACAATGGTTTCTCCTTCTTTTAGTTTTACCACCATAATGCGCTCCGAGACAAAGTTCCATCCCTTGATACTATCGTTTTGGTTTTTGGCCACAATGCAACCCACGCCCCCTTTATCTCTTTCAGATGTGTGTACACCACTGAAGAGCAGCGTGTTGCCATCGAGATTCATGACTCCTTGTCCTTTTTTCCTTGTTTCCATTATAGCCAGGATTTCTAGTTTTGCTTTCCTCATCTCTTCCACCAGCTCCTCTTCTGTCCTATTTATACTTCTTGTGTTCCAAGTTCCATAAGTCGTAGTCCGTAGTCCGTCCCAGTTTGTCGCCTTAAGAATCAGTCCGGTTTTCTCTCTTGTATTTCTCGTAATCAAAAGTTTAAAGCAAACAGGTGATTGGCCTACTGTGCCTTTGCATGGTGGAGGGGCTGCCTCCTTACGGCCTCCATGCAGGTCGCCCTCCTCCTTTTTCAGCCAGGCTTGTGACCGGCCTAGACGGAGTTGCGAGTTTCTTATACAGAACTAAAAGCAGAGGTAGTCCCAAGTTCCATATGGAGCAGGAAGGGAATTATGAAAGAAATGATGTACATACTTATTATGTTATTAACCTGTTCAACCAGTGTAAATGTAAAACATATTCACTCTAAATGTAATGAAAGTTTCCTTTTTCAGCCCGGCTTGGGACCGGCCTAGATGGAGTTGCGAGTTTCTTATACAGAACTAAAAGCAGAGGTAGTCCCAAGTTCCATATGGAGCAGGAAGGGAATTATGAAAGAAATGATGTACATACTTATTATGTTATTAACCTTTTTAACCAGTGTAAATGTAAAACATATTCACTCTAAATGTAATGAAAGTTTCAATCTTTTCAACCAGTGTAAATGTAAAACATCTTCACTCTAACTGTAATGACAGTTTACAACGTTTTCAACCAATATAATTGTAAACATATTGAAACTATATTGTTAACATTTTCAACTAAAGGTAAATATAAAACTATTCATATTAAATGTAAAGATAGTTTATCGCCCACTGGGATTAATATTAATTCTCAGTAAGCTGTGCCTTCAATCACAACAAGAGCGGAGGTGAAAATCAAGATTGGGGTCTCGTAATAACCTGTGAGCTTGGTTGTTGAATGTCAGGAAAAGAGAATCACCCTCACTGATTCTGTCTATCCTACCATTCTTGCATCTCACTACATTTTTACACTTAGTCTGGAAGCCTATGCCTTCCAAATTCACAATTAATATATCAACCCGCCACACCTAGACAAACGGTCCATTGGTATTATTAGAGCGCGTCTAAAACTAAAAGATCCTGTGGTCTGGAATAAAAGATCTAGGGCTATCTTGTTTATTTTGATTCGAAAACTGGGACGTCCGGAAACCAAAAGCTTCCTGATTTTTGACGTTCATTTGTAAATGATTGTATGTGATTTGTGCACGTGTTTAAATTGGGGAAGGGAGGGGGAATTAGGTGAATAGTCACGAAGTGAATTAATAGAAGGAAGAGGTTCTAACATAGAAAAAAGGACTGGAAACGTTACAAAGGTAGAAAATACGTATCTAGGGCACAATAAATCGAGAAAACTGGGTATGAAAATAATACGCCTGAGAGAAATAAAATCCTCGCTCAAACGGTATAAATCATGTAGATAGTTTTTCAAATTAAATATAGTAATTTGATGAGAGCTGAATAGTTCATATTCTCAACAGAATGTGGCAGTAAATTAGAATTTTCCCGAAAGATATGACACTTATTTTGAAAACCGACTTACTGTTTTTACATGAAGTAAGACTATGCCATCGGTTATTGATCCTTTATTCCAAGTTAAGTATTTATCGATACTTAATTACCCCTTTCCCCACCATCGGATACATCTTTTAAACATACCTGGCAAATCTAACCAAGCTGTGGTTACATGCAGCCAGGCAGTTTGGAAGATAGTTTATGCTTTTGACACCTAAACGTTCACTAAAGAAAGGAGTATGTGAGCAACACAACAGACTAAAAATATCTGGCAGATCTAGCATTTCAGAATGTCTTTGTCGTATATTTGTTATAGAGGAATTAAGACTTGGGTTTGTCCCTTCTGAATAGATTAGAATGAGTGATAGCCACAGTGAGAGATGATAGTAGAAATAGATTTCCACGAGTGAGATGGTAGAAATCAATAGAGGCGGTCTCTGAAATCGAGAATCTTTTCTCTCTTTTTGCCTATCTTCTACAACAGATCTAGAGGAGTCAGACAGGCTATTGACTACACACACATATATATATATATATATATATATATATATATATATATATATATATATATATATATATATATATATATATATATATATTACCACTCACGTGCAAACACACACAATTGACGACATGTAGACGCACACACGTGGGAAAACTATTACAATGATTATATAGATATTTTGGAACGAGCTGACCCGACACACTGATTAAGTTCAAGAGAAATTTTAATTACCATCTAAAATTTCATCACAACACACAAAAATTACATCAAGAAACATATACACATAGTCATAAAATCAATGAATTTCTACCAGAATGATAGACCCACAGTATGATCTTATCTTTCAAGGTATGCCCACAGTCCTGTTAGAAGAAAGTGATAGCCCCAAGGAATCAAGGATACATTAGCGGTAATCTAATGATTTTCCCCTTTTAAAGGTATGAACAGACTTAGATATTAGTATGATCTATCCTAAGGAAAAGTATCTTGTTTGCAACAAAACTTGCATAAAGAAATTACAAAGTGGGTGAAATTTGGTATACCATAAAAAAAGGAGTCACTCGTTCCTGCTTTCTCTTGGTTCATTCATCAGGGCCCTGTCGTGCATTTCTCACTTTCTTACCCTATAGCGTGCTGTTGTTTGCCGTCTGGCGCACGTTATGACACAATCTGTTTTATCGTTTGATGAAGCGGATACCCAGCTCTGCAGATCTTGGTTTCATCCAATTTGTCCGGGGAGCGTCCAATTCAGGCGATGATTTTGTTCAGATTTTAAGTTAGAATCACTTTATCAGTTCAGGTAAGAGTTAGTTTTCAAGCGGGCTCACAGGATCAGAATCACGAGGTTTCCACTACTTAGGAACAATGTCAGGTTTGTAACTTCGATCAAAAGGTAAAATTCTTGGTCACTCCACAATGAGTAAAAATTGTCGGAAAGTTAATGTTTGTAATCTATTCCTTGCCACACGGGCTAAATGTACTTGAGAGTTTTCTCTGAAAGAATTAAATCAGGCTCGATGGGCCCGTTACTTCTTTAAAATCTTTAAAGTTCTTGTAAAGGTTATACACCAAGTCCTTTAAGGAAAGAATGTTTTAGTTCTTCACAGTTATCTCTGTACTTAACGCTGGCAAAGTTTGGGTTAACCCCAGTTTTCTTCACTAAATAGAGGAAAAAACACATAAAATAATTATACATACTATGTACTTGTTATAACTTACATTTTAAACTGCAAGCGAAGCGCTTGACTTATCGTTTAAATTCCAGTGAAGTAGTTATATTTTAAAAAAATCAATCATCATGAATTAGAAATATATATAAATATATTTCGTCAATACTCATGAGTCATCAGTGCATTTACTAGTTAGTTTAAAATATTCTCGACTGAGTATTTAGCAGTTAAACTTAATTCCTTATAGCTACCTGGTTTTAAGCTAGAAATAATAATTTATTCTGCTTTCCACTGAAACACGTCAGCTAGAGAATATAACAGACTTATAAATTAAGCACTCTGCACAAAAATCTAACTAGTGAAAATGAAATAGGCGATTAACACTTAATAACTTCACAAAATATTAGATATCTAATATATAATATTTACCTCCGCACAGAACTACAGATTAATACCACGAACTAGAATCATTCAATATAATATTAGTCTAGAACTCGGCAAAATGTTGCCCAGAAACTAAAGACTTTTCAATACACAAGATATTTCTTCTAGCCTGGCGATCTGTCTACTGCAGATATAAGAGTACGAATGAAATCTAGTTTCAAACTCTGGTTAATATCTATCAAACAGACAAAGAGGTTCCCACGTTATTTCGCAAAATCCGAAATAATCTTCCCTTTCCGTCTTAAACACCTTCCATAACAAGAAGATCTGCCATAAACTGCCACTTCGCGTCTTGACACCTCACTGCTAACGAAACTGGCCCAGAGTGCCGTGACAGAGGAAAATACCAGACAAATGTCTCATTCTGCGCCGTGCAGATGTCGGTTATCACACCTCACACTGGAGAAACGTTCGTGTCAGGTGAAAATGCTAGCCAAAAGTCTGCTCCTATGTCTGAGATAGATGAATATTCACAGTTTCTCGTCTGACTGACATCTACGTAATAGAATGCGTATCAGTATGAGAAAGAAAAACGGTAAAGTGAGAATGGGAAAGAAAATATTTTTCGCAAACGAACGAATGCGAAAAATATAAGAAAAGGATAAAAGAGCGATAATAAAGTAAAGGACACGGGAAGAAAAAAAGAAGAGAATATAGAAAATTTATTGATCATAAAACTCTCTGTGACAGAACGTCCCTCCTTTAAGATATGGAAGCGCTCCATGTCTACGTTATGGAAATAAATTTCCTATATCCGTAGCTTCAGGGTGTCTGTCCTCTTTCCTCTCATCTCCCCCCTCCGTCTCTGTCCAATTCCTACTCATGAAGTCTACTCCCAAAGTTTCCTTTCTCTGGAATGTCTCCCATGCGCGCTTGAAAGAGCGTCGCCGCTTTTGACATGTTTGAAAGATTACGTGTGCTTGCAGTGGAATTTCCCTGTCACTAACGTCATCTTCGTCAATTTTGGCGATGGTAAGGAGATGTTCGGAGGTCGGCCTCGGTCTTTCCAAGTATCTCTTTAACATATTTAAATGAAAAACCTTCTCCTTTCCTTCAATAGAGATCTGGTAGTTAGCCTTAGAAATCTTTTTCAGGACGGTAAACGGCCCTTGCCATCCAATCCTCAGTTGGTTGTTCCCGGTAGGGAGTAACACCAAAACTTTCTCTCCTGCTTCCAGTTCTCTCTCTCTCTTTCGCGACTTTCCTGTATCGGTTAGCGTGCTTTGTGCGTGCTCGCTTAAAGTTAGTCGTTGCTTGGTCCCATCCTAGTTTCAACCTTTCCTTTAAAACAAAAATATATTTACTTGCTGAGACAACTGTCTCATCAGCCTTCTGGTCTGTCAGCGACCAAAGTAAGGCTTCAATTGGCCCCTTAATAGGTCTGCCGAATAAAAGCGTTGCTGGCGGAAATCCTGTGGAAGTATGAGGAGATTCTCTGTAGCTAAATAAAGCTGCAGGAATGCAAAGATCCCAATCTTCAGGTTTCACTTGTGCCAGTTTACTTAACATCATGCTGAGGTATCCGTTAACACGTTCCACGAGCCCATTTCCGGCTGGAGTATATGGCTTAGTGTAGATGTGCTGGTCCCTCAAGATCTTAACGATCTCATCCATCAACAGGTTTCGGTATGGAGATCCGTTATCCGTCAACACTTGCTGAGGGAATCCCAACCGAGTGAAAATCTGCACGAGGGCTTCAGCGACATGCTTGGAATCTGCGCATGTTAGCGGGATAGCTTCTGCCCATAAAGTGCATAAGTCGACACAGTCACGATGAACCTGTTCCTTCTTTTAGTCCTTTCTAAGGGTCCTAAAATGACGACCACAACCCGTTCGAATGGTGTTCCCACTATTGGCATTTCACCCAAAGAGACTGGGGGTGTCCGTTGCTTGGGTGGTACACGTTGGCACTGGGCACAGGATTTGACATACCTGATAATATCAGTATTTACTCCTGGCCACCAATAATGAGTGGTTATCCGTTGGTTTGTGGCGTTCTGTCCCATATGTCCGCTGAAGGGAAGAGAGTGCCCCATTTCTAGGATTTGGCTTCTGTACTGTTTCGGTACTAGGAGCTGGTTGTAACCTTGGTCAGGTTTGCCCGTTCTGCGATTAAGTACGCCATCCTTAGAAAAAATGTCCCCGTGCTGTCTGGGTTCCTTAGCCATGGGCAGTTTCCTAAAGCAGGGTGCCAAAGTAGGGTCCTTTTGTTGCGCTTCTTTAAGTTCCATAGGTAACAAATTAGGCGCAGGCTCCCGTTCCTTCTTGTTTTGCCCTCTTGTAGTTACTGCTGCCACAATCGGCTCTTCCGGTTTCCCAATAAACACGTATCTACCGCCAAGTATGACTGAGTAGATGGGGTCATCCATAACAGCCGCTTTGATCACACCTCTGACAAACTCAGAGTGGATCTCCACCAGTGCGATGGGAAACGCTGTATGTGCCTCACTCTTAAGAACTCCACAAAGTTCGGCGGTCTCTCATGTCGCTTGACCGGGTTTAACCATGTGTCTGGCAACAATGCAATTATAAGAAAGCCCCGTATCAAATAAACCAGAAGTTTGAGAACCGTTCAAAATAACAGTACCTCGCGTTGAAGGTATCTCTCCCTCAGGTTGCTAATCACTGTCAATAATTCCACCTTGCAAGACTGTTAGCAAGCATCAGATGCGTTTAGGCTCAGTGTGCTCGCCATGATCATTAGTCCCGTGCGCAGGGGTTTTCCCTTTGTCATCTTGTCCTCGCCGGCCCCGCTGCCATGTAGAACGGTCGGGTTGATCAGACTGTTTACTGTGGTTGGGGTACTTGTTTTTGTAGAACTTGGATTTTTCAGGAGGGGGGTTTTGAGGTCCAGTTTCTCTGTGGTTATTCTGATTAGAAGCATGAGAAGATTGATCTAGATTATTCTTCTGAAAATGCTCTTCTGTCGGTTTACGTTTTATGGCCGGCAGTTCGGCCAGCGCATTTTGATAGCGCTCAGACTTTTCTAAGATGTCGTCAAGCTTTTCTGCACCCTGCTCCGCTAAAAAATCTCCGGGTGTCTGCAGATAAAGTGTTCTTTATTTGTTCTGTTATAACAAATTCCTCCAAACCTTCATATGTAGAGGGGAGCTGTGAAAGCTCAAGGCACTTTGTCAAGGCGCTTTTTATTCAACCGAGACGAGAACTGCTGAAAAGTTTCAGAGCTCTCTTTCCCACTGTTGCGAAACAGTTGCAAAAATTTTCGAGCATTCATTTCAAAGCGCTCTAGTAACGCTTTCTTCAACACATCATAGTTGTCTTGTTGGCTGCTTTCAAGTTTAGCGTAAACATCATACGCACTGCATTTCAAAGCCTGAGAAAGCTACACATTCCAACGCGACCTCTCTAAACCGTACAGAGTTGCAATTTTCTCAAATTTTTCTAGATACGTGTCAATCTTCTCATTCGGACAAGAGAAAGATTCTAGCGCAAAAGACATAGCAGTGAGGTGAGTAGATTGAGTACCAGAAGGATCAGTCAAAGAAGGATGAGGAGAAGACTCTCCATTGTTGGAGGTAGAGGCAGCGCCACGACTTTGAACTTCTAGAGCTTTAAGCGCCAGCTCATGCTGTCTCTCCTCCCTCTCCTTCTCATGTTGTCTCTCCTTCTCTCTTTCCTCATGCTGTCTTCGTTGCTAATTTTCTCTTTCCTCGTGCTGCATCCTGAGAATTTCCATTTCCTCATCAATCTTCTTCGGCTCTAATAGACGGTCTTCCGCTTCTTTCTTCCTAGCTTCTTCTTTTTCCTCTTTAGCTTCAGCTGCTTTTCTCTCCGCATCATATCTGTCCAGTTCGTCCGAGACAAAAGCTTTCGCTTCGTCTCCGTCCAAACATCTTCTCTTGCCTCGTCCCTGAGCATCTGTCTCAGTTTCGCCCTTTCTGTCATAGTGACTGAGACTTAGACGAGAAAGAAATTTAGAAAGGGATACACTGGTTCCTACAACATACGAGAAATTACCAAAACAAAAGATGATATACTTTAACCTCGGATACCTCCTCCAAAATAATAAAGTATCTAACTATCGCTGCTATTACTCGGCAATAAAGCACCTAATGCAGACGACTACGCCAAATAAATGATAGTTAAGATTACTCACTGAAAAAAAAGTTGCTACAGTGGAACCAAAATAATTATTGCAAAAATTTAAAGAGAAAAAAATCCCTTAATTTTTTAATCCACTATCAAGTTCACCCCTGAAGTTAGTTAGGGTAAGGGAGGCAATTAACAAGACGTAATATTCTGAACACACTCCTTAGCTTAGCTCAAACACCTACTTCTTCAGAACCCTGTGATTGTTAGACAATCACAAACTTTACCACCGTTTAGTATTACAAAATCTGTAATTAACATATATTCCGGCAAAATCAACCTGTAACTCAAATGTATAATGCTCAATAATGCTGTGGAAAAACAATTATTAGTTGTGTGGTCAGCACGCCCATAAACAGATCGATTGTCTAGGGGATACATTATGTTTAAAGATATAAAAACTCACAAGACATCACACTCTTACTCTATTTCAGAATAAAGAAAATTAATCCTGCAAACGAGCTGATATTCGTATTTGCTCAGGACTAGAGTTCAATTCCCGGAAAACGAGCCGCAATTCTGTCGTAGATTTTTAATAGGGGAATTAAGACTTGGGTTGGTCCCTTCTGAATAAATTAGAATGAGTGATAGCCACAGTGAGAGATGATAGTAGAAATAGATTTCCACGAGTGAGATGGTTGAAATCAATAGAGGCTGTCTCTGAAATCGAGAATCTTTTCTCTCTTTTAGCCTATCGTCTCCAACAGATCTAGAGCAATCAGACAGTCTATTGACTACATATATTAATATATATATATTACCACTCACGTGCACACACACACAATTGACGACATGTAAACGCACACACGTGGGAAAACTATAACAATGATTATATAGATATTTTGGAACGAGCTGACCCGACACACTGATTAAGTTCAAGAGAAATTTTAATTATCATCTAAAATTTCATCACAACACACAAAAATTGCATCAAGAAACATATACACATAGTCATAAAATCAATTAATTTCTTCCAGAATGATAGACCCACAGTATGATCTTATCCCTCAAGGTATGCCCACGGTCCTGTTAGAAGAAAGTGATAGCCCCAAGGAATCAAGGATACATTAGCGGTAATCTAATGATTTTCCCCTTTTAAAGGTATGAACAGACTTAGATATTAGCATGATCTATCCTAAGGAAAAGTATCTTGTTTGCAACAAAACTTGCATAAAGAAATTACAAAGTGGGTGAAATTTGGTATACCATAAAAAAAGGAGTCACTCGTTCCTGCTTTCTCTTGGTTCATTCATCAGGGCCCTGTCGTGCATTTCTTACTTTCTTACCCTATAGCTTGCTGTTGTTCTCCGTCTGGCACACGTTATGACACAATCTGTTTTATCGTTTGATGAAGCGGATACCCAGCTCTGCAGATCTTGGTTTCATCCAATTTGTCCGGGGAGCGTCCACTTCAGGCGATGATTTTAATCAGATTTTAAGTTAGTGTCACTTTATCAGTTCAGGTAAAAGTTAGTTTTCAAGCGGGCTCACAGGTACAGAATCACGAAGTTTCCACTTTTTAGGAACAATGTCAGGTTTGTAACTTCGATCAAAAGGTAAAATTCTTGGTCACTCCATAATGAGTAAAAATTGTCGGAAAAGTTAATGTTTGTAATCTATTCCTTGCCACACGGGCTAAATGTACTTGAGAGTTTTCTCTGAAAGAATTAAATCAGGCTCGATGGGCCCGTTACTTCTTTAAAATCTTTAAAGTTCTTGTAAAGGTTATACACCAAGTCCTTTAAGGAAAGAATGTTTTAGTTCTTCACAGTTATCTCTGTTCTTAACGCTGGCAAAGTTTTGGTTAACCCCAGTTTTCTTCACTAAATAGAGGAAAAAAACACATATAAAATAATTATACATACTATGTACTTGTTATAACTTACATTTTAAACTGCAAGTGAAGCGCTTGACTTATCGTTTAAATTCCGGTGAAGTAGTTATATTTAAAAAATCATTCATCAAGAATTAGAAATATATATAAATATATTTCGTCAATACTCATGAGGCATCAGTGCATTTACTAGTTAGTTTAAAATATTCTCGACTGAGTATTTAGCAGTTAAACTTAATTCCTTATAGCTACCTGGTTTTAAGCTAGAAATAATAATTTATTCTGCTTTCCACTGAAACACGTCAGCTAGAGAATATAACAGACTTATAAATTAAGCACTCTGCACAAAAATCTAACTAGTGAAAATGAAATAGGCGATTAACACTTAATAACTTCACAAAATATTAGATATCTAATATATAATATTTACCTCCGCACAGAACTACAGATTAATACCACGAACTAGAATCATTCAATATAATATTAGTCTAGAACTCGGCAAAATGTTGCCCAGAAACTAAAGACTTTTCAATACACAAGATATTTCTTCTAGCCTGGCGATCTGTCTACTGCAGATATAAGAGTACGAATGAAATCTAGTTTCAAACTCTGGTTAATATCTATCAAACAGACAAAGAGGTTCCCACGTTATTTCGCAAAATCCGAAATAATCTTCCCTTTCCGTCTTAAACACCTTCCATAACAAGAAGATCTGCCATAAACTGCCACTTCGCGTCTTGACACCTCACTGCTAACGAAACTGGCCCAGAGTGCCGTGACAGAGGAAAATACCAGACAAATGTCTCATTCTGCGCCGTGCAGATGTCGGTTATCACACCTCACACTGGAGAAACGTTCGTGTCAGGTGAAAATGCTAGCCAAAAGTCTGCTCCTATGTCTGAGATAGATGAATATTCACAGTTTCTCGTCTGACTGACATCTACGTAATAGAATGCGTATCAGTATGAGAAAGAAAAACGGTAAAGTGAGATTGGGAAAGAAAATATTTTTCGCAAACGAACGAATGCGAAAAATACAGGAAAAGGATAACAGAGCGATAATAAAGTAAAGGACACGGGTAGAAAAAAAGAAGAGAATATAGAAAATTTATTGATCATAAAACTCTCTGTGTGAGTCTTGTGTGATCAGCATTTAACAATACAGGACCGTCTTGTGCGAGAAATAGCTTACATTTTTGTCAATCCCTCAGGCTTGCAATACATGCAAATATGAGGTGCATGTGGTCGTCAACTTTATTATGTAAAATAAATTGCCCCAAAACCACTGCTGCTGGTGCATATGACTGCTTGGGGCTGCTGTGCAGACCAGCTGTGGTGGTGGCTCCATGATCCGCAGGGAGCGTGAGCGAAAATGATAATGAATAAAATGATGTTAATGCATTTAGTCAGCTAATCTACGTCTTCTTCTTCGTCTTCTTTGTACACTCTCAGACGTCGTCCACTTGAATGTTCTCAAAGAAAGCAGTAGTCAGTTCAAGGCTTTTTGAATCCCCGTAAAGCTTTTCCGTCGGCCATATGCACTTTCTCTGTACCACATATAAGGGGCAACTTTGAAGCAGATGTTCAGCAGTCATTTTATCAGTGCCACAGTTACACTGATCGGTAGTTCCTATCTTTAGCTTGTTGAATAGATGGTATCTCAATCTGTTGTGGCCAGTGCGGAGTCTGAAGATTACCACTAGTTCTCTTCTGTTGAGCTGGTGGAAAGCATCATTCTGTGCTAATCTAATAGTCATGAACGCCTTCTGTCATCAAATCTGCCTTATGTCATCAAATCTGCCTTCTATAATGAAATCTGCCTTCTATCATCAAATCTGCCTTCTATCATCAAATCTGCCTTCTGTCATTGGGCTGGCAACGTCATCACGTAAAACAAAGTGCCAGAGAACAGAAACCACTGCAAGAGCACATTATTGGTTTGTGCAGTATTCCTGCAAGATGGTTAGCTGCAAATGTGGCCCCGTGCTCCTTGAGCAGATAAGAAGGTAATGATGATGATGACGTTAGCGCTATACACAACCCTGCTTGGTAGGGAGCATGACTGTATTCTGTGCTTGCCTTCCCTATTTTGTTTGTTCCTTATGAAGCATGGTTCCACAACTGCAAGAAGCCTGGATCAAAGAATATGCTCTTGCAGGGTGGTTTCTGTAGCAACTTCTTTTACATACATGGTGTGACGAAATGGACGACCTCTATCGATCTTTGGTTCGCTCCGGCAGTATCGGTACATTTGTGGTACTGATTTTTATTGTGTGCTGTCAATTATCGAATTTTTCTTTCTTTCTCTCTTTCTTTCTTTCCTCGCTATTTTCTGCTAAGTAGCAGATATTTGATTTTATCAAATTACCGTGTAGGTCATAAATATCACATTTGCAAGGAGCGACTGATATGATACATCACATTTGCTTGGCGCTACCCAGATTTGTTGGTTATAGGCGCGGCAGATTAACACGTACATCGGTCAGCGCTATCGGCTTAACTCACCGATAAGACACGGAGTTTTGCGACAGATAACGAGATTACTGTCTGTGTAACACCTGTGGGCAGACTCTTGTGATATAATCGCTTCCGGTCACTTAGTTAACTCTTTCAGTCCCAAGCAAAAAAGTGGGTTTGGCCCAAACAAAAATGGCCATACCAGTATGTTTTTATTGTTTTTGTTTGGAAATAATTTTTTAAAATGTTCATATTCATAAATAACAAAAGTCCATAATGGATGGCTATACTTTAAGAAAATAGCATTTTTGAGTTGTCAAAATTAGAAAACAGCCCTAGAAAGGACCAAGAGATACGAAAGCCAGTATACTGTTGATTGGGCCAAATGGGTCTAGCGGGAAGTACAGTATACTGGCTCTTGGGGGTTAAAGAGTTAAAAGTAATCATGGATTTATTACATTTTAGACAATAGGAGTCTACAAATATGTTTGTGAGAGTGTATGCAAGGCATCAGATGTCCATATATGGTAATACGTGACCTTTGCAGGCACGCACCTTATTTCAAGTGGGACTATTTTGAAATATCAACCCTATCTGCATGATTTGAAATAATTGGATCTTTCTGGTTAGATTCTTAACAACATTGAGGGGAATATAGCCTGATCATTTCCGCAGTTTTATCTCACTGTGAATTGCGCGCTCGGCAAGACAACCTCAGACCTCGCCAGAGTGAAGACTAGATTCATAATTCCTATTTGTTAACCGCACCTTTTATTGGAGAACCAGATAAGACTTAAAAAAGCACAGGAAATCTCTACATTTTAATAAAGAATCCCGGGACTTGGAAACTGAAGAAACACGGAGTCAGAGGGGAATCTATTGTAAAATTAAAGACATCCCAGACACGTGTAAGAGGCCTAACCCAGTGCCTTAATTTATTCATCTGAGCAAAAAGTATGTAGCCAAGATTGGCTTATTGGTGGTACCAGCAGAAAGTACTATCTCTGGAACCAAGTGAAGGTAGAAGTGGACTGACGTTTTGCGAGACGCCATCATAAGAGGGCCCTATAGACAGGCGCAGAACCAACTTAACCGTTACTCCTTGACGTTCTGTGAACGTGCAGCGCCTGAACTTTAACCAGAGACGAGCAAGAGCAGAGTAAAAGGAACTGACCCAGCGGGAGAAGGAACTATCATTGGCAGCTTTGTGAAAATATCCGCTGCCAAAAGTGACCTCCTTTATTCAGTTAAATCCCATCTAAGTGATGAAAATCCTTTTCATAAATATTCAAATTATTTTCCAACTGTTAAAAATTATAGTGATTATTAAATTTTGTTATTTGTAATGTGACACATTTAACTTCGATTCAATCCTTTTAAATGTACTACATGTTTGTCTAAGTCAAAGTTACTAAACACACACTCTAAACAGAGCTATATATACAGTATAATAATAATTCCACTGATTACATCAGGGGTGGGGGCTTAACGAGCTAGAATAAACCATTGCTAAATTCTTCATAAAAGTGTCGGCAGATTATAGAATTAACGTGCTCATCGACAACCATCATTGTTTTCGCTTATCTTAATATCTTATGAAGACGCCCATGTGATAGAAGCTTTACTACCCTTCTATCGACATTTCTGCCAAGAGTAATCTTGCGTAAAATAGACTCCATTGAAGCCTATAATAGTAACTCTTGAGTTTTAGCCACTGTTGGACCACTACTGCAAAGCAGGGGAGGGAATACCGTCACCCATGGCCAAGTTGTCAGTCACATGCACAACCTCATCTTATTCGTCTTTTACGACATACATGAAGGAGCTATAGTCCTATCACTTCTTTGTATATTCAAAGACCCCCTGGAGCCATACATTGCAAACGGTTTCTTTAATTTTGTACTTTGTTTTATAACTGCTTATTTATATTGTGTTGGATTTGCTAAAAGATGTGCGTAAATAAATTCTGCTATGTAGTGAGTTTCCATTCAGGACCTTGTTTTCCAAACATTTTCTTCTTCTTCCTCGTTCGTCCTGAAAAGGACGTTGGTTGCGTTGTGTCTGTTTACAGCGAAGCTGCGATATTTGCGCCTTTCGGCCGACACACCCGACTTCAGCACGGCATTCCCTGGGACCGGGTTTGCCTTTTATGGCTGCTTATGTTTCGTTTCATATCCTATTTTGCGTATTTTTATGCTGCTACGTCACTTCCTTTCTTACTGAGATTTATACAGCGAGTTCTACTCTATAGACTATTCAGGTGATTTCTTTGGTTTGGGTTGGTTTTCTTTGGTTTGGTTTGGTTTGGTTTGGTTTTAAGACCATCGTCATTGCACACGGACTACTCCATCAATTTCCCGATCTCCTCCCTTAGACCACACAAAGAGGACCTCAGTACAGTGCACGAACTCCGTAGCACCTATGAGAATCCCAATGTGTGTAAATAGGAATCACACAGCCTATAAATATTTTAAAGTTGGGTAGGTTTCTAACTCTTAAATTTTTGCCAGGGCAGCGGCCTGTTGATTTCTTTATAAGGATATAAGTTTGCTTTGTTGTTTAATTTTCTATTTTCATTGTTTGTTACATTTCTTAAGTTGGTATTCTTTTTTTTTTTTTCTTGTTCCATATTTTTACATTTTTTTTCATCTTTCATCATATCGTTTTTTTTTTTGTTTGTTTGTTCATTCACATTTTTTTTTCAACGTGTGTGCAGTGTCCATTGCTATTGTCTGTTGGCCTGTCTATATTTATCATTGTCGTCTATTTGTAAATGAAGGCTGAATCCAGCAACGTTCCGTGTTTCCTGTATAATTAATTTGTAAAACTGATTCCACAACTTTTTATTTTTTTAATGTACGTAATAAAAAATGTGCAGCATGGAAACATCGATTGAAATCTGTTCTTCAGATTCCGTGAAAATATTACGCACACAATTTTGTCCTTTTACCTGTGAAAATACTATTTTGTTAAAATTATATGTAAACGCTGCGTTCATGTCTGCATTATTAATTTTTTTTCCTTAGGTACTAGAACATACAATTGTGAACCAAGAGAAACAAATAATCCGTTTTTAAATACTTTAATGGAAGAACCAATTGAGGCATCTAAGTAAGTAGATGTGTTGTTGAAATTTCATAGCTATATTTTATTTTGTTTTATTGTGTTTGGTTTTTGCTGACACTTACTTGCGTGACTGCGAATGATTAAAGTGTCAGACCTCATCGTGAAGTGATTAAAAAGACATGACTGCTGCTAAGTCTGAGCTTCTGTTGTTAGTTCCTTATCACTGAACTTTTTTTTCCAATGTGTATCAACTATTTTTGAAAGGGTAGGACTGCTTTTCGTGGCATATGTTTGTTGAAAGCCTTTGCATCTTGGGACGATGAGGTGGTTCTCAGGAGTGGTATCTTCATTCTGTAAAATGAAATGCTACAGAGAACACCGTTGCAACAACCTTTGTTTTTACATAGGCTTCGTGAAAGGGACCACCTACAATGAGTAATGCTTCATAATGAGTAAACAATCATATAATAATGATGATGTTGATCCCCATGACGTCAGCTTTGATTTCAAAGAAAGAAAATGTGTATAACCTTCTGTGTCGGGTTTTTTGTGGCCTGTATTTTCGTTAACAAATATGGGATAATTGTCATTTTGGTATTTCCTTTGCTGTTCAGCACCGTGTACTTCTCGGGGTGGGGGGGGGGGGGGGGGGGGGGTAGGAAGGAGGGGGGGGGGCGCTCTAAAGAAAGAAAATGCCTATTTCCCCCCCTTCCACAGTCCTGTCGAACGATGCTACTACAATCAGGTTGTGTATCGGGCTGCTACCTTATCATGCAAACCAAATTGTTATAGAAATCAATGCTGTAAGAGCTTGTGAATGTTTGATGAAGGCTTCCTGCAAGGTGGACCAGAGGCAGTGGTGGCTCCAAACTCCATAGGGAGCGAGAAGGAACATGATGATGATATACTGTTCAGTTGATTTAAAGGACATAACTTTACACATACATATTACTTTTTCCCACTACCTTTCACTGTAGTGAAACAACACTTAAATGCCGTATTTCAACAGAAAAGCCTCATTTTCCAGAAAATATAACGGTAGAAGAAATTTAAGCTGGGAGGTATTTGGAAGGGTACGAAAAAAAAATCGGAAAAAAGGTGATTCGTCTTACGATTACAAAAGAAAAACAGCCAACGTTGCGAGCACAAGGCCTTCATCAGTAAAAGGAAAGAAAATGAAGGTTGAAAAGGACACATAAGAATCTAAATAAAAATAAATTCATTTTCTCGTGACGCGATCTCCCATCGTCTGGCGTGCTAGGTCTTAGACGTCTTTAGGGAAGTACCCAGTTTTTAATATTTATTTTTATTTTGATTCTTATGTGTCCTACTTAACCCTCACTTTCTTTCCTTTGCTTAACGAAGTCCTTGTGGCCGCAACGTTGGCTATTTTCTTTGTCTTTTGCCCTTGTAAGACGAATGAACTTTTTTCGATTTTTTTTCATACCCATCCATCGTGCTCCACGTCTTACCGCAGTTACTCTCATCTTCCTCCTGGAGTTTGGAATAGACATGATAATATAACTATTGAATGATTGTTATCTAATTGTTGAGGCTGCTTCATGGTGCGATTTTTATCAGGGCAACTTATTATTAGTGCCAGGGTTTTGTCACACCATGTCGTACCTCAACTGAACGCAAGAAATACATGAAAGCGGTCGCTGTGAGATGAGTATCTTGGTATGATGTAGGCAGATTGGTATGTCACGTCAGTGCGTCAAGATGTGTGCCAAAAATGGCTTCTGTATCAGCCAGTATGTGGGATTGTGTATTCAATAAATATTTCTGAGGATAAAAAGGGTAAGCTATATGCTTAAATGAAAGGCATGAGAAAATGCCAGGATTATACGGGACTATAACTCCCAAGACACAGAAGGATGTTAAACTAAAATTATATGAACAAATATAATTGAACAGTTGTTATTCCGGGAGGTATCATTCCCCGAAGATATAGGAATAAAATTAGTAGAATTGTTGTACCGGGAAGCGACATACCCCGAAGCTTATGGATTGATGTGGACTTGATTTATGGATACTTGAGATACTGGGACGCTTAAATTCCCCTAATGTTGATGGGAAAATTACAATGAACTTTATTGAACGGGACGCCAAATACCCCGCTGAAAATAGTGATTATTAAATGAGATTATCAAGATATGTGGAATGGAGAAGTCGAGTGACATGTTTTTAGAAAGTCGAATCAGATTTAAGCAAGACTGTAACACAGAGAGGGAGCATACATGCCATGTTCGTAATTGTGACCTTTTTAGTGTGTATTTACTCGTTATTAAACTGTTGCCAAATCGTCTAAGCCCAGTAGTTTATTCAATCTCTCAAGGTTAATTTACACCGTTATTAACTTTATGCAGTACTTGAGATGTTGATATGGAAAGGTGTATACAAGACGGGTGGGTTGCCAGGAATAATTCAAACAATA
>JAMPIV010021203.1:0-147897 GCA_024509875.1 Oreohelix idahoensis | reverse complement strand
TTAAGGATAGGATGTTGACACATTAATCAAACCATCCGATCCATTATCCATTATCCTTCTCCACCGTGTTGCTTGCATCCTCTCAACCCTTACCATCCTCTACCTACCACCAATGCAGAACTCCAACATAGGACTTTTATCTGTAGGGTACCTATCCCGATCCATGGTGATTCACTTACTTAATCAACTATATAGTAATCACTTATAGTTATGACAAATTGCTGTCGCAAAAGGTTTGACAATTACCCTTCCAGCTCACAAAGTTAACTATTTGTCAAGAAATGAGCTTATTCCTCACTTCTGTATCACCAATCCTTTTTATAGCACCTTTATCAAGTCACATCATTATCAGGAAAATCGACGTATGTCAACAGCCGTTAACACCTATGCATCAAATCTTAATCATATGTCAAATTAGACATAAACAACAATAATAACAAAATGAGCAATTAGGGAGGCCTAGCGACATATATGAAGTGACACAATTTACACAAGACACAATCACTTATCTGTCAATGATCCCGCTTCTTTTCCGCCACGACACTGGATATCACATAGACTGCTAAAACCTCCACTGCGGGAAAGCACTGGAACTTGATTCGTTTCTCTTCAGGTAATTTCGTCAATATGATATGTGCTTAACAATGCACAAGTTGACAGGAACCATAATACAGCACACACTGCAACTCTTGACTCTTCTGTAGTCTGAAATGCACACGGCAACTCCGTGTATCATAACATCTTGAACTTGTGATGGTGACAACTGGCACAGGTAACCCGAATATTGCAGAAATCTGTCACAACCCGTACAAATGCTGGTACAAATACTGTCTAAGTCTAATTGAACTTCCTTGACCACTGCAGACGTTGTTGTCGTCTACAGGCATGAAATAGGACGTCAATTGCTACTGGTGTAAAGTTGCCTTCTACCACGAATAAAGCGTGCGTCGTTTCTCAAATGCGCCACCCAGGCAGATAATAACTAGGTCACAGTTCTGAAGTACAGGAGATTCAAGCCACGCCTACATAAGGCTAATTATAACAAAGTCAAGTGTTCTACACTCTTGTCACGTGCAAGTCATATGTATTATTTTCAACTTGTAGTGACTGATCCTCTAGATATGTTATGGTCTGGTGGACAAAATTTGATTCACTTTATCCTCTTGCTTCAAGTACATATCACTGTAGAGGTAACAATTTCTTAATCGTATACGCCACTCAGGCACATCTTAAATGATATCCAATGATACGAAAACTACGCCACTTAGGCTATCGACGCGAATAGTCGTAGATGTCAGATCCTGTTGACTATAAACCACCAACTGATACAAAAGTGGTTTCAGTCTGAATGTTATTACTGGCCATAAATGTACTCGCATTCGCTAGCACAACACGAGTCAATATAACATAATTTCCCGGGCATTAAATATCTAATACGGCCTGTCCTAATCCTGGACAGGCCATATTATATATTAACTGCAGTGTGGAGATGTATGAAGCTATTAAGCTATTATAAGTCCAGGATTAGGACAGGCCATAATATATATTAACTGCAGTGTGGAAATTATATACTATGATTCGTGTTTTGCTGTCGAATGTGTGTCATCTATGTCATCGTATCTGTGTTGTAACGGAATAAACAGTATCGAACTGTTCCAGTCGTTTGCAACCCTTCTTGACTCCTGCATGTACCCTTACGTACGTACTGTGGTGTGCGAACATATCAACACACACCCAGGTCAACATCCCAGACACAGTGACAGGTCAGCAACACACATATATTGAATTAGCCTGTGTGGCGATGATATAGACCAAACCACTACACTCGCAACAGTGGGTGTAAACAGACTAATAACATTAACGTTTAATTACATTCAGTGAGAAACCAGCAAACCTAGTTTGTATCAACGACATATGCTTGTTTAGTTCGTCGTTTGAGGAACATGTTTCGGGACTTAGATATGTTTTCGACACTCTAAGGAATTATCATCTAACTGCTAAACCTACAAAGGTGCAAATCGCGTGTAATGAGATAACCTTTTTGGGACATATCATTGGATCGGGATATATCCGAACGTTACCTAGTACAGTCTCCAAAATTCTAAACATAGCAGTTCCTCAGACGAAGAAACAGGTCAGGAGTTTGTTAGGACTTGTTCAATATTACAGTAGATTCATACCAAACTTGTCATCCATCACGGCTGTATTGTCTTCATTGTTAAAAAAGACATGCCGGTGAAGGTGACATGGACTGGTACATGCAATGAAACTTTCAACAAAATTATAAATTTGTTCTCGCATGAACCAATTTTAAGACTTCCCGATGCTTCCAAAAGATTTTTCTTACGAACAGATGCTAGTAACTACGGCATTGGTGCATGCCTGCTCCAGAACCATGATGGCATTCTACATCCTACCTTATATATATCAAGAAAGCTAAAGCCGGCAGAAACAAAGTATTCCACAGTGGACAAGGAACTTTTATCTGTGATATGGGCAATAACTAAACTCGAAAAGTTTTTGCTTGGTGCTCCCTTCACCATACAGACGGACCAACGTGCTGTAGCATCTTTGCGTCGATCTAACCATAAGAGCCAAAAACTCGCCAGATATGCAATCATCCTACAGCCATTTGAATTCTCCATTGAACATATTCCTGGCACTGAAAACATTGTGGCGGATGCGTTGTCACGTAATCCTATTGACGACGAATAATCAACATTAACATTCCTAAAACATATCAACTATAAGGAACTAACCTTGCCTTCAATTTAAACTTTATAAACACTATATGCATCACAGAATTGAACTAAAGACAATCAAGGTATACATATTGACATTGAAACTTCGTCTAACGTCCATACACGATATATGAATATTCGTTGAACAATCATGGAACAATATCTGACGACAAGTCGAACTTATTATCCTATGTGCACTTAATTCTTGGATGCTGGGATAGATGACATTTCTTTCCAACGTAAACGTTTGAACATTTTTGCCTAAAAGAATTCATCAGGATCAAGACTACGGATGGATCATCATATCCTATACTAATTAATTAGTTAACTTAACTTCTTAATTGAATTATTATCAATAAAATGAAATGTGAGAAAAAAATGAAATGAAGGAAAAAAAAAAAGAGAACGAAATATAAAAAGAAGAAATTATGAAAAGAGAAAATAAATCTCACACAAGTATTAGATTAATATTTTTTTTTAATGTACCTATACATTATTTAGTTAGTTAAATTAGATAGTTATTATTCACTAACACTTAACACACACAATTAAGTTAAACTTATATTCGAATTTCTTTCTATTTCTTCTCACTTATTTTGTTTTTTCTTCTCTCATAACATCGCGTTACATTAGAATCTTAATAATTTATCTCTTAATTTAATTAATTAATTTAATTTTAATTAGTCAAATTAATTCCTATATGACATACTAATACGACAGACCTTACTTTAATTTAATTCTATCATTCACTGTTAACATTGGACATTTTATTTAGTTGATATAATAATATGTATAATATTGATATATAATGTGATTAATGTTAGATGACTATGACAAATAGTTAGTTGACATGACCGCAACACGGTTCTACTCAGAACATCGTCGGCCATATGTCACAATTGTGTTAAATTTTTTTTTTTTTTTTTTTTGAAAAAATTGTTAAGTCGGATAGATCTTGAAAAAAAAATCTATCGATTTTTTTTTTCCCCGGTGTACAGGGAATTGTTACGGTATATGATATTAACGCCGTCTGCTAAAGGTTATCAGACGTGCAATTGTAAAGGTTAAGGCATTTAATATATTGCGATAGATGTTTCAATTATTGAACGCTCCATACACGATCGATTATGACGTGTATAGCGTTGTTTGGGTCACAGTCGGTAACTAAGAAACGCTACCCTTTGTTACTTGACCGCCAAGCTGAATAGCTGCGTTTTTCTAACCTTCCAATTCAATGGCATGATATAGCCATTTATATATGCATTTTTTTTGATGGACCAGGGTCAGTCCTAGAACTCTATATGAGAGGAAAATTTATGGAGGTTAGTATTTAACTAGAATTCTCAGAAGGAGGAGAATAATCGTCAAATTCGTATGAAATATTCAGACTCGCAGTCTCACTGTCGGCAGGTAGCCATGTCTAGCTGCGCGTGCATATAGCTGTGATGTTCTGACGACAATACTGCATTGTATCCTTAAACGGACATTGACACGTAAACCAGCAGTCTACGTTATTGATTAATTTATGCATGACTTATAAGGACTTATGTTCTGTTCCTATTTGAAATGATCATCCTGTGTGTACATGTGATTAAATATTACGGACTCAATCTGAAGGAATTAATTACTTCATTAATGTTGCTGAGTTCAAGTTACATGAACTACTTCTTCATACCATGCTACTGAGTTGTATGAACACCTTCACCCTAATTCGCGTAATACTAAACAAAGCACGATTAACAAGAGATCACTAAAGTAACCATACTCAGTGCATGATCTTCAACCGGCAAATAACTCAGTTGTTAATGTTAGTTCAGGCACAAATCATTATTCGCGCTGTCCAGACACATTTTCCCAGTTTAATACTCAGAAGAGCACTGGTGATTTTTAATCATCTTCATTGAGCTACACTGTGTACTCAAGAAATTAATTCTTCTGAGAGATTAACATTGGTGGGTGGACAACGAGAGGATGCACAAATTAAGCTTCCAACTCAGTGTACTTAGCAGAGGAATTTGTTCTGTCTATTTTGTCTAAAAAGTTCGTGGAACGAAGCTAGTCGTGAGTGAAATGCAGGGAATCAACTCCAACCGCTTAAATTGGACAAAAGAATTGTGTAGAAAAGAGCCCTTACCTCCAACGAACTGACGGAAATCGACTGCAGGAACCCCTTATTTCAGTTAAGTGCTTATAAACAGGCACCAGCAACCGGACATAATTTTCTGAACTGTATCCTCACCCTAAATCTCCATGAAGAGAAAATGTGATTCCAATATAAAATTCACCAGTATTTAATTTATGTTAAACTGTTAATACTAATTGATTATTAACTCTTAAAGGACGATCGGCCAGTTTTCTTGGTCGATATTTCTAGCCTCTAAAGATGGGAGTCCAGTTATCTTGGTCGATGGGTTTGAACTACGTTTTTGTTTCGTTTCATCCCAGCTAGAAGTTTTCGATGACTGGGAAGCGGAAGTACAGCCATTTTTATTATTATATCTAACTCGAGAGAGTTCTAGCGTTACTCTTTCGAGTAAATTCAAGCGGGTTACGATTGCAACCTCGTGTAAGTTTTACAAAATTTGGGTTACCTATTTTCGATACATATTTACTGTGGCATCTAATTCATCTTTTTGCAAGCGACCTGCTCGTCTAAGTGCTCAGCATGCCCTTAGTTTGCTAGAAAATTTCAGCGAAGATGAAGACGGGTACAGCAGTAGCAACTTCAGTGTTAATAATTCTAGGTCTAGTTCATCTTCCAGCGATGTGGATTCAGAGAATGAAGGTGTTATATCAGGAAGAGTGGGCGTGGTTCCATCACCTAACATTGATTCTTCAACATCAGACCCAGTAAGACCTAATTTAGTTTTACAAGAAAGGGAAAGTCGAAAACAGGAGTGTGTCGGAAATATAGAATGACAGGAAGCAAAATTGGGCGCACTAACAACGAATAGCTTTAGATTTCAACCTAAAGACGGAAGAGCGGTGGGTGTGTCAGCAAATTTAGGCCTAAATGAATCAGCTACCCCGATCCAGTGTTTTGAAAGCCTTGTATCATCAGCTGTAAGGGAGGACATTTTAAAAAGCATAAACTGCTTTGCAGAAATTGAAGTACAGAAGCATACACCGTCACTGAAAAGATCAAGATATAATCGATGGAATCCAGTAAGCGACTATGAGCTGCTAAAATTTTTTTGCTCTGCATCAAGCAACGGGTATTGAGAAAAGGCCAAGCATAAAAGATTATTTCTCCTCACAAGAGGCTATGTTTCACACTCCATATTTTTTCCCAAATGATGGGTCAGAAGGGACTTTGCTGGTGCCTATTCCGTAAACATTTTTGGAACACTTTTGTCTTGTCTGGGAACTGGCTATCACATTTATGCTGACAGGTGGTACACTACAAAACTTTTAGTAAATGAAATGCTTAAATGGAAACAATATTACACTGGAACACTTCAAGCGAACAGAGTCGGATTCCCACAGCAACTGAAGTCTTTGAACCTAAAGCATATGGAGACTAAGTATTATATCAATTCTGAGCAAAAGATGCTAGTTGCTGCTTGGAAGGACAAAAAAGCCAAAAAACCTGTCACAATTATTTCCACAAATGGGTCTGCTGCGCCTGTCATGGTGAATGGAAAGGAGAAATCTCTTATCATCCATGAATATAACCATAACATGAATGGTTGCGACAAGGCGGATCAGATGATAGGGTATTACGGTTTCTTCAACAGAAAGTTCTTTAAGTGGTGGAAGAAGATTTTCTTTTGTATATTAGAAATAGCCACCTGTAACGCTTACATTTTGTACAAATTGACAAGACCAGTTGGAGTTGGAAAATCGCGGTTTACATTAAAGTTGTTCAAACAAACACTGATCAGAGAATTGTGTGCTTCGGCCACATCCTCAATGCCTGAAATCAGCCGCATGCTAAATCCTCCAAGGCCAAGTAAATTGTCAGAAAACCCATTGGAAAGACTGGAGGGTGCAAAACATAAAATGCAAAAAACCACTAAGTTCAATAGGTGTAAAGTTTGCAGTACACCTGACGACAGGAAAAGGACAAACTATTATTGTGCCGAATGCACTGGCCACCCCCATCTGCACATAGATGAATGTTTCCTAAACTGGAACACTAAACAATAGAGTGTTATTCAGTTATTATAAGTATGGAAGCAAACGTTTGAGCATGATTCTTTAATATATATATATATATATATATATATATATATATATATATATATATATATATATATATATATATATATATATATATATATATATATATATATATACATCTAGAGATATATTTACATATATAGAGCCATTACTTATAAGAGGAAATTCGCTAAATTAACTCAGCTGGGGGCTTGTACGAGCCATAACCATTGTTTAAATCCTTCACAAATGGCGACGGACAGAAATAAGCGCTAAGCAGCATTGTTCTGAATTATCTTGTTAAACTCCCCAAAGGTAGAAGAGTCATTACGCTTCTAACTACATCTCTGCCAAGAGTAATCTTGTACGACGGTAGACACCTTTGAAGACCCATTTTAGATACTCTTGAGTTTTGGCCACTGTTGGACCACTACTGCAAAGCAGGAAATGCAATCCGTGACAATGTGCCACTTGTAATTAGCTTTTAATTTAATTTATTTACAGTCAGAATTTCTAAATTTTGTCATAAATTTTTACAAACATGGATAATCTTTTAAATAGATGTAAATTTGTTGGATTATTTTAATTAAATAGGTTTTTTCATTCTTGAATATCTCAGTTTATGTAAATTTTTATGTCAGATTATGCAATCATTTCGACCTTGCATAATTACATTGTAAAGAAATTAATGCTACAAATGCCACAGATACACAGTTTACTAACTTCCAAACATTTCTATAATCTACATTGGTTTCATACATTTTTCAAGATTGTTAGCGTTATTGTGTTATGTCATCATAATCGTCTTCAAATGCTCAGTTGTTGCCCTTTCTACCTAACACATTAATTCATTTTTAAATTTAACAATATTCTACATATTTTTACAAAATGTCACCTGAAACCTACGCAATAAAACCTTCAAAAGTTAAGAATTGAATAGTTAAGTTGATAGTACACGACTGGAGGAAAGTCATTAAGTTGATAGTACACGACTGGAGGACAGACCTTAAGTTGATAGAACACGACAGGAGGACAGACATTACGTTGATAGTACACGACTGGAGGACAGATCTTACGTCGATAGTACACGACTGGAGGACAGACCTTACGTTGATAGTACACGACTGGAGGACAGATCTTACGTTGATAGTACACGACTGGAGGACAGACCGTACGTTGATAGTACACGACTGGAGGACAGACCTTAAGTTGATAGTACACTACTGGAGGACAGACCTTAAGTTGATAGTACACTACTGGAGGACAGACCTTAAGTTGATGGTACACGACTGGAGCACAGACTTTATGTTGATAGTACACGACTGGATGACAGACTTTAAGTTGATAGTACACGACTGGAGGACAGACCTTAAGTTGATAGTACATGACTGGAGGCCATACTTTTTGTTTATAGTACACGACTGGGGGACAGACTTTAAGTTGATAGTACACGACTGGATGACAGACTTTAAGTTGATAGTACACGACTGAAGGACAGACTTTAAGTTGATAGTACACGGCTGGAGTGAAGTCATTAAGTTGATAGTATACGACTGAAGGAAAGTCGATAAGTTGATCGTACACGACTGCAGGGCAGACCTTAAGTTGATAGTACACGACTGGAGGACATATCTTATGTTGATAGTACACCACTGGAGGACTGACCTTACGTTGATAGTACACGACTGGAGAACAGACCTAACGTTGATAGCATACGACTGGAGGACAGACCTTACGTTGATAGTACACGACTGGAGAACAGACCTTACGTTGATAGTACACCATTGGAGGACAGACCCAAAGTTGATAGTACACGACTTGAGGAAAAACCTTAAGTTGATAGTACACGACTGAAAAACAGACCTTAATTGATAGTACACGACCGGAGAACAGACCTTAAGTTAATAGTACACGACTGGAGTACAAACTTTAAGTTGATAGTACACGACCGGAGGAAAGTGCTTAAGTTGATAGTACACGACTGGAGGACAGACTTCACGTTAATAGTACATGACTGGATGACAGATTTTAAGTTGATAGTTCACGACTGGAGGACAGACTTTAAGTCGATAGTACACGACTGGAGGACAGACTTTATGTTAACAGTACACGACTGGAGGACAGACCTTACGTTGATAGTACACGACTGGAGGACAGACCTTAAGTTGATGATACACGACTGGAAGAAAGTCCTTAAGTTGATAGTACATGGCTGGAGGAAAGTCCTTAAGTTGATTGTACACGACTGGAGGAAAGTCATTAAGTTGATAGTACACGACTGGAGGACAGAACTTACGTTGATAGTACACCACTGGAGGACAGACCTTAAGTTGATAGTACACGACTGGAGGACAGACCTTAAGTTGATAGTAAACGACTGAAAGAAAGTCCTTAGGTTGATAGTACACGCTGGAGGAAAGTCCTTAAGTTGATAGTACACGACTGGAGGACAGACCTTACGTTGAAAGTACACCACTGGAGGACAGACTTAACGTTGATAGTAAACGACTGGAGGACAGACCTTACATTGGTAGTACACGACTGGAGGAAAGTCTTAAGTTGATAGTACACTACTGGAGGACAGACCTTACGTTGATTGTACACGACTGCAGGACAGACCTAACGTTGATAGTATACGACTGGAGGACAGACCTTACGTTGATAGTACACGACTATAGGAAAGACCTTAATTTGATAGTACACGACTGGAGGACAGACCTTACGTTGATAGTACACGACTGGAGGACAGACCTTATGTTGATGGTACATGACCTTAGGACAGACCTTACGTTTATAGTACACGACTGGAGGACAGACCTTAAGTTGATATTACAAGCCTGGAGGACAGACTGTAAGTTTATAGTACACGACTGGAGGACTTGGAATGTGTTTGTTGAATGGCTATGCTCTTTTTGGAGCTAAAGGGTAACGATGGTGATAAAAGAAAAAAAAACCAGCAGTACAAAACTTGTAGAAAATATAGTTTAATTAGAAAATAAATAAGGGGAGCGATACAGAATGATGAACTGGAAGGAAAAAGAAACAAACTAACAAACAACAAAAGTACACGAAAGAACATGAAATAACAAAATAATGAAATAATAAGATGACCTTATTCAATGTCCATAACTGCAGGTTAGGAAAGCTCTCCTCTTGTCATCGTAAATATTGCATATGTCACCGGTTGCCTCCCCTTTGTTCTGCAGTGAAGGTCCAGCAATGGCCAACACCTAGAATATCTAATGTGAGTCTTCAACGGTATCTACCTTCGCACAAGGTTACTCTTGGCAAAGATGCAAATAGAAGGATGATGATGCTTTTACCTTGAGGCAGTAATCACAAGATATTCATAAATCAAGAACAATCCTGAATGTGTCTTAGCACAGTTAACTTTTTATCTGCCCGACAACTTTTGCGAAGAGATATATTGTATAATTTAGATCGTTAAAGCCCCCAACTTGATTTAATTCAGTGAAATCTAAATTTAGTATCGCTCTTTTAAGTGTGTGACTGAGACATATGGATACAGTACACTTAAAATAATTAAATCAACTAAAAATTTGTAAATTGTTATATATACAAGTAACAAATTTAATAATCAATTATATTTAACAGTGTAAAATGAATAATTCTTTAAAAACAGGTAATCATTACAAGGTGATGTTATGGATTTTGAGAAAATTGGCCGCTTTTAAGTTTGAACTTTGGTGCCATTAAGTTTGTTGTTTTCTTATCCAGCTGGTGGTTGGTTCTTTACAGGTTACGGACGTTCACTGCCGTCACTGGTAAAGTCTGGAGGTTGTGACACGTTCCAAGAAATATCAGGGAGTAATCACGAATTGGGTATAAAATGGACAAATGGAAAATTCCTGGGGGACCTGGATTTCGCAGATGATGTAGCATTCTTAAGTTCAACACCAAGACAATCCCAAGAAGCAATAAATAATTTGTGTCATCTCTCGGTTGAAATTGGTCTCCAAATAAATGCCTCTAAAACTAAAGCTATGAACTTTTCTAACGAGACCTTTGATATCATCTTGAACGAGGAAAAACTACAGAAAGTTGAAAGTTTCAATTATTTAGGCAGTAAAATGACTCAGGATGGTGACACAACAAGAGAAATCCATACTAGAATTGCTTTGGCAGCTAGCGCCTTCAATAGATTATCTAACATTTGGAAATTACGATCTTCGTCTGTTTAATTCAAATGTTATCTCAGTGTTAACATACGGCTGTGAGAGTTGGAAAATAACAAAATCATTGGAGAACAAGCTGAATACATTCGAGAACAAATGTCTTAGAAAACTCATGAACATCAGTTGGAAAGAATTCAAGACTAATCGACAAATAAGAGAAGACTCTAGGCAGAAATATGTCTCCGACTATATAAGGAAAAGACGATGGTCATATATCGGTCATGTCCTACGAATGCAAAACAACAGAATACCACTACAGGCGCTCACTTGGGTTCCTGAGGGTAAGCGGAAAAAAGGAAGACCAAAAGAAACACTCAGAAGAACAATAATAAGAGAAGGAAGAACGTTGGGCCTAAATAATGTGCAAGAGCTAAGAGGAGTGGCGTCACAACGAACAACCTGGAGAGCACTGGTTTCTGCCTTATGCGCCGTGTTTGGCGCTTAAAGAATTTATTATTATTATTTATTATTAATCACGAAGCTGGTCCAGCGTCTTCAAGACCCGTCTGATAATGGTGTCTAGCGTTGACAGGAGACAACTTATACCACACACTGTGTTCCAGAGATAGCATCCTCAACTGGCACCACCGATTAGTATTATGAAAGAAGATAAATAAATATCCTCCTGGGTATTTGGTTTCCTAACACACAATCACCCCCCCCCCCTTTTTTTTTTTACTCCACCATCCCATCTACTTCAGAACTTTACCCTCTCTGAACATTAATATTTACCCCAGTGAGAGAAGAACCTTCATCACATTTATATTGAATATCTTTACATTTGCACTGGTTGAAAAGATGAATAATATAATAAGTATGTACATCAGTTCTATCATCATCCACTCCCTGCTCCATATGGATCTTGAGACTACCTCTACTTTTGGGTCTCTATGAGAAACCCGCACAAAGCAGTCACCAGCTTTTGCAGTAGTGGTTCATGAAACCATCACACTATATGCTGAGATTGCCAGCCTCATTTGAACTGAACATCCACTAGCAATTTTTACATGTTAATAAATGGAAAATATAGAATTTAAAAATGTACAACTCATCCCAAATTCTCTTTGGGAATACTGACTCCTGGCTCAGAGAAATATTTAAGGCAACTTGTTTAAGATGCCTTATACACGCGGTCTGGGGTATTACTTTACACTAGGCTCCAACTCCAAGGTCCGGTCCGATAAATGGAATTCTTATCCTATTCCTTTCTCTGGCTAGCTGGCTGTCTTCTTGACGAGGTGAATTTCACAGTGCTCTAAATCGGCGAAAGTGTCAGATTATATTGAAACTTTTGTTCCACGCACGTGGTTGTTACTATCTGACCAGGCTCCAGTTATAATCTAGAATTGCCCAGCAAATTGTATTCAATCATGCGTGTTATGATGGGGTTTATCCCAACAATTTCCTCGTAGTAATTTTAGGACCATTCCCATAGGAATCAATGACGTCAGTAAAGATGTGACTAATGTGAGAAGCAACTCGTCATTTCGACCAATGCTCACACAAATAGCAGGATTATTTCAGACAGATAATTATTTCTTTTTCCCATGGGAAACAACAAAACATCTGTAAAAATTACATACATTTAAGAGCTATAATTTCTTTAATGTTCAATATAAAACTTTTCAACTATAAAATTATACTAGAGCATTTTAAGTTATTTCAGATTTTATAAGTTGTTTACTTAGTTTTGTTTCTTTCTTTGCAGTATTGTTTGTGCTTTACTAGGAAAATTATGGTAGTTATAAGATTTCCCGTTTGTATTAGTAAGGACAAGGGAAAGTGACAACAAAAATGGTTTCTCTTGTTTAAAAAAAACACATATATAATAGAAGAGGAAGAAGAGAGAGAAATAGAATAATAGAGAGGTTGAGAGATAGAGACAGAGAGAGATATGGAATGATAGAGAGAGAGAGAGAGAGAGAGAGAGAGAGGGGGGGTGAGAGACAGACAGACAGACAGACAGAGAGAAAGGTAGCGAGTGAGACAGATTTAGAAAGAGAGAGAGAGAAGAGAGAGAGAGAGAGAGAGAGAGACAGACAGACAGACAGACAGACAGACAGACAGACAGACAGACAGACAGACAGACAGTGAAAAAGATAGCGAGTGAGAGAGATTCAGAAAGAAAGAGAGAGAGAGTGAAAGAGATATAGAGAAAGCGAGCAGGGCGAGAAGGAGTAAAAGAAAAAATGTAATAATAATAATAGCCACTTCAGCCATAACCGACTATGGGAATGCTCCCCTGAGGTGACAGCCCTCAGCCGTTTATTTCGACGTTTTCTCTTCTCTTCGGCTTGTTGTGTGAGCTTATTTTTGCCCAATCTGAGGTGACGCCGTAAATAGCATCGCCACATGGTGCGGTCGGCAGCTTCATCGTCCCACGTTGCTGGATTTATGTCCAGTGCCCTCATATCTCTCTTGTACACATCTTTGAACCTCAGCTGCGGTCGCCCAACTGTTCTTTTGCCATCTGCTAGTTGCCCGTAGAAGATACCTATAGGGATGAGACCATTTTGCATGCGGCAGACATGGTCAAGCCAGCGTAGTCTGCGCTGTGTAAGCAGTGTATACATGCTTTGAAGACCGGCACCTGACAACACCTCGACACTTGTCACTTTATCTATCCACGAGATGCCGAGGATGTGGCGTAGACACCGTAAATTGAAGGTATTGAGCCTTCTTTCTTGCTTAGCATAGGTCGTCCAGGTCTCGCTGCCATATAGGAGTGTGCTGGTGACGCAGGCGTTATATACCGCAGCACAGATTCCGCTAGCTTGGCCATGTCTGCTGTAGACAGCACTGATTCAGCTAGCTTGACCATGGCCTCTGTAGACAGCCCAGATTACGTTAGCTTGGCCATGTCTGCTGTAGACAGCACTGATTCCGCTAGCTTGGCCATGTCCTCTGTAGACAGCCCAGATTACGTTAGCTTGGCCATGTCTGCTGTAGACAGCACTGATTACGTTAGCTTGGCCATGTCCTCTGTAGACAGCACAGATTACGTTAGCTTGGCCATGTCTGCTGTAGACAGAACATATTACGCTAGCTTGGCCATGACTGCTGTAGACAGCACATATTACGCTAGCTTGGGTCTGCTATAGACAGCACAGATTACACTAGCTTGGATCTGCTGTAGACAGCACAGATTCCGCTAGCTTGTGTCTGCTGTAGACAGCATAGATAACGCTGGCTTGGCCATGTCCTCTGTAGACAGCATAGACTCCGCTATCTTGGCCATTCCGCTGTAGACAGCACAGATTACGCCAGCTTGGCCATGTCTGCTGTAGACAGCATAGATTACGCTAGGTTGGTCATGTCCGCTGTAGTCAGCACAGATTCCATTAGCTTGACCTTGTCCGCTGCAGACAGCACAGAATCCGCTAGCTTGGGTCTGCCGAAGACAGCACTGGTTACGCTAGCTTGTGCATGTCTGCTGTAGACAGCACAGATTACGCTGGCTTGGCTATGTCTGCCCCATGCAAGGTGGTCACATTCTCAAGGATAATTTCTACGGACAACAGGCAGAAGGCAAAAGAACAGCCAGGCGACTGTAGCTAATATTCAAAGATGGGTACAAGAGAGACATAAAGGCACTGGACATGTGAGGACGAAGTTGCGTTTCGAACCAAGTGGGAGATGCGACGGCGTCACTACAGATTGGGTGAAAAGAAACTCTTACAAGAAGCAGAAAAGAAAAGAATACGAAGAAAGGAAACAACAGGAAATTTTTAAAAAAGCAGCTGATGGTTATCACCCCAAGGGCGCATCTTCTCCTTAGCCAGTTACAACTGGATGAGTCTACTATTCTAAATTCTACTGTATTGGAGCAGATATAGATAAGCCAAAGAAGGAGAAATGAAGGAATAAGAAGAATGTGGTTAAAAGAAAGTACCAGTTTCGCCAGCAAAACGTGACGTCATTTTGTATGCACCGTACAAGGAAGTCTCACAAAATAATCACATTTGGACCGCAAGCCGCTCAGAGCGCCAATCTAATTTTAGTAATAAAACGAATGAAAAATGTACTGAAACACTCTCTGATCTGGTTCGAGATTTTAAGTTGCCACCGGAAAACAAATTCCCAAAGCATGGTTGTTGTAGAACACTGGAAAATTGATATTATGTTCATATTTTTCAGCGTTTTGGGTTAGTTACCAAATCGTGTAAAACTGTTTACCGTGGCAACTAGTGATAGGACTACAAAAAATGCGTGTACATCTCGTCTAACGACTGAATAGGATAGAAACGTGTTTCAACAATTGACTGATAGATCTAGCGATGAGGACAAGAGTGAAAACGGTGTGCACATTGATTGAAATTGTGATTTTGATAGAGATGGGGCGCAAGCAGTTATAATTGTGAAAATATTGCAAGTCCTTGGCCATCGGAGGGCCGTTAAATAGCAACAGCCTCTATTAGAGTTACAACCGGTGTTTATAGTAATAGTACATTCATTTATCTTTAAAATGACATGTAATTCATAAAAATCAGTAAACAATTACGAAAACTACAGCTTACTTTGTGCAAACACCTACATGATGAAAATAGGAAAGAAATTTAATTCGGCCACAGTGTGTTTTTCAATTCGGTAGTTAATGTGTTAAACAGACTTCAAGATCAGTCGGGTGTCTGTGAGGAAACAAAGAAGACATAAGAAAACTTCTCCTTCACGCATGTCGTAAGATCGACTAATATAGTTCTGCCTGGGGGGTGGGGGGGGGGGAGGGGGGGGGGGGGGGGGGGGGGTGTCTGTGAGAAAACAAAGAAGACATAAGAAAACTTGTCCTTCACGCATGTCGTAAGATCGACTAATATAGTTCTGCGGGGAGGGGGGGGAGGGGTGGGCGGGGGGGTCTGTGAGGAAACAAAGAAGACATAAGAAAACTTTTCCTTCACGCATGTCGTAAGATCGACTAATATAGTTCTGCCTGGGGGGTGGGGGGGGGAAGGGGGTGTCTGTGAGGAAACAAAGAAGACATAAGAAAACTTGTCCTTCACGCATGTCGTAAGATCGACTAATATAGTTCTGGGGGAGGTTGTCTGTGAGGAAACAAAGAAGACATAAGAAAACTTTTCCTTCACGCATGTCGTAAGGTCGACTAATATAATGTTGCTGACGGAGCTTCATCGTGTAAAATAAAATTCTGCAGAAACCACTAGTACAAACACACATGAATGCTGTGTTACAGATGTACAAACACACATAAATGCTGTGTTACAGATGTACAAACACACATGTATGCTGTGTTACAGCTGTACAAACACACATGAATGCTGTGTCACAGATGTACAAACACACATGTATGCTTTGTTACAGATGTACAAACACACATGAATGCTGTGTTACAGATGTACAAACACACATGAATGCTGTGTTACAGATGTACAAACACACATGAATGATGTGTTACAGATGTACAAACACACATGAATGCTGTGTTACAGATGTACAAACGCGCATGAATGCTGTGTTACAGATGTACAAACACACATGAATGCTGTGTTACAGATGTACAAACATACATGAATGATGTGTTACAGATGTACAAACACACATGAATGATGTGTTACAGATGTCCAAACACACATGAATGCTGTGTTACAGATATACAAGCACACATGAATGATGTGTTACAGATGTACAAACACACATGAATGCCGTGTTACAGATGTACAAATACACATGAATGCCGTGTTACAGATGTACAAACACACATGAATGCTGTGTTACAGATGTACAAACACACATGAATGATGTGTTACAGATGTACAAACACACATGAATGCCGTGTTACAGATGTACAAACACACATGAATGCTGTGTTACAGATGTACAAACACACATGAATGCTGTGTTACAGATGTACAAACACACATGAATGCTGTGTTACAGATGTACAAACACACATGAAATCTGTGTTACAGATGTACAAACACCCATGAATGATGTATTAAAGATGTACAAACACACATGAATTTTGTGTTACAGATGCACAAACACACATGAATGCTGTGTTACAGATGTACAAACAAACATAAATGTTGTGTTACAGATGTACAGACACACATGAATGCTGTGTTACAGATGTACAATCACACATGAATGCTGTGTTACAGATGTACAAACACACATGAATGCTGTGTTACAGATGTACAAACACACATGAATGCTGTGTTACAGATGTACAAACACACATGAATGCTGTGTTACAGATGTACAAACACACATGAATGCTGCGTTACAGATGTACAAACATGAATGCACAGATGTACAAAACCATGAATGCTTGTTACAGATGTACAAACACATACATGAATGTTGTGTTACAGATGTACAAAATACATGTGTTTTTACACACATGAATGCTGTGTTACAGATGTACAAACACACATGAATGCTGTGTTACAGATGTACAAACACACATGAATGCTGTGTTACAGATGTACAAACACACATGAATGCTGTGTTACAGATGTACAAACACACATGAATGCTGTGTTACAGATGTACCAACACACATGAATGCTGTGTTACAGATGTACAAATACACATTAATGCTGTGTTACAGATGTACAATCACACATGAAATCTGTGTTACAGATGTACAAACACCCATGAATAATGTATTACAGATGTACAAACACACATGAATACTGTGTTACAGATGTACAAACACACATGAATGCTGTGTTACAGATGTACAAACAGACATGAATGATGTGTTACAGATGTACAAACACCCATGAATGCTGTGTTACAGATGTACAAACACACATGAATGATGTGTTACAGATGTACAAACACCCATGAATGCTGTGTTAAAGATGTACAAACACACATGAATGCTGTGTTAAAGATGTACAAACACACATGAATGCTGTGTTACAGATGTACAAACACACATGGATACTTTGTTACAGATGTACAAACACACATGAATGCTGTGTTACAGATGTACAAACACACATGAATGCTGTGTTGCAGATGTACAAACACACATGAATGCTGTGTTACAGATGTACAAACACACATGAATGCTGTGTTACAAATGTAAAAACACACATGAATGCTGTGTTACAGATGTACAAACAAACAAACTTGAATGTTGTGTTACATATGTACAAACAAACATAAATGCTGTGTTACAGATGTACAAACACACATGAATGCTGTGTTACAGATGTACAAACACACATGAATGCTGTGTTACAGATGTACAAACACACATGAATGCTGTGTTACAGATGTACAAACACACATGAATGCTGTGTTACAAATGTACAAACACACATGAATGCTGTGTTACAGATGTACAAACAAACAAACTTGAATGTTGTGTAACATATGTACAAACAAACATAAATGCTGTGTTACAGATGTACAAACACACATGAATGCTGTGTTACAGATGTACAAACACACATGAATGCTGTGTTACAGATGTACAAACACACATGAATGCTGTGTTACAGATGTACAAACACACATGAATGCTGTGTTACAGATGTACAAACACACATGAATGCTGTGTTACAGATGTACAAACACACATGAATGCTGTGTTACAGATGTACAAAAACACATGAATGCTGTGTTACAGATGTACAAACACACATGAATGCTGTGTTACAGATGTACAAACACACATGAATGCTGTGTTACAGATGTACAAACACACATGAATGCTGTGTTACAGATGTACAAACACACATGAATGCTGTGTTACAGATGCAATGGGGCTAGTTGCAGTAGTGACACCATAAGAATTGAAAAAGGAAGTACTTTGCGAGTAGAAAACATTTTTTTTTTTAAAGAAAAAGTATAACTTTCAACCCTTGATGGGTTATAATTAGGATAAACAATGTCATAATTCAAGACAATAAAATCTGATTTCCGATATCTAAATAAAGTACAAAACCCATTTATTAATCATTGTGTATGTTTGTGTAAGTGAATCCTTGACACCGGATGTCATTACTGTTTTTGTGTGCGTGTGTGTGTGTTTTTTTTCTTGCATGCTGCGAACGGAGTTCACTGTCTCTATCACGAGTGACGCTCGCTCAAACAGTTAAGCCTTACATTTTTACCGGGAAAGATCTCTTCTGTGGTAAAAATCAAATGTTTACCCAAAGACAATACGTCTGTACGATCATCTACTAATAACTTTGATGGTCCCACAGCGAAAAACACCAGCGTCTTCCTCACCAGTAAGTAAACAATTATATAAATGTAATAGTCCCAAAAACAATATTATGGTCCCACAGCGGAAGGAAAAAACACCAGCAAGTAAATAATGGTCTAGAAATTAGAAATCTTCTCTAATAATAATCTTATGAGTTAGAAATCTTCTTTAGTAATAATCTTATCAGTTAGAAATCTTCTCTAATAATAGTCTATCAATTAGAAATCTTCTCTAATAACAGTCTTATGAAATAGAATGCAAGAGGTGTGAACAGCTTAGTTTCAATATTATATTATTTACATGCTTTTAATTTACTCATAAATATAGAAGAGATATTAAGGATAGACAGACCTAAGGAATTGCATAATATAGTCAAATAGTATTTAATGAGAACAAAAGTTAATTTATAGTAATTGGTGGGTATACAGCGGGGAAGATGGCTGGTGATGTTCTTATAAAACATAAAACAAGACAAATTACAGTCAATTAAATATCTAACTGACCACCCATGATCTTTACACCCCTGTTTATTATTTTTGTTTGATGCTATTGTTTGTTTGCGTTTTTATGTTTGGTTTAGTTTTGTTGTACCTTTTTTTTTTTTTTTTTTGTTTTGCTTATGTTTGTTTGTTTTGTTTTTTTCTAACACGCACACAAATTTGGTAGTTTTGATTTATCCTAATTGCAATGGAGAGGAAATGTGACGCCATTTTCCTGTATCGCCAATTATTCATATTATTTCGAAATGAAAACCATTTATATCCTAATTTTAACCCTTCAATTTGAACAGGATATTTATCACCAAATAAAAAAATAAAAAAAGTATACCAAAACCCTTTAGCTCCCCAAGTACTTCAACAAAAACATGTCGAGTAGAGTTCAAGGTGGGAACACGAGACTGGAGGCCGCCATGCTGGCCAAAAACGCGCGTTTCCTTTCAAGTTTGATATTTGTTTCCTTTAAATTTTATTTTTAAAACAACCTCAATATTTTTCAGGGCATTATTATTTTTGACAAAGCTAGAAACAGGGTTGGCGTAAGGTTAAGGTTAGACAAAACTCGAAACAGGGTTGGCGATAGGTTAAGCGAGAGGTAAGAGTTGTAAATTACGTTTTTAAAATGTATTTGTGAGTTGTGTGTATGTCTGTGTGTCTGTGCACGCGCCTGCGATAGTGTGTGTGTGGAAGGGGTGGAGAAGTTTCAACATTTCTCTCAAGAAAGACAATCGTGTTGGAAAGAATACACCTAGATTATTTACAGTTATCGCCCATTTCCGGGCTGATACAATACAAAAAAAAAATGATTATTAATTTTAATTTTATTATTTTTACGACTGATTATTGTATTGTCGTCGGGAATACACAAATATGCCAATTTCCAAAGCTATTGCTCATTTGGATGTTATTGAAAAACCGATTGCAAGATTTGAAGGTGACATGAAAGTGACATACAAGGAAATTAAAGAAAAGCGTGTAAAAAAAGCTGTTGATAGCATTACAAGGTAGTCATTTTTCCAGGAGTTCCCAGTGAAAGAAGAGCAGGGGTAGACTGGAAAACAATGGGAGAAGTGAACTGGAGACATCAAATAAAACCATGGCTAGTGACAGGATAATTTTTATTTTGTGCTGAAGGTCGATGCTTCCTTGGAAGTTTAAGGGGAAAGAAGAGAAAAATATAAATTGTCAAGCAGCAGTTGCATCCCTTTATTCCACATGTAAAGAAAGATGTTGATAGTGGAAAAGCTTATAATTGCTATGTCAGGTTCCCAGGCGTTACCAATAGGATGCCGGGCCTGAGCCACTTCAGACCACTAAGCCTGAATAGACACTGGTATGTTAACTACCGGGACTAGAGAGCTATATTAATAGTTAGTGGAATTTAACCTCGTTGTCTTTTACTAGGAAGTTGTTTTGATTCATGATTATACAAGGGCTAATGCGATGGTAGTTTCCCGTTGCTTTCCGTCGGTATGTGTACGGATGTCTCAGTTAGCCATTGACTAAAAAGTCAAATCTACGCCTTCTCCTCGCTGGTTGTCATATCATAAAGCTTAAGAGGTGATTTGATACAGACAGCTGTCCCTCACAACTATCCCACATCGTCCTCAGTGACAACCACCTGTTTTGGTTCACGGCAGATTATTCAGCATTCACAGCTAACCTCCATATCTCGAGGGCATTCAACCATCCACCATCTCGTTGGCGCCCCTGGTAGGAGGACACATTCCATCACCAGGAAGGAAAGAAAGTGAAAATAAAGTGATAGAAAGTGAAAATAAAGGACTCAGCATTAATAGCAACAAGACAGAAATAATGATAATCTCAAAGAAAACAGCTTACCCAGAATGCACTATTAAAGTAAATTGAATAGTTTTAAAACAGGTCAATAGATTCATGTACATCGGCACATTAATAACAACAGATGGAAGATGCATCTCAGAAGTGAAGAGCAGAATAGCTCAGGCAAAAGCAGCATTCTATAAAATGAAGATTATTTTATACAAGAATTCTTTGTCATTGGAAGTAAGAAAGAGAATTTTTCAGTGTTATATAGAACCAATCCTGACATATGGGAGTGAGTCATATAAAATTAGTAAACAAATAGGGAAGGTACTAAAGCCCACACAAGTGCCAGTGGAACAAGAGTTGAGAAGAAGACGCTGGCGATGGATAAGACACACGTTGAGGAAACCTGTTAATAGCATTACAAGGCAGTCCTTGTTCTAGAATCCACAGGTAAAGAGAATCAGAGGTAGACCAAAAAACACATGGAGAACAGAACTTTAAACAGAGGTGAAAATGATGAGGAAAACATGGAAATAACTTGAGCGGATGGCACAGGACAGGAAGACTTGGCATGTGTTTGTTGAAGGCCTATGCTCCTTGGGGAGCTAAAGGATATTGATTGATTGACTAGAGTCCACAGAGGTGTGGTTTTAGAGAAGAATGTTAAAAATACCTTGGCCAGACAGAGTAATGAGGATTTCCTGAAAGATGTCAATGCTCAAAGAAAATGTATTTCACAAGTTAGAAAGAAGCAATCCATATTTTTGAGCTTGTTATGAGAAGAGGAAAACAACTTTGATCTTGACGACAAAAATTGTCAAGTGTTCCATATTCTTCAGCGGAGATTTTGTAACTGACCCACAGCTTAGGGGTTTCTTTAGTCCTAAGTGTAACTGGTACCACGTGACAAAAATGCTATTAATTATAAGTTTGTTTACGCATCACTTAGAAATTTAAGTCCGTCATTACCGAATTTATTTCCCTCTTCCGGTATTTCTTAGGTTAGCCCTATGACGTCATCAGAAAACACGCCAATTATTATTTGTATCACATACCTGCCACACAACTTTGATCCTGTCGTCTGCTATTTGCTCATCCCAAGGCCATGCAGTCTGTGTAACAGTGTATCAATGGAGAACGACAAGGCCTGTGGCGAGGGCGACGTCATCTTGACCATTAGAAAGATAATTAACTCATGAATGATGTTGTTGGTTGATTGATGTGTATGGTACCATGAGTCGACTGAACTCGAAAAAGTGTCGTTGGTTGATTGATTAGAACAATCCTGCCGGCAGTTTGAATAAGAAAAGTATTGTTAGTAGTTTGATAGGAATAAGACTGTAGGTCGACTGAATTAGAATTAGAAGTGTTGTTGGTGGGTTTATTAGATGTGGGGGTAGTTTGAAATGGGAAGGTGCTGTTGGTAGAATGAATTCGATTTAGAAGCATTGTTATGGGGTTGACTAGAATGGTGCTGTTGGTGGGTTGATTAGAATGACAGCGTTGCTTATTAGATTTGCAGAAGTAATTTTATGTGTGTAAGAGAGATTGATCCGATTTTGAGCTCTCAAGGGTGTTCATCGGGATTCTTAGGTGTGGATAACATGCCTATTTTGTTGTTATGCCAAAGCTAGGATGTATGTTTGAATGCGCTCACACACATGCGTATATTTGCATAGATATATACTTACAAAAATATGTACTAGTGAGTACAGCAGATATTTACTTGCTGGCTAAATTATACAAATAGGCGTTAATCTTGACAGAAGAAAGACCCTTAATGCCACTAGAGGGTACACAGATCCCACCTCTTGCTTCTGTGAGGAGGGCACACATGCCAGTGGCAGAGTATGTTACGTCCAACCAAGCAGTATTATCTTAACAGCTACTTTCATCTTTAAAATGACCAGAGGAGTCACCAAAGTGGAAGCAGAGGAACAAGATCAATGAAAGCTGCTTTTGTGATTGACAGTGATAATTATGATTGACAGTGATGATTATGATTGACAGTAATAATTATGATTGACAGTGATGATTATGATTGACAGTGATAATTATGATTGACAGTGATAATTATGATGATAATGTTTAAAGGAAAAAGTGAATGTGTTTCCAGGACCTGATAATTTAGTCTTGAAATATAATTGAGTGGAAATAATGTGTGGATATATTTCAATAGTGTTAAGACCAAATCACATATGTAAGAGTTTAGTATCAAGTATTCCATTCATCAGAGAAGTGCAAATTTAGTAGGAGAGTGTTTTATACATGAAACTGGACAGAGAAGCGATTTTTTACTTGAATTTAGATGATATTGACTGATATCAGGATGGCAACCACGTTGTCATGAAAGGCGGCGCGTCACCATGCGTGTGTATAAAGAAGACGCCAGTTTTATATTGTGTGAATTGACACGTGGGGGGGAAGCAGATTAAGATAATTTTCCCCAGTAAAGGAAAGAGATAGTTTTCGTATTAATGCCAGTTTTGTTAAAGTCAAGAGTAATTATTTTATTTCTTTAATGTAAAAGTAATTGAGTGTATTTCACGATAGCCTACTTATCATAATTCTACTGTATATATTTAATGGGTTACTGTGAGGTGAGAATAGTCATTTAGGTTTCTGCAGAGCGCGAGGCCACTCCTTGGGCGTAAAGCGCATTTAAGACATAAATGTTGCTGTTTGCTCCTTGCGGAGCAGGGCGACACCAGTGCGGCTGAATCCAACAGAAGCCTGCATGAAGCATTTATATGCTATGGCAGTGATTTGTTTCGGTAACGATGTGTTTCATGTGATGAGATTCCCAGTCTCATCAGTGGTCATATACGACACGCTTGTTGCCAAGCGCACCAGTCGTCACATACGACATGCTTTCGAATGCAGTAACGAATATTGAGATAGATCAGTTGCGAGGTGGTGGTTTATTCTCATTATTGAGAGTATTTGTTGTACATATAGTTGAATATTATTTTATGTCTATTTTATGATTATTTAATTATGGTTATGGGAGGAATGGTTGTGAGAGCACGTGGGCTCACTTCAAGGTATATATTTCTCTTCTCCGCTACTGAGGGAGCATGGGGCCAACAGTGTGGTTTGCCTCCATAAGTATTCATGTGCTAGGGCAGTAGTGGTTTCGGTAGCAATCTGTGTTACACGGTGAGGTTGCCAGCCTCATGCACAACACCATACTAGTCTCATTGGACGACATGCATGAGTGTGTGTGTGTGTGATAGCTGAGAGTGTGCCCTTGCTGTAGTGGTTTCGGTGGCAATCTGTGTTACATGGTGAGGTTGCCAGCCTCATGCACAACACCATACTAGTCGCACTGGACGACACGCATGAGTGTGTGCGTGTGTGATAGTTGAGGGTGTCATGTGGCGTGGAAGGATGAGAGTATCATTATTTAACTATGATTTTAACCAGCCGTTGCTTTGTTTGCTTCTCCAGAATTAGCAATCGGGCACATGCTGGGTGTTTTGTTTTGTTTAATTTAGTTTTGTTATGTTCGCTAGTTTATTTGTTTAATGTTTGCTTTGTCACTGAAAGGGTTGTAAAAATAAATATAGCCCCTGCCTGTAGAATCAAGAGTTTTATTGTTATTCGGGTCGGTGCGAGTGTGACAAGAGAGTGATCACACATCACAATATAATCATCATCATCATTTCGCCCACCCTATCACATTATGATTGACAGTGATAATTATGATTGACAGTGATAATTATGATTGTCAGTGATAATTATGATTGACAGTGATAATTATGATTGTCAGTGATAATTATGATTGACAGTGATAATTATGATTGTCAGTTTTTTTTTTTTTTTTTTTTCGTACGCCCGCTAATACTCGAGGCGAAATCTCAGGTTATTACTGATGTCTAACCTGACATTGATTTTACGTGAGTATCATTTTTTTTCTTGTACAGAGACAGGTGTCCCTCGCCATTCAGGCAAATACTCTCCGATTTCGGAGGTACCCATTGCAGCTGGGTTGGCTCAGGAGCCGCCAATCCCTGGTCGACGACACTCCTTCAAATGTCCTCGCCAGGTCTCGAGTTAATCCAGTCCAATTCCCGGTCGACGAAAAATCCTCGAATGCCGTCACCCGGGTTTGATCCTGAATCACCCGGTCGCCAGAGCGGTGTTGTAACCACTACGCTAGCGCGGCTCCTCATGATTGTCAGTGATAATTATGATTGACAGTGATAATTATGATTGACAGTGATAATTGTGATTGTCAATACTAATTATGATTGACAGTGATAATTATGATTCACAGTGCTAATTAAGAATGTCAGCGATAATTATGATTGACAGCGATAATTATAATTGACAGTGATAATTATGATTGTCAGCGATAATTATGATTGACAGTGATAATTATGATTGACAGTTATAATTACGATTGACAGTGGTAATTATGATTGTCAGTGATAATTATGATTGACAGTGATAATTATGATTGTCAGTGATAATTTGGATTGACAGTGATAATTATGATTATCAATGATAATTATGATTGACAGTGATAATTATGGTTGACAGTGATAATTATGCTTGTCAGTAATAATTATGATTGACAGATATAATTATGATTGACAGTGATAATTATGATTGACAGCGATAATTATGATTGATAGTGATAATTATGATTGAAAGTGATAATTATGATTGTCAGTGATAATTATGATTAACAGTGATAATTATGATTGACAGTGATAATTATGATTGACAGTGATAATTATGATTGATAGTGATAATTATGCCTGACAGTAATAATTATGATTGTCAGTGATAATTATGATTGACAGTAATAATTATGATTGTCAGTGATAATTATGACTGACAGTGATAATTACGATTGTCAGTGATAATTATAATTGTCAGTGATAATTATGATTGACAGTGATAATTATGATAGTCAGTGATAATTATGATTGACAGTGATAATTATAATTGTCAGTGATAATTATGATTGATAGTGATATTTATTGACATGATAATTTATTGAATTACAGTGATAATTATGATTGACAGTGATAATTATGATTGACAGTGATAATTATGATTGACGGTGATAATTATGATTGACAGTGATAATTATGATTGACAGTGATAATTATGATTGACAGTGATAATTATGATTGACAGTGATAATTATGATTGACAGTGATAATTATGATTGACAGTGATAATTATGATTGATTGACAGTGATAATTATTATTGACAGTGATAATTAAGATTGACAGTGATAATTATGATTGACAGTGATAATTATGATAGATTGACAGTGATAATTATGATTGACTCTGATAATTATGATTGACAGTGATAAATATGATTGACAGTGATAATTATGATTGGCAGTGACAATTATGATTCACAGTGATAAATATGATTCACAGTGATAATTATTATTGACAGTGATAATTAAGATTGACAGTGATAATTATGATTGATTGACAGTGATAATTAAGATTGACTCTGATAATTATGATTGACAGTGATAATTATTCATTGACAGTGATAACTATGATTGATTAACAGTGATAATTATGATTGACAGTGATAATTATGAATGACAGTGATAATTATGATTGACAGTGATAATTATGATTGATTGACAGTGATAATTATGATTGACAGTGATAATTATGATTGACAGTGATAATTATGATTGACAGTGATAATTATGATTGACTGACAGTGATAATTATGATTGACAGTGTTAATTATGATTGACTGTGATAATTATGATTCACAGTGATAATTATGATTGACAGTGATAATTATGATTGAATTACAGTGATAATTATGATTGACAGTGATAATTATGATTGATTGACAGTGATAATTATGATTGACAGTGATAATTATGATTGACAGTGATAATTATAATTGACAGTGATAATTATGATTGACAGTAATAATTATGATTTACTGGCAGTGATAATTATGATTGACAGTGTTAATTATGATTGACAGTGATAATTATGATTCACAGTGATAATTATGATTGACAGTGATAATTATGGTTGAATTACAGTGATAATTATAATTGTCAGTGATAATTATGATTGACAGTGATTATTATGATTGATTGACAGTGATAATTTTGATTGACAGTGACAATTATGATTAAAAGTGATAATTATGATAGATTGACAGTAATAATTATGATTGAATGTGATAATTATGATTGATGGTTATAATTATGATTGACAGTTATAATTATGATTGACAGTGATTATTGTGATTGAAAGTGAAAATTATGATTGACAGTGATAATTATGATTGACAGCGATAATTACGATTGAGAGTAATAATTATGATTGACAGTGAAAATTATGACTGAAAGTATTAATTATGATTGAGAGTAATAATTATGATTGACAGTGATAATTATGATTGACAGCGATAGTTATGATTGAGAGTAATAATTATGATTGACAGTGATATTTATGATTGACAGTGATAATTATGATTGACAGTGATATTTATGGTTGACTGTGATAATTATGATTGACAGTGGTAATTATGATTGACAGTAATAATTATGATTGACAGTGATAATTATGATTGACAGTGATAATTATGATTGACAGTGATAATTATGATTGACAGTGATAATTATGATTGACAGTGATAATTATTATTGATTGACAGTGATAATTATGATTGACAGTGATAATTATGATTGACAGTTATAATTATGATTGACAGTGATAATTATGAATGACACTGATTATTATGATTGAAAGTGAAAATTATGATTGACAGTGATAATTATGATTGACAGTAATAATTATGATTGATTTTGATAATTCTGATTGACATTGATAATTATGATTGACAGTGATTATTATGATTGACAGTGAACATTATGATTGACAGTGATTATTATGATTGACAGTGATATTATGATTGACAATGATAATTTTGATTGACATTGAACATTATGATTGACAGTGATAATTATGATTGACAGGGATAATTATTATTGACTGTGATAATTATGATTGACAGGGATAATTATTATTGACAGTGATAATTATGATTGACAGTGATAAATATAATTGACATTGATAATTATGATTGACAGTGATAAGCATGATTGACAGTGATAATTATGATTGACAGAAATAATTATGATTGACAGTGATAATTATGATTGACAGAGATAATTATGATTGATAGTGAAAACTGTGATTGGCAGTGAAAATTATGATTGACATTGATAATTATGATTGACAGTGATAATTATGATTGGCAGTTATAAATATGATTGACGGTGAAAATTATGATTGACAGTAAAAATTATGATTGACAGTGAAAATTATGATTGATTGACAGTGAAAATTATGATTGTATCCAGTTCTCTTCTCCATGTCTCCTGTTCTCTTCTCCATGTCAAAAAGCTGAACAGATTTCCATTATTTTATTACTTTCAAGACAATTTCTGCCCCACGCCACTGCTCCATCCAATCCAAAGTCACCCAATCCAAAGTCATCCAATCTAAAGTCATTCAATCCAAAGACAGCTCAAGATGGTAATGATGTACCTGAAGCCCCAGTCAGTAAGGTAATGGCTACCAGCAAGATAATTAACATAAACATGGTTACCAAGAACAAAGATAACAGGAGAGATAACTGTGATAATGCTGATAATGATCGTGATTATGTGGCTAAGAATACTCTGTAATGATGATGAAAATTATGGTTAAGGTCAGGTTGATAATTATGGCAGTAATTATGTTTGTGTGTTTATTATGATGATAGTAATGATCATAGTTAATTGTTTCGATGATAAAGAACCTAAAATTATGGCATTGATGACCATGAAGGTGAAAACAGTGATGATTTTAATGATAATGATGCTGATGATCATGATGATAATAATGGTGGTAATAATAAACCAGTAAAGATTGAAGGAAAAATAGTAACAACAAAAGTTTTGGATCGTTTTGTCAAGACATACCTCGTTCAAACTAGACTCAAGGTCTATCAGTTATATTAAGGTGCATGTCCAAATATGGAAGACATTTTGACTTGGTTATCAGAATTATGTATCAGAAGGAAAAAAGAGAACTTGGTGTAGGTTATTTTCCTGCGGCTGCTAGTAAATATGTTGAGACTGTCACCATTTTATCAGTCCATAACTTTGTGTAGGTTATTTTCCTGCTGCTGCTAGTAAATATGTTGAGACTCACTTTTTCATCAGTCGACCACCTACTAAATATGTTGAGACTGTCACCATTTTGATAATGAGATAACTAGGTTAAACTTGAAGAAACACCACTAAAAGATGTAGAATCGTACACATATCTTGGCAACAATTTCGACAAAGTTGGAGGTACAGACTATGATATCAAAATAAAAATACAAAAAGTAAGAGGAGCTTTCATTGCATTGGGAAACATATGGAGATCAAGAGAAATCAAGTCCAACACAAAAATAAGAATCTTCAACTCAAATGTCAAGGTCAGTCCTATTGTATGGCTCTGAAACATGGAGAACAACAAAAACAACAATCAAAAAGCTACAAACTTTCATAAACGGGTGCTTGCAAAGAATATGATTGAAATGGTATGACAAAGTCACAAATGTGGAACTGATAAGAGCCAGACAAGTGCCGGTGGAACAAGAATTGAGAAGAAGTCGCTGGCGATGGAAAGGACACACATTGAGGAAACCTGTTGATGGCATTACAAGGCAGTCCTTGTTCTGGAAACCCCAGGGAAAGAGAGGCAGAGGCAGACCAAAAAACACATGGAGAAGAGAGCTATATACAGAAGCAAAAATGATGAGGAAAACATGGAAAGACCTTGAGCGCATGGCATATGGAGGACTTGGCATGTGTTTGTTGAAGGCCTGTGCTCCTTGGGGAGCTAAAGAGTATTGAAGTCACCAATTTATCAGTCCACCACTTGTTGTAGGTTATTTTTATAAAGATATCAGTCTCTGGCAATGTCTGTTAACTGAAAATATAGTCACACAAATAACTTACGTACAGTCCTTAACTGCCAGCTTTTACAAATTCTGTAACTGCAAATTTAGTCAGACAGATGACTTACTTAGCGTCCTTATTAACAGCTCTCCAACGTTACTCATTTGTACACGTGATAGCAGGTAGAATTATGACAGAAATAACTAGGTCATATACAACAGAAATAACTAGTTCATATACGAACAGTTTTGTGCTGAGGCCAAGATATAAAACAGCTGGCAGTTAGTCTGTGTGTGTTACACACACAAACAAACATGCACAGAAAATTGATGTCTGCTACTTGTTTTTTTTATTCAAGAGTTTCCACGTTTGGAGCCCTGCAGTGTTTGTAAGGCAGAGGATTAAGCCATAGCCGGCACTTAGTGTTTCTACAAGATTAATCTAGAACATCCAAGCCTTTTAGGTAAGTTCTCAGACTTCACATTATCAAACTTTCTGGATGCTCTCTCTAAACTTGTGTAAGCTTGGTGGTCTAAACAGCTATTACCCAAAGCATCTATGACCGCTTCGGTCAAAGTCTTGCCCGCCGTCTACGCCTATACCATTAGCTTACTGCTTTTGATTTACATTTTTGTTGTCCAAATGTCGCGCCATTTTGTACGTGTTGAAAGATATACTATTTTATTAAATTTTGCTGACTATACTAGTTTATGATTTAAGTTCATTGGAATGGTTCTCAGTCATTGTAGTTAGTAATCACTAGCTTATTGAAGGAGTTTCTCTATTACTTTGCTAGTATTTTGAGAACCATTCTTAATGTCATGGGACTTCCATTTTTTTTACTAAAATATCTGCTGACGTGCATTGGTGCAGCCAGTAATTTCAAACAAATCATTAAATACTTTTGACATAGTATGCAATTCAATAATCAAACTGTACCGTCCTAACCTCGTCCCTTCTTACAGTCACTAGGTACAGTCACGTCATTAACAATTGTGATTAAATTAAACAATTAACAAAAATAAAAATTTTTTTATTGTCTAACACGCATAACGTCGCCTATATTCCTGCGACATATGCATCTCCCCCTTCTACGAAAAATATATCCCAAAGAGAGATGTTTTACGAGTGCGAGCAGTGTCACCTAACAATATCACCTAAAAAAAAAAACATTTTATCAATAGCAACATCAATCAAAAATACCAAAACCACCACTAAAAATAAAACATTCATAAAATTTACCAAGACATTAAAAACCACAAGCTACATAAAAATAAAATTTCCAAAAACAAACATAAAAATCATAAATAACCACACACACAAAAAACCCAAAACAATGCATGAATTTTTCAATCAAAATTTACACAACGAAAACAAAAAGTATTATAACTTGAAGTCATAACACACAATTTACAATTAATCCAACCACAACAAATTAAAATAAAAACCCTAAAAATAACCATACTGTTTTTTTCTTGGGGTTTTCTTCCCACTTTAAATTCCTTGTGAGAGGTCTTCTCTCTCTCTCTAACCCATATATAGTAGCTAAAAGTTCAAATCTACTTAAATACCCTTCAGTGTCATCTTCTTTCTCAACAAAATGGTCTAAATGAAAACCCATAGCTGAGGTTGAGGCTCCCTGACTAGCAGTGGCATCTGAGGTAAAGGGGCTGGCACCATTTTCAGGAGCATGGCCTTGAAATTCTAACTCCCTTAGTCGTATCTCATGCTCACTCTGTAATCTTTTTTCTTCTGCTTCCCTCTCGGCAGTCAATCTCTATTCTTCTTTTTCTGCCTCCCTTTGCAGTCGTTTTTCTTCTGCCTCAAATGCCCTAGCCTCCTTTTCAGCCTCAATCTGCAACCTCTTAATTTCTTTATCAGCCTCAATTTGTAACCTCTTCTCTTCAGCTATCTTCCTATCCTCCCTTTAAATATACTTGTCGCATTCTGAAGTTACATATTGGATCAAAGCTTGACCCTCCATGTTCATTTCTTTCGCAGTCTGCACAGCAGCAGATCGAAACTTTGCCAGATCAGCCATTTGTACTATACAACCTTTTAAATTTCTAACTATACAAATCTCTAAATATGGCTAACAATTACTAATGATAACCAAGAACAGCCACAGGCACTGATAGCTCAACTACTATTTAATTTCTCCAAAAGGAATGCTTTTAGTTTTATACTATCTGAGATTCCTAATATAATTGATAATATTTTAAGAATTTAAAATCCCAGAAGCAAGCTACCCAATATAACTGGTGTTATGAGAATTCAATCCCCAGGAGCGAGACCCCAATATAAGTGGTAGGAGAGGTTTCAATCCCGGACAGGACCCCAATATATGTGGTGGATTTGATGTTATGAATTGTTGTTATGTTTTATTATTGTAATAAATGAGATTAGCTATGAAGGTCCCTGAATTTACTCAATAATATTGTGAACTTTTCAGGGTGCCTTTCCGCTACCACCCCCTTTATCTCATTCAAAATGTATTAATATTAGTATATTAAATGACTTCGTGTTGTGTCTGGGGTTATGAATGTAGAGTGTGATGCACAATAATTAACAAACATACAAACAAATAGTTTATTATTCACAACAGCACACAGTACTACCACAATAACATACAAACGACACTCTAAAAGGCTATCTTATTTAAGACTGTGGTTGAAATTTGTATAAATAAGTTTTTTACAGTTTTATTATCCTGATTCAAATTTATTTGTAATCAGGACCGACAATTTAAAGGTGAAATCACAATAATCAATTACATCAGTCAAATAGCACAATAGATCCTTTGTCCATATATATAAAATTATTAATCGAATATATTTATGTAGTGTTCTCCTACTTTAAGGTAATACTGTTGGTAATACTAAGTTGTTGTTTTAATCATGTCCTTCTGGAAATGTTTGTTTCTATTTTGTCACTTGTGGAACTATTAAATATTTGTCCCAGTTTTATTCACTGTTATTAGATCGTTCTTTTAAAGTTCTGTAGTTGAGCTCTCAGGTGCCGAACGAGAACTTAACTTGGCAGTAGAATATATGTTGAAACTTTCCTCTGCTTGCTTGACAATCTGTTCCCTATTTGATAGGCAATGGCCACTAGCATGGGCTCTCAGTAAACAGGCAGAGTCTTGAATCAATCAATTTTCAAGCGTTTGGTACCACATTAACGTCAGTACACAGGACCTCTGAAATGTGAAGGTATGCATCCTTCGTAATATCTATCATACCCAATAGTCCACAGTTAAGGACATGTACATTACAAACAAACAAAAGGATCATATCCTTATACAAACCTATGCCACCATTTTCTTTTGATGTGACAATGTACACCAGTATTCCTTTCCCTAATAGTTACAACGCCACTGCAATTCCAGCTGTAATCTCTTCCATATAATAGGATAGGTGTTATGCTCCTTTATGACAATCATACCTATTCTTGTAGTTTTACACCTCTCTGACAGTCTATCACATGGTGGATCAATCTTTAGGCTTTGCCTCATGTTCGCTATAGACCCACTCATGTCCAGACATATATTATTATTTCACATTCAATTTTTATATAAAATACAGGTTAATAAATGTCAAGCTTACCACAATTTTCAATGAAATATACACAGAGACGATGACTGACACAGTTTCGATCTGTTTTGTTGCCCAGGCTGCTTTTAACTTGTATTTTAAAGCACAGCCTGCTCTCATCTATCACTGTTGAAATTTTTCTTAGAAATGGCGTCCCCCTAACGCCTATTCTGACAATATCGATTCAGTTAGCCAATCGATATTACTTTTACAAGGGTAAACAGTCTTTCAAAAAATATCATTCAAACTTTTCCTACGTTACTTAGGCTATTTATGTTTATTCAAAGGTCAGCCAATAATATTTGATCTCACTTCAAATGCCACTCAATCGGATTCGCTGTACTATGTTAGCCTATCTGTCACCTACTTTTTCCCCCAAAAATATGCGATCCAATCTAAGCAGATATGACTTGACCTGACAGTATCTCTGATCTCTATGTATTGTTTTATCATTATTTGATTAGTTAAGGGACTATTTATATAACTAATAACATATTCTTGGTCAGCAAGGCTTCAGGTACACGAATATACAATTTTTAAGGGGCTATGTGGTTTGGTTCAAAATTCTATTATTTTTTCTATGTTAGTTGTTTTTTTTAAACTACCTCTCGTTCCTTTTTTTCCATGTAATATCAAGCTGAATACGACAGCTTAGGTCATTCATAATAAGAGCTTAACATGTTTACATGACGTAGTGTCCACAATTCTAACTTTTTTCATTGTATTTGGAGAAACCCCTAAGGCAAAGCTTGCCCCTGTGCTATGGGTGCTTTTAGCTTAAAATTAATGCGAAACGAATTAGCATTTCATCTATCATTTCCCCCTCCTCGTTCCACAATGCATTTTAGGCAAATATTTTCTTAGAACTAGGAAAAAGTGGGTGTTTATGTCAAGGACGAATTTGAAAAATAGGGTACCGTTTTGTTCGGCTATTCGTTAGCAAATAATAATCTGAAGGCGTAGGCGACAACAACTGTTCTAGCAGAAAATTCTTTTGTACTTTTTTATCTTTTCCTTTATGCCCTATATTGTTATATATTAATTTAGATATTGTATTTAGAAATTCACTACAGGAGGGCAAAGCAAAGAAGTTTAAAATTTGAGAAATGTCTGACTGGCCGTCTCACCTACATTGAAAAGTGTGGTATCCCCATGATTAAATATATTTTCTCCCATTCCCAGTGAAAACTCACGACCTAGCTAACAAAAATTCACTAAAATAGTAAACTGTATGAGATAGGACCGTGAACTTTTCTTTGTATTAAAGTTGACATTTCGGTAATATATTATTTAATTTGAATGTTCTACCACTCTGTTGATGGGACTGTAGGAAACAGATTATCTGACAGAGATCAAATTTACATATAGGCTGTACGCTTTCTAAATTAAAAATACTGTGAAACCTGAAAACAGACATGATTTTATCAAGGTCGATCTTTAGAGAGCTCAATGTTTCTAAAGTAGATCTCTACAGCTCTAGTGTTACCTTCTGCTACAATAGTACCTTGCCAGCAAACAACAGTCATTATTACATTCACCATTTCTCACCCCTTTCCTTATTTTAGATGTTATATTATCACTTTAATCACTTTGGTTTTCACTTGATGTTTTGAACTGGTGTGAAGACTTAAATATATGGTCATCGTAAACATTGTATATAGATTTGGATTATTGTGTTGAGTTATACTAACCAGTTTCCAATCTAGTCTCTGACAAAGCCAGTAAGTTCATATTACTGTCTTCTTATGTGTGAAGTCTTACTTAAAATATTACTTTGTCTGAATATATAGCACTGGTAAGATGGGACATTGACAACTAGTATTTCTTTAAATACTCTACATTTAATTTTAGATCAACTTATTATCTGTAATGACAGCAGATGTTACTTAATATTACATCAAAGAGCTAGTTTTAGACATATCTCTAGATACGTCAGAGATGTCATTTAGAGACTGGAATGAATAAATTAAACCTGAACAATTTAAAAAAGTACCATAATATATAAGGAAGATAATTGCTATGCAAGGGAAACAACAAATATGTGAACATTAAATATATTTGAGTGTTTTGTATGGTTCAAGGCGAAAAAAAGCAACATTTTATTTTTAATATAAAGTAAACCATACCAAACAATATCAGAATTTTATAATAATGATTCCTTATTGTGTATTTTTATATGTCGATGTCTTTGTGCTTTATTAAAGCAATAAACTTTTACCCTAGATTGCTGACATGGGCTTTCTTTATTTGTTAAAACGTATTTCTCTTTATGTCCACAAACACTCGCCAGCAGCATCAAGCAAGAACCTACAAAGAGCAAACAGAGGCATCCAGAGAGCACGGATACTCCTAGCGTCGTGGCCAGTCGTTCTCAGAAGACGAACAACATAACCTCTGATACTACGACCGATGATCGACCCAAAGATTCGAAGACAGATGACAAACAAGCTCCGAAACCAGACTTAGCAACATCACCGCTGAAACAAGGTGTCGAGGCGGTAGCTACATTGAGCAGTGACAAGGCAACATCGAAGACAGAGGGTAACAAAGCATTGAAACCCAACAAAATCAATCCACCGGCAAAACGAGATGTCATTGTCGAGTCTCCAACATACAGTGACCAGCCAACTCCGGTGAAACTTGACCAGATGCAGACGACCCAGAATGCGAATCCGTCCCGCAGACCGTACACACAATCTGAGACAGAAGTTGGAACGTGCCAACTTCGCAAGCATCAAAACGCAGTATCCAACGTGGCACTACAGGAGAGAATAATTAAGATCACCCAGATGTCTGGAGGTGAGGCCTCGCTCAGGGCCCTACCCGACGACAAAGTAATCGGCATACTTGAGTCAATAACGGGCAGGAGAAGCATATCTAAAGTTTCAAGACACGACAACGGAGTTATCATAACTCTAAACAAGACGGAGAAAACAAACCAACTGATGGTCGAACTTGAATCCGGACACAAAGAAGTCCAGCTGCCCCACCAGATTAAAGCTACTGTGGAAATATTCAAGAAGACCAAAAAGATAGTTGTGAGAGGGATCGACAACAACCGGTCCACACAAGAGGTCCACAGCCGCCTACAAGAAGAAAACAAGAACATCAACATAACACAGGTTGAAAGACTGAAGACATGGGACAAGAAGGACACAAACCTAATTATCCTAACTATCGAGGGGACTTCAAGACCAAGGCAACTCAACCTAGACGATAGATGTCGAAAAACAGAAGAGTACATCCCTCCTGTTATGCAGTGCTCAAACTGCCAACAATTCTCGCACACTAAGAAAACATGCAGGAGAGAGGCAGTTTGTCGATACTGTGCGGGAAGTCACACTTACAATGAATGTCCTCATGCGAAAAAATGATGATAACTATAAAGTGCGCAACTCCAACAGAACCTGCGCAAACTGTCTTGGGAACCACGGAGCAAGATACCGTGGCTGTCCGACCTTCTATGAAACAAAGGCCATACTGAAGGAATCTGTAACCAAAAACATCTCCTTCAGAGAAGCAAGAAACCGAATGGCTTCAGGCGGCACTGGTAAACAAGAACAGCACACAAGAGCCCAGCTGATAAGACTAGCCACAGATATGCGAGACATAAAACAACAACTCAAAGTCGAGACGAACAAGCAACACAACGAAGACTCAGATGCCATAAGAGACGAAACAATAGGAGCCGTACAGAGCGCCCAGGCAATATTACAGGAAATGAAAACTATCAAACACGAGATAGAAGTCGACATCGTCAAACTCACAGAGCTAAAGGAAGAGAACGAAGAAATCCTCAAAAGAATTGAAACAGAGAGAAAGATAGCTGAGGATACCCTTACAAAAAGTAGAGAACAAAACAAAGAAACTAAAGACAAAATAAAAACCGAAATCGTGCAGGAAATACAAAGCAAACTAGAAAGAAGAGAAGCAGCGGAAATAAACATAATTTTAAAAACCATAATGGAGATGCTACCAAAAATAATAGCGACAGCCTTTGAACAACACAAACCGGTAACAGACAACAAGTAGCTACAGAACAGGCAGCTAGTGGTCCTTTTCAGGAACAATCAGCTCAAGGACTCGGAAAGCGATACCAACGAAGACTAACGCTAACACCCTATATACCGCAATACAACCGTTTGTAACCTGTAAGGCAGGAAAGGAACTCCATGAGAACGCCACGACACCATAAAAATACAAGCAACGACGAAGGATCCAGACAGTCAGCTAGTAGTCCTTTTCAGGGCTAATCATTTCCAGGTCTAGGAAAATGATACCAGCGAAGATGTTAACACACTATATACCCCAATATAACCGTTTGCAACCCTTCAATGGGTTTTGGTTGAACAGGGTATCACAGCAAAATATTAGACCCAAAGAAAGAAAGAAAGTTTATGTAATGTCTCAAAATAACGTTTGTGGTAAGGTTTCAGCAACAAGTAACTACTCCCAGGCACATAGTGCCGTCTACACAATAAAAAACAAGAGGATACCTCCCCTTCCTGGGCGACCTTCACAACAGAAGAAGGTTACTACGAGCCAAGTTTCGATGTAACTGCCTTTAATGATGGATGTTGGAAACCCACTTACACATACCCTGACCTACTGAAACTTACATAATGAACTCCCTCTTAAGAACACTGTTTGTTACATGGACGATGCGAACAGACGGAAAGGGGACTTGGAAATATTTTAAAGCTTTGATTTATCTTTATACATCCACATTTCCCTTTGAGTCGCACTCACTTTGTGTAGATATATTTATGAGTAGTCGCGTAAGTACATATATTTACATGGGTGTGCATAGAATTCACGAGGGTAATATTTTGCTTTCCTGCCATTATCCTTTCGAACCTTTGTATTGTACGATGTTGGTAGATAATTAGATTTAAATAAACACAACACAATTACTTCTTCCTACCGCCCATTACAATGACAAACAGTTTAAACGTTATGACGCTCAATGTGAGAAGTCTCACAAATAAGCCTGATAAAATTGTAGCCTTACTGCAAACATATAAACCGGATTTTATGTTTCTACAAGAAACCTTTGTTAGTGACGAAACACGTGCGAACCACATCACAACACTACTAAGTTTACGAAACGCACATTTTAGTCTAGGAAATCTCACACGGGAGTAGCTATCCTGCAGACTTCAGATCAATGGGAAATAACACATAAAAATAAGGATAGTGAAGGCAGGTTTGCAATAATACTAATAAGGAATTCAAACGATCACACAGAGTCACACTCCTTAATTAACATTTATGCTCCAGCAGTGAGAGCACAACAATTACACTTCTACCAAACACTGTCTGACACGGTAACTCAGCGATATAAAGGAAACCGAGTCATAGTAGGAGGAGACTTTAACTTAGTATTACATGAATTAGATAGAATATGAGGGACACTACACTCAGAAAACAGCCGACTGAGGACGGAATATAGGTAAATAGACATACTGCAAGACACCTTAGAGGTACTCGACTTATCGGACGCATACAGGAAAAAAAATTCCCAAAAGGTACAGAGACAACATACACCGACAGAACATGCCCATTTGGAAGTTCTACGAGATTGGACATATTTTATATACTACATAGTAGTTATACCATCATTAAAGTAAGAAACATAAATCATACTACTATTTTCTCTGACCATAAAGCAGTCCATCTATCGGTCAACGGAAAAGAATATTTAAACTTTATGAAACGATCACACTGGAAGTTCAACAACTCTCTATTACAAAACGAATTTTATATTACTGTCGTAAATTTTTAAAGATAGGTATAGAGATTTACTTGGTCCCGTCTGAGTAGAGCAGAAGGTGGGGTATAAGAGAAAGAAAGGTGTTAGAATAGATTCCACGAGTGAAATAGATTAAGGTGAAGATCCGTCTTTGGAATGAGTGGTTTCTCTAGTCTAGCCTATATATACGACTATCATTAGAAGAAGACGATCTGTCACACTTCCCTATAATGGTAATTATAAGTTATCTACACACACACATATACAGTTATGTGACAACAAGACACACAAACGTGAAAAACTATGGATAATAGGGTATGGGGCTGAGCAACACGATAAATTAAGTTTTATTTAGTTTATTATCACTAAAACTTCTCACAACATCAAACATATAGAAATCAATATAAAGCAAGTTTTATAGATATATAAAAATAACCCCATAAGTGCCATCTCCTCTGTTGAGAAAAGATCCCGCAAGAAGTTAATAACCCAAAAGGTCAAAGATTAACACTAGGGTATAGGATAGACAGTGTAGTAAAGAACTAAGTTTCTACTTAAGCTATCCCGTAAACTAATCAGGTTCTTCTTTCTTCTTTGATCCTTAGCCGCCGACCGTCAAAGCAGTCAGTGGCCATCACGCCTAGTGGCGTCTTGTAGGGCAACATCGAATTGATTCCACTTTGCTCGGTCGGCGGCCACGCTTCGTACAGTGCCCCAACTCCGGCTCACCCCCTGCATCCCAGCCTCCAGCGTCCGCCAGCTACGATGGTGCGCATGTCCTCTCGCTCGCTCCGAGCAAGCAGATCTCGGCCGGTGATGGCACACAGCCAAAAGACTCGGTGAATTTTTCCTAGGCATGCTGTGTGAAAAGAGAACAATCTCGACATCTCCCTCTCTGCAACTCCCCAGCACTCCGCACCACAGAGAAGCACAGAAAGCACACAGCTCTGATATAATCCCAATTGTGTGCCTGTGCTCTATTGAGAGGACCTCCAGATGTTGTCTAGGCTAAAAAAGGCTGTTCCCGCCCCACTCACTCAGACGCCGATGTCCCCGCCCGTCCCGCCGTCCGGTGCCACCACCCACCCTAGGTATGCGAAGGAGTCCGTCCGTACCATCTGCTGACTTCCCACTGACATGGGCCCAGGGCCGTTTACATCGAGCGCCATGACCCTTGACCTCTCTAAACTGATGCCCAAGCCCACCCGCTGGCCAAACCCATTAAGTCCATCCGTCTCCTCCCGGACGTGCCGATGCGAATGCGCCAGCAGTGCAAAGCCATCTGCACACTCCAGATCCTCCAATGTAGAAAACGCAGTCCATCCCACCCCTCCCGGACCGCCCTCCGCCACTCGGAGCACCACCCAATCCATGACCGCCAAAAATAGAGTGGTTGACAAGGGGCATACCTGCCGCACCACTGTCCCCACCTCAACGGTCAGGCCGCCCTGCCCAACACTACACGCAAAGCCAGCACAGAGGCCCTTTATGATTGACACCATTCAGCCTGGAATTCCACAAGCCCTTAGTACCCTCCATAAACTGTCCCTACGCACGCTGTCAAAAGCCCCCCCCCCCTTTCCCTCCTTCCCCCCCTTCCCCAAATCAACGAAATCAATGTACAGCCGTCCCGGCCATCCCGAGCACCGCTCCACAATGTTCCCGAGAGTGAATATATGATCTACACATCCTCCGCTCTCTCTAAATCCTGCGGTACACTGCCCCTGAAATTATCTGTACAATTATCCTGCCTAGTATTTTGCTGGGAACTGAGAGAAGAGTGACTCATCTCCAATTATTGCAGTCTGCAAGATCTCCCTTCTTGGGCAATTTGACAATTATTTCTTTGTTCCACTCTGATGGTGTTGTCCCCGTTTTCCAGACCCGTGCAAACAGTGGCCCCAATAGTTCTGCCGCTAGCTCAGGGCCTGTCCCAAACAGCTCTGCACCTAAGTCATCACAGCCAGGAGCCCCTCCGCTCTTTAACCCCCGGACTGCCGTGATGATTTCTTCCCTTCGTGGAATGTCTGTACTTACATCCAGATCGTCCTCAGCCCCAGGAACATCCAACTGTGTCTCCGGTGGTTCCCCGCCCAGAGCCTCCCCGAAGCGCTCCGCCCATCCCGTCTCCCGTCCCTCTGCTGTCGTGACGAGACCTCCCTGTCCATCTCTCACCAATGTAACATTGCCTGCACCTCGCCCTCCGCTGATGAAGCTAGTCACTTTGTACACTGTTCTCTGTCCACCTCTCAGTGCCGCTTCCCCTGCCCGCCCCGCAAGACCGCCCAGGAATCTCCCTCTGTTGTCCCGGGTTTGGCACCCAACCTCCCCGTCCAGCTGACTGCACCGTTCGCTACACAGTTGCTTCAACCCTGGGGACCCCGCCTCTGTTCCCCCTCCCCTCATTTCCCCTCTCAGTGCCACGGTGTTCAATGTTTCTAGTGCCATCCAGTCCAGCCCCCTTCCCCTCGGAATCCCAAGCATGACCCGCCGCTTTCATTGCATATTGTTGAAATGGTGTTGAACTTCCGGTCCACACCATCAGCCATTGTCCCCTCTTGACCCCTGGCGAACCGACATCGTTTCTCTGTGTCAGCCGCGAAAGATTTTCCGGCAAGGAGGCGCCCCAATCTGCCGATGTCAAACCCCCTCTGTGCAGCCACAGTTGGTCCAGCCCTTCTCAGCCTCACCCTAAGCCTTGCTACTACCAAATGGTGACCACCTCGTACATCTGCACCTCCCCCCACCTTCACATCCCGCAATGCATGTCTCCATCCACCGTTAATCACGATGTGGTCCATCTGGTCTTCGTCCCATGTTAATTTGTGAATTTCTTTAGAAACTTATTAAAATTTATCCCCATTTTCGTATGCTGTTCCGCTGCCGCATTTCCCCATTACTCTTTCATTATATGTATTGTGTGTACCAGGTTTCGCATTGAGGTCTCCCATTACTATAATAAGATCATATCTAGGTGTGTCTTCCATTTCTTTCTGCAGTTGTTGATAAAATTCATCCTTGACCTCTTCATCGCTGTCATTCGTTGGTGCGTAGCTAATCAGGTTAGCGAACAAACAAAAAATGAAGTGGGTACAATGATTGTAACAAAGGAAAATATTTTTCTCTCTCTCGGTCTTTCACTCTATCATTCTGTGGCCACAAACACACTTGTTTACCCAATGCTTGGTGCAGATATCTCTTGAAAAAAAAAACAATAACAATAGTATGAACCTATAGTGTCAGATGGGTCGACGAAATATGGCACTAGACTAGCCTTGGCATTTAATTATAATTTCCAGGTAGTCGCCATATTGGTGAGTTAATTGTTCCTGGATGAGTCCTGTATCACCGCATATAGTTATTGAAGCTAGACGTCATCGGGACGTTTACAGTTATAAAGAAATGAGAAAAATAGTTCCTGTATTGTCTAGCCTCTAGGTGCTACGGCTGTTACGTTATAAAACTGATGATTATAAATCCTCTCGACTTTCTCTGGGATGAGTGCGGATTATGATATGAAAATCCTAGTCATCTCTTGGACTGTAGCCCCATTGAATCAAATTATCCAGTTGGTAATCCCTACCTACTGGGACGCCCAGGAGAAGTCCAAGCAAATAAATCTGCTTAAAACCCAGACCAAAATCAGAATTCACTTATCCAAGAAATAGCCATAGGAATAAACTCTCGTTAGTGAGGACAATAGCCTCTTATTCTTATCTGAACCTAAGACACTGCAATTATTCTGAATCCTTGAATAAGTAATATCATAACTGTTTTTTTTTAAATTTCCTAGTATTTTTGTTTTCAAAGTACATTATAACATTGATTTTATTTTCCACTGTAATTAAAGTAATTATGTACATTCTGTAACTCACCATCATTCTGAGTTTGACTTAGTAGATTGAATGTTCTGTTCAGAAAAACATACTCAACCCTCCTTGTATTACTTGTTACTAATAGTTCTTATTTAAAAAAGATTTGAATAAGAAAGAGTTAGTCGTTGCCAGAAAAATACAATAGTGTTGCTGTCTATTTGGCATATGTGTTTAAGACATCAACCTGTTTAATTATTTTGATAGTCTAAGAAAGGGAACTGGTGATTTACGTTGGTGACAGGATTCATTCCTGGTTACCTTCCCCTTGTCTTGTGTTGACCTGTGTCTTAGATTCCTGTCCTGTCTTAAGTTTCTATTCACATGACCACATACGGAGTGGCTTTATCTCTCGCTTGAGAAATGCCCTGGTCTTGTGTTTAAGTTTCGCTCAGGTCTGTGTTATTTGCACATGCGCAAAGGTTTTGGCGCAAAGACCGAGACTTCCGTTTTTTAGAGTAGTGTACCTTGGGCTTGTGATCGGACATGCCGGTCCGAAGATTCTCTCTGCCAAGTTTTGATGGGGAATTTGGAAGTTCTGTGAATGACTGATTTGTCATTCTTCCTTCGCCAAGTTATTCTTTATTCCAGGAATGGTAGTGTTGTGTTTTCCTTATGTTGTGAGGATTCTATAAAAGGTAACACAGACATTTTTTGATCTTTCGTTTGATTAGATCACAAAGGTACTTTTATTGCTTGGAGGCGACATGGTGAGTGAAGCTCCCACTGATATATATTGTATAGTGCCCCAGTATGGGTGCACGATGAAGAAACCAAATCTAAGATGTTTTCTTGGATGAATAGAAGCCCAGAGAATTGACTACTTGAAATCCACAATGCTGGCGGGATGTATTGGCAGAAATCTATGTACACAGAAACATATAAACAAACAGTAGTTACCTGATTATCGAGGCCCGCTACCTGCGGCCTGATTCTGTCGCCATAAGAGGCCCGTTGTTACGGCCATTATTCTTCACCAGAAGAAGTACCTGGCGTATGACGCAAGTAGAAGTCATTGACTTTTGATAGACAATTGTATTGACTTTGTTAAATCTGGAACCGCCCTTTGCGTGCGGTATATTTGCTAAGGCATACCTGACGGGGCTCAGTCAGGGATTTGAGCTTTGAGATGAACAGAACGTAAATTGTCAAGATAATCATATTAGCATCTTATGAATGAGCTATGCAAGATTTGTGATGCCAAGTGTTGACCACCATCAATACACATGTAATGTCAATGATCCATTTCCAATTGACTGTGTCGTCCATCAGCGTACGTTTCGTAATAAATGTTTGAAAAGTCATCGAAGTTACCAACGTTACTGACTTCTACCTGTGGTTGTGTGAGTTAGTGTGAAGCTGTCTAAAAGCCTATACAACATTCGTGTTTGTCAGCACTTCTACCCACCATCTACTCACACCTATATGATCAACCACCTGTAAAACTGTATGGACTTTGAGTGTATGTCATCGTTACACCCTGTCAGCGCCTCAACGCTTGATGACCCAGATACACGACCACATTCCACTGTCCAGGCACGACATAACCTGATACAACAATACAACTCCTGTAAAACAGCCTTTTACATCTGGTAGGCCAGATTTGTGGGTTTTCAACATAACATTGTGGAGTGTCAGCTACGCAGCGGGCAGTTCTAAGTAGGCCAACGCCTCATACTGCTTCATGGACCACAGTTGCCGATGAAATTGATTGACACTGTGCTACAAAGATAAACACCATTCAACACTTGACAGTCGTCAATGGCCATAGGTGTTAAAGTTCAAGTCACATCATTTACGTTCAAGCTCTTATAGTAAACCAATAACAGTTCCAGCTGTTGTTTACATACGACATTCTACAAACATATCGACGTTGGATCTTCTGGTCTCAACTGGTCTGTCGAGAATGATTTTGTAGCTACACTTTGAAGACCACTACCTGTTGTCAAGTTACGGTGACCTTCAACGGTGGATCGTCTTCCATTGCTGTTTACAGTTGTACCGCATTGTACTGCATCTTTGCGGTTGTGAAGGATTGTGCTTAAAAATAAGTGGCCTGTTTATTGTGTAAACTCTGCCTTTATTTTGTGTGCAACTGAGCCTTCCTCTATACATATTCTTTATATTGTGTATTTTCATATTTCATGCATTCTTTGTTTACATGTTTTTTGTTTACATGTTGAATTAGTGTGTATGTTTCAGCGGGTTTAAGGTTGGGTGGTGTCTTTCAGTAGAAATATCCCACTTAACCGAGGGTCTACTGTTAGCGTGTCTTTAGGGACTGTGCATATTTCCCACAGCGGAAATTGCGAGCGACGTGTGTTGCTACTTTTATTTTTTTCTTAGCTGTGACAAGATGTGTTAGTGTCGTCTTCGTTATTTTTTTCCATTCTTTGATTTTTGATTTGGTTTGTTTGTAATTGTCTGCTCTCTCTCTTCCTTTCATTTATTTTTATACACCTTTTTGTTTATAGCAGTGTTGTCATTTGTTTAATCTTCTTCTTCGCAGTTATCATTGCAATTTTTTTTGCAACATTTGAATTAGTTAAGCTTTATTTTTGATTTGACTTCTGCGAATGTTTTCGGTTGTCCAGATGCTTGTCTTTGTTTAGTTGATGTTATATATTATCGTCATATACAGTCTACATATATACTTGGTCATGTACTATTATTAATATGATGCACATCAGATACTGAGGTGATTAATGGTGTCATTATAAACAAGGTAACGATACAAAGTCTGTGTCAAAGACTTGTCTCCCACTGTGATTGGGATAAAAAGGTGTTATTATTCCACAGGTACTGATAGCATATTATTAGACATAATGTCTACATTTGAGTACTTTATCCAGCAAGGGATAACCCGTGGTAAAACTGGTGAGAAATTGGAGGAATTCGCGACTACTGCATATGCCAAGGCACTGAAGTCGGAGGAAAAGAGACAAGATGGAAAATGAACAAAAGAAAATAGAAGCTGAGAATTTAAGATTGCAGATGCAAGTAGATGAAAGGAAATTCCAGATGGAAATGGAAAAACAAAAAAGAGAAGCGGAAGCTGAAGACAGAAAAATTCAGCAACAAAGAGAATTTGAGGAAAGAAAACTTCAAGTGGAAGCTGAAGACAGAAAAATTCAGCAACAAAGAGAATTTGAGGAGAAAACCTTCAAGCTGAAGCTGAAGAGAAAAAGTTACAAAGAGAAGCTGAAGAGAAAAAGTTACAAAGAGAAGCTGAGGAGAGAAAACAGAAAATGGAACATGAAGAAAGACTCTTATCTTTGGAGATAGAGAAAACAAAAGTGATGAATATGAGTAGTTCACAAGCGACTTCTAGTAAGACAGATCATAATACTTATAAAGTAAAACTCCCTCCTTTCAATGCTGCAAAGACGACATAACGTTCTATCTTGATAGATTTCAACTTTCATGCGAAGCGCATGAGGTGGATAAGGAAAAGTATGTCGGTCAACTATTGGACACATTTGTAGGTGAACCATTAAATACTATTATGGCAATAGATGAACCTGACAAGACTAACTATGAAGTGGTCAGAGCAACTTTATTAGAGAGGTATCAACTTAAAGAAAATGATTATCGTCTTCGTTTTAAGACTATGTTACCAGAGACTGGGGTAGAGTTCTCAGACTTTATTACAAAGATACGTCTTACTTTTACTAAATGGGTTGAGTTGTCTAAGATTGAAAAAAACTTATGAAGCACTTGTGGACTTATTACTTAGGGACAAAGTAATGTCATCAGTTAGTGAGTCCTTTCTTGCTTTCATACATGAACGTAAACCTAAAAACATAAAAGACATGGAACAATACTGTTGCCAGTATGTCACTACACACCCACAACAAACTATTAGTAATTCTAAGATTAAAGAGGGTTTGCCCGTGGCTTCTGCAACACCATATCGGCCTAATTTTCAGGGTAAATTTCAAGGCAATAAACGCAACTTTGATAAGAAAAGTAAGCGTAATTACGGACAGGATCAGGATGTTCCATCCTACATTGGTTAGTCTTCAAAGAACTGGAGACAATCTGACAACCCTCGTAACTTTGGTTCCGGCAATTATGGGAACTTTCGTAGGGGGAGCCACAATAGAAACTATCCTAGCTATCAGAATTTTGCAGGGAAACAGCAAGGTCACTCAGGTAGATATTATAATCAAGGTGTAAATCACAATCACAATTGTTAAAATTGTGGTGCAAACCAAAGCAGAAAGTCAAATAACAATAATTCCAGAGGACATAATAGTCGGGGTAGATGGCAACACAACAACAATAGATCATGTCATCATGCTAACTGTGCTCAACAAGAGTCACAGGTAGTTAGTAATGGATCTAATGATAATAAAGCTAACCCTAGTGCTGTCACATGTTCTGCCTTCGACTATGGGAGAGCATCTCAATGCCCTCAGTGCACCACTCTGTTTGAACCTACTACCAAATCTACCTTGAGTTGCGGCCATCCTCTATCCGCTCTTCATGCAGCAGCGGCGCATGACGGGAGAGGATCTCTTCTCCTACATAGAGGTCTTGTGGATAAACATCCGGTCTCAGTTCTCTTTGATTCTGGATGTACTACTATAGGGGTTAGACAATCTCTCGTAGAATCTTCCTGTGCCACTGGAAAAGTGATCAAATGTGTAACATTTGGTGGCACAGTGGAAAATTACTCGACTGCTATCATACACATAGCTACCTCTTTCTTTACTGGAGATGTTCAAGCGTGTCTGCTAATGAATCCTATTGCGGATACTATCGTCGGGCGTATACATGGGGTTAAGGAATGCACACCGCAGCAAATTGTTGCCTGGGAAGAACAAAACATGGAAACTGCTAATGCAGTTGTCACGAGAGCACAGGCTCAGAATATGCCTCCGTCTTCATCGACCGAAGGTGATGAAGTACTTGAGTAAGATGATCATTCGGTAATTTCGGGTGACTCTTTTATAAAAAGTCAACAAGAGGACACTTCTTCAAAAAATTTCTTCCTTCTGGTTAAAGATGGTGATCCAAATCAGAACACAAATCGCAAATCCTGGATCACTATGAAGAATGGTGTACTAGTGCGTATGGTACAACACTCAGACACGTCTATACACTCACAAATTCTCGTGCCCAAAAATATGAGAGCTCGTATACTGCAACATGCTCACGACTCCCAATGCACTGGTCATATGGGATTTTCACGTACTAAGTCAAGAGTACTTGCAGCTTTCTTTTGGCCATTCATAAATAAAGACATACGCCTTTATTGCCGCTCGTGCAAAGTATGTCAAGAGTTTAAGTCCAAAGGTCCCCGACATGCAGCACTTATCCAGGCTGCGGACATCCCTATTCGTCCGTTTCAAAAAATGGCGATAGATATCATTGGTCCTTTAAAAATCCAATCAGCCAGAGGACACCAATTTATTCTTACATGCGTAGACATGTGTACTCGTTGGCCAGAGGCCATACCTCTTAAGAGCATTTCTACTGCCGATATTGCAGACGCTCTTTGGATGATATTTTCACGTCTGGGATTTCCTAGAGAAACCTTGTAAGACCATGACACCCAATTGATATCTGACACTATGTCACAGGTGATGTCTACTCTTAATGTTGAAATGTCTTTGAGTAGCATCTATCATCCAATGTCTAATGGGTTCGTCGAACGGTTCAATAGAACCCTCAAAAATTTACTTGGGAAAATAACTGAGGATCATCCTCAGGATTGGGACAGAGTCTTACCGGCGGCTCTCTTCGCATACAGAGAGGTTCCTAATGAACACACCGGCTTTTCTCCTTTTGAGCTTGTCTTTGGCGCGCGTCCGCACGGTCCTATGTCTTTGCTTCACGACATTATAACTGCTGATGATATCAATGATGACACACAATCTTCTTATGAATATGTCATAGCACTCAGGCAGAAAATTATTGAAGCATGCAAATTAGCAACTTCTGCATCGGAGTTTTCTAAAGAAAAGGTAAGGCAATTTGCGAATAAAAATAGATGCCTACGTCAACTCTGTTCTGGTGACAAAGCATTTGTATTACTCCCTACTGGGGAAAATAGACATCTCATTGGATGGAAAGGTCCTTTTATGATTGTCTCTAAAATTTCTGATGTCGACTACGTTGTCGATATAGACGGGAAACATAAAACCTTTCATATAAACATGCTTACGGAATTTTTTGAACGTCCAGAATACTTGCAACCTATCTTTCAAGCGATGGACGACACTCCAGTCCCTCATGGTTATTACTCATCTCTGTCAGTCATACAGGATGAAGAATCTACTTTCTCGGACGTTAATCTTCCTCTTCCGATGATTCCACTTCATTCTATGGAATCATGGAAAAACGTTGCTATTTCTCCTACATTGTCTACTGAACGAACGAACGAACTTTATTTTCAAAGGGTTGAGAATTGGGAACGCAGGCCCGTCTGACATTCTGCCCTTCCTTTCTCTCACCTTTCATACTGAATTCATTTATTCCCATATGCATTTTACATATCAATGTCAAGGAATTCAACGTTGCAAAGTAAAATAAAATAGCACACTCATATTAACATTAACTACTTATAAACATGACATAAAATATGTAGAAAAGTACAAACATCGTTATTAGAACGTACAATTGATATTATAAGAAAAGATAATCTGATTAGGGGGGCATGTAATCAAAACTAATAAAGTATTCGAAAAGTCTACGATTGTATGAATAGGGACTGAAAGAGAGCGAACGAACTTTATTTTCAAAGTGTTGAGAGAAAGGAACTTAGGCCCGTCTAAGAGAGAGAGAGAGAGAGAAAGCGAGAGAGAGAGAGAGTGAAGGTGAGAGAGAGAGAGAGAGAGAGAGCCAGCGAGAGAGCGAACGAACTTTGTTTTCAAAGTGTTGAGAAATAGGAACATAGGTTCGTCTAAGAGAGAACGAACGAACGAACTTTATAGGAACAGCTACAAGTCTATAACACGTTACAAACATTTCAGGATGTTCTCACGGACATTCATGGACACACAGCAGTCATTAAGCATGACATTATACTTACTGACCATACTCCTATCAGGGTCAGACCATACCCTATCCCTATTCATTTCCAAACACAGGTCGAGAAAGAATTGGATGAAATGATACCGTTAGGGATAAATGAACCATCGAATTCGGCATACTCGTCGTCTATGGTTATTGTTCGAAAGAAAGACAATAACATACGCCTTTGCGTCGATTACCGTAAACTAAACCAAGTAACGAAATTCAATGCTGAACCTATGCCTCTATTGGATGAGCTACTTACTAGGCTTTCTAACTCTTGTTTCTTCACCAAACTCGACTTGTCTAAAGGTTATTGGCAAGTTCCTCTAACTGAACGAGCCAAACCTCTCACTGCTTTCTCTACACCCAGGGGCTTGTTCCAATGGAACTTCATGCCTTTCGGCCTGATGAATGCCCCTGCTACATTCGTACGCATGATGCGTCGAATTCTTTCTCACCGTTCAGATGTTATTGCATACTTGGACGATATATGTCATTTTAGTGATTCTTGGGAAGATCACTATTTGGGTTTATGTGAACTGCTGTCTACTCTACGCAAGCATAACTTGACAGCTAAACCCTCTAAAGCCTATGTTGGATTTAGTGAAATTTCTTTTCTTCGACACCGTGTTGGTCATGGCCTCTTGAAGACAGAGGACCACAACACTTCTAAGATACTGAACATCACTATTCCTAAGACAAAGAAACAGATCAGTAGTCTCTTAGGCCTAATACAGTTCTATGGAAGATTCATTCATAATCTTTCTTCTATTACGGCACCACTCTCAACCCTATTGAAGAAAGGGTCTCCTAATGTGGTGCGCTGGTCACAAGAATGCCAATCTTCATTGGATCAGATTAAATCAATCTTTCTTCTATTACGGCACCACTCTCAACCCTATTGAAGAAAGGGTCTCCTAATGTGGTGCGCTGGTCACAAGAATGCCAATCTTCATTGGATCAGATTAAATCATTATTTGAGGAACAGCTACAAGACTATTCCACGTTACAAACATTTCAGGAGGTTCTCACGGACATTCCTGGACACACAGCAGTCATTACGCATGACATTATACTTACTGACCATACTCCTATCAGGGTCAGACCATACCCTATCCCTATTCATTTCCAAACACAGGTTGAGAAAGAATTGGATAAAATGATACAGTTAGGGATAATTGAACCATCCAATTCGGCATACTCGTCGTCTATGGTTATTGTTCGAAAGAAAGACAATAACATACGCCTTTGTTTCGATTACCGTAAACTAAACCAAGTAACGAAATTCAATGCTGAACCTATGCCTCTATTGGATGAGCTACTTACTAGGCTTTCTAACTCTCGTTTCTTCACCAAACTCGACTTGTCTAAAGGTTATTGGCAAGTTCCTCTAACTGAATGAGCCAAACCTCTCACTGCTTTCTCTACACCAAGGGGCTTGTTCCAATGGAACTTCATGCCTTTCGGCCTGATGAATGCCCCTGCTACATTCGTACGCATGATGCGTCGAATTCTTTCTCATCGTTCAGATGTTATTGCATACTTGGACGATATATGTAATTTTAGTGATTCTTGGGAAGATCACTATTTGGGCTTATGTGAACTGCTGTCTACTCTACGCAAGCATAACTTGACAGCTAAACCCTCTAAAGCCTATGTTGGATTTAGTGAAATTTCTTTTCTTGGGCACCGTGTTGGTCATGGCCTCTTGAAGACAGAGGACCACAACACTTCTAAGATACTGAACATCACTATTCCTAAGACAAAAAAACAGATCCGTAGTCTCTTAAGCCTAATACAGTTCTACGGAAGATTCATTCAGAATCTTTCTTCTATTACGGCACCACTCTCAACCCTATTGAAGAAAGGGTCTCCTAATGTGGTGCGCTGGTCACAAGAATGCCAATCTTCATTGGATCAGATTAAATCATTATTTTCATCTCCTCATATCTTAAGACTACCTTCAGCTGATAAGACATTTGTTCTTCGTATTGACGCCTCATCAACAGGGTGTCAGGGCGGCACTGATGCAAGAGTATTCAGACACTCTGCATCCTGTTATGTATGTCTCGAGGAAACTGAATGCGCCAGAAAGGATTTATTCTGTTATAGACCTGGAATTGTTGGCTATGGTCTGGGCAATTCTTAAACTGGAACGATTCCTTCTCGGCGCGCATTTCATAGTAGAGATCGACCAAAAAGCTCTCACAGCTATGCAGAGTAAGGATTTGAAGAGTTCGAGATCCACTCGATATGCGATTGCTCTTCAACCTTTTCATTTCACGGTACGAGCTATCCGTGGGTCGGATAATGTGATGGCTGACATACTGTCACAATGCCCACATGAATATACTTAACTCTCATGTCTAGATCTCTAGATATATATCTAGATTTATGACTGTACCTTACAATAACATACTTCTATAACATTTGTTGACACTTTATTTAAATTCATTGTTATGAATTGGTTGTTTTCTTTCTCTGTTACCGTTCTTGGTATAACAGAGGAAAGTTTATTTAACACGATATAAAGGTCGGAAATTATTACGGCAACGTTTAACGATTAGAAATGTAATAGTGACTATGGAACATGATAACATTCTGAGAATTGTGTCATTTGTATTATTCTCAGCAAACCAGTCGTTTGTTCTGGAGTGATGCTACAGATTTATGTTGATGCATTTTGACTTCCATTCTGACTATTCGGATGCTGCTTACAAGCGACCTCCGGACTAGGCTTCTGATATTATCGCGTATTAGTTGGATGGAATGTGTGTATAGTCATATCTATGTAAAATTACTGTATAAATTTTTTATTGATCATCCATTGGATAATAATGAGTTTATAGAATTAGTCTTTGAAAGATTTCCATGCTATATGATATATAATGACATTCACTATATCTTCTCATATTGGTATGATTTTTTTTTAGATGTATGTGATTTTTGTTAATATTGCCAGCACTTTTGGGGTTTTTTGGGTGGCACCTCCCCGGATATGTTTTATTTGGAGAATATATATTTTCTCTTGGCCTATTGCGCGTTGATTGGGTCTGACATTATGTCGTCCTATTTATGTTGATCCTTTCATCGGCGCATCATTGTTGCGCCGTGAGCTTGTTGTATCTTGCTCAATGATGTATATAAATAAAAATGTGTTTCATATTTTTTTCTCGGGGGGAGGGGGGGGGGGGGGGGGCGGTAATCTGTTGCTGTCTTTTTGGCATAATTGTTTAAGACATCAACCTGTTTAATTATTTTGATAGTCTAAGAAAGGGAACTGGTGATTTACGTTGGTGACAGGATTGATTCCTGGTTACCTTCCCCTTGTCTTGTGTTGACCTGTGTCTTAGATTCCTGTCATGTCTTAAGTTTCTATTCACATGACCATATACGGAGTGGCTTTATCTCTCGCTTGAGAAATGCCCTGGTCTTGTGTTTAAGTTTCGCTCAAGTCTGTGTTATTTGCACATGCGCAAAGGTTTTGGCGCAAAGACCAAGACTTCCGTTTTTTAGAGTAGTGTACCTTGGGCTTGTGATCGGACATGCCGGTCCAAAGATTCTCTCTGCCAAGTTTTGATGGGGAATTTGGAAGTTCTGTGAATGACTGATTTGTCATTCTTCCTTCCCCAAGTTATTCTTTATGCCAGGAATGGTAGTGTTGTGTTTTCCTTATGTTGTGAGGATTCTATAAAAGGTAACACAGACATTTTTTGATCTTTCGTTTGATTAGATCACAAAGGTACTTTCATTGCTTGGAGGCGACATGGTGAGTGAAGCTCCCACTGATATATATTGTATAGTGCCCCAGTATGGGTACACGATGAAGAAACCTAATCTAAGATGTTTTCTTGGATGAATAGAAGCCCAGAGAATTGACTACTTGAAATCCGCAATGCAGGCGGGATGATTGGCAGAAATCTATGTACACAGAAACATATAAACAAACAGTAGTTACCTGATTATCGAGGCCCGCTACCTGCGGCCTGATTCTGTCGCCATAAGAGGCCCGTTGTTACGGCCATTATTCTTCACCAGAAGAAGTACCTGGCGTATGACGCAAGTAGAAGTCATTGACTTTTGATAGACAATTGTATTGACTTTGTTAAATCTGGAACCGCCCTTTGCGTGCGGTATATTTGCTAAGGCATACCTGACGGGGCTCAGTCAGGGATTTGAGCTTTGAGATGAACAGAACGTAAATTGTCAAGATAATCATATTAGCATCTTATGAATGAGCTATGCAAGATTTGTGATGCCAAGTGTTGACCACCATCAATACACATGTAATGTCAATGATCCATGTCCAATTGACTGTGCCGTCCATCAGCGTACGTTTCGTAATAAATGTTTGAAAAGTCATCGAAGTTACCAACGTTACTGACTTCTACCTGTGGTTGTGTGAGTTAGTGTGAAGCTGTCTAAAAGCCTATACAACATTCGTGTTTGTCAGCACTTCTACCCACCATCTACGCACACCTATATGATCAACCACCTTCATTTACAACTACTACACACCTGTAAAACTGTATGGACTTTGAGTGTGTGTCATCGTTACACCCTGTCAGCGCCTCAACGCTTGATGACCCAGATACACGACCACATTCCACTGTCCAGGCACGACATAACCTGATACAACAATACAACTCCTGTAAAACAGCCTTTTACATCTGGTAGGCCAGATTTGTGGGTTTTCAACATAACATTGTGGAGTGTCAGCTACGCAGCGGGCAGTTCTAAGTAGGCCAACGCCTCATACTGCTTCATGGACCACAGTTGCCGATGAAATTGATTGACACTGTGCTACAAAGATAAACACCATTCAACACTTGACAGTCGTCAATGGCCATAGGTGTTAAAGTTCAAGTCACATCATTTACGTTCAAGCTCTTATAGTAAACCAATAACAGTTCCAGCTGTTGTTTACATACGACATTCTACAAACATATCGACGTTGGATCTTCTGGTCTCAACTGGTCTGTCGAGAATGATTTTTTAGCTACACTTTGAAGACCACTACCTGTTGTCAAGTTACGGTGACCTTCAACGGTGGATCGTCTTCCATTGCTGTTTACAGTTGTACCGCATTGTACTGCATCTTTGCGGTTGTTGAGGATTGTGCTTAAAGATAAGTGGCCTGTTTATTGTGTAAACTCTGCCTTTATTTTGTGTGCAACTGAGCCTTCCTCTATACATATTCTTTATATTGTGTATTTTCATATTTCATGCATTCTTTGTTTACATGTTTTTTGTTTACATGTTGAATTAGTGTGTATGTTTCAGCGGGTTTAAGGTTGGGTGGTGTCTTTCAGTAGAAATATCCCACTTAACCGAGGGTCTACTGTTAGCGTGTCTTTAGGGACTGTGCATATTTCCCACAGCGGAAATTGCGAGCGACGTGTGTTGCTACTTTTATTTTTTTCTTAACTGTGACGAGATGTGTTAGTGTCGTCTTCGTTATTTTTTTCCATTCTTTGATTTTTGATTTGGTTTGTTTGTAATTGTCTGCTCTCTTTCTTCCTTTCATTTATTTTTATACACATTTTTGTTTATAGCAGTGTTGTCATTTGTTTAATCTTCTTCTTCGCAGTTATCATTGCAATTTTTTTTGCAACATTTGAATTAGTTAAGCTTTATTTTTTATTTGACTTCTGCGAATGTTTTCGGTTGTCCAGATGCTTGTCTTTGTTTAGTTGATGTTATATATTATCGTCATATACAGTCTACATATATACTTGGTCATGTACTATTATTAATATGATGCACATCAGATACTGAGGTGATTAATGGTGTCATTATAAACAAGGTAACGATACAAAGTCTGTGTCAAAGACTTGTCTCCCACTGTGATTGGGATAAAAAGGTGTTATTATTCCGCAGGTACTGATAGCATATTATTAGACATAATGTCTACATTTGAGTACTTTATCCAGCAAGGGATAACCCTTGGTAAAACTGGTGAGAAATTGGAGGAATTCGCGACTACTGCATATGCCAAGGCACTGAAGTCGGAGGAAAAGAGACAAGATGGAAAATGAACAAAAGAAAATAGAAGCTGAGAATTTAAGATTGCAGATGCAAGTAGATGAAAGGAAATTCCAGATGGAAATGGAAAAACAAAAAAGAGAAGCGGAAGCTGAAGACAGAAAAATTCAGCAACAAAGAGAATTTGAGGAAAGAAAACTTCAAGTGGAAGCTGAAGACAGAAAAATTCAGCAACAAAGAGAATTTGAGGAAAAAACATTCAAGCTGAAGCTGAAGAGAAAAAGTTACAAAGAGAAGCTGAAGAGAAAAAGTTACAAAGAGAAGCTGAGGAGAGAAAACAGAAAATGGAACATGAAGAAAGACTCTTATCTTTGGAGATAGAGAAAACAAAAGTGATGAATATGAGTAGTTCACAAGCGACTTCTAGTAAGACAGATCATAATACTTATAAAGTAAAACTCCCTCCTTTCAATGCTGCAAAGACGACATAACGTTCTATCTTGATAGATTTCAACTTTCATGCGAAGCGCATGAGGTGGATAAGGAAAAGTATGTCGGTCAACTATTGGACACACTTGTAGGTGAACCATTAAATACTATTATGGCAATAGATGAACCTGACAAGACTAACTATGAAGTGGTCTGAGCAACTTTATTAGAGAGGTATCAACTTAAATAAAATGATTATCGTATTCGTTTTAAGATTATGTTACCAGAGACTGGGGTAGAGTTCTCAGACTTTATTACAAAGATACGTCTTACTTTTACTAAATGGGTTGAGTTGTCTAAGATTGAAAAAAACTTATGAAGCACTTGTGGACTTATTACTTAGGGACAAAGTAATGTCATCAGTTAGTGAGTCCTTTCTTGCTTTCATACATGAACGTAAACCTAAAAACATAAAAGACATGGAACAATACTGTTGCCAGTATGTCACTACACACCCACAACAAACTATTAGTAATTCTAAGATTAAAGAGGGTTTGTCCGTGGCTTCTGCAACACCATATCGGCCTAATTTTCAGGGTAAATTTCAAGGCAATAAACGCAACTTTGATAAGAAAAGTAAGCGTAATTACGGACAGGATCAGGATGTTCCATCCTACATTGGTTAGTCTTCAAAGAACTGGAGACAATCTGACAACCCTCGTAACTTTGGTTCCGGCAATTATGGGAACTTTCGTAGGGGGAGCCACAATAGAAACTATCCTAGCTATCAGAATTTTGCAGGGAAACAGCAAGGTCACTCAGGTAGATATTATAATCAAGGTGTAAATCACAATCACAATTGTTAAAATTGTGGTGCAAACCAAAGCAGAAAGTCAAATAACAATAATTCCAGAGGACATAATAGTCGGGGTAGATGGCAACACAACAACAATAGATCATGTCATCATGCTAACTGTGCTCAACAAGAGTCACAGGTAGTTAGTAATGGATCTAATGATAATAAAGCTAACCCTAGTGCTGTCACATGTTCTGCCTTCGACTATGGGAGAGCATCTCAATGCCCTCAGTGCACCACTCTGTTTGAACCTACTACCAAATCTACCTTGAGTTGCGGCCATCCTCTATCCGCTCTTCATGCAGCAGCGGCGCATGACGGGAGAGGATCTCTTCTCCTACATAGAGGTCTTGTGGATAAACATCCGGTCTCAGTTCTCTTTGATTCTGGATGTACTGCTATTGGGGTTAGACAATCTCTCGTAGATTCTTCCTGTGCCACTGGAAAAGTGATCAAATGTGTAACATTTGGTGGCACAGTGGAAAATTACTCGACTGCTATCATACACATAGCTACCTCTTTCTTTACTGGAGATGTTCAAGCGTGTCTGCTAATGAATCCTATTGCGGATATTATCGTCGGGCGTATACATGGGGTTAAGGAATGTACACCGCAGCAAATTGTTGCCTGGGAAGAACAAAACATGGAAACTGCTAATGCAGTTGTCACGAGAGCACAGGCTCAGAATATGCCTCCGTCTTCATCGACCGAAGGTGATGAAGTACTTGAGTAAGATGATCATTCGGTAATTTTGGGTGACTCTTTTATAAAAAGTCAACAAGAGGACACTTCTTCAAAACATTTCTTCCTTCTGGTTAAAGATGGTGATCCAAATCAGAACACAAATCGCAAATCCTGGATCACTATGAAGAATGGTGTACTAGTGCGTATGGTACAACACTCAGACACGTCTATACACTCACAAATTCTCGTGCCCAAAAATATGAGAGCTCGTATACTGCAACATGCTCACGACTCCCAATGCACTGGTCATATGGGATTTTCACGTACTAAGTCAAGAGTACTTGCAGCTTTCTTTTGGCCATTCATAAATAAAGACATACGCCTTTATTGCCGCTCGTGCAAAGTATGTCAAGAGTTTAAGTCCAAAGGTCCCCGACATGCAGCACCTATCCAGGCTGCGGACATCCCTATTCGTCCGTTTCAAAAAATGGCGATAGATATCATTGGTCCTTTAAAAATCCAATCAGCCAGAGGACACCAATTTATTCTTACATGCGTAGACATGTGTACTCGTTGGCCAGAGGCCATACCTCTTAAGAGCATTTCTACTGCCGATATTGCAGACGCTCTTTGGATGATATTTTCACGTCTGGGATTTCCTAGAGAAACCTTGTCAGACCATGACACCCAATTGATATCTGACACTATGTCACAGGTGATGTCTACTCTTAATGTTGAAAGGTCTTTGAGTAGCATCTATCATCCAATGTCTAATGGGTTCGTCGAACGGTTCAATAGAACCCTCAAAAATTTACTTGGGAAAATAACTGAGGATCATCCTCAGGATTGGGACAGAGTCTTACCGGCGGCTCTCTTCGCATACAGAGAGGTTCCTAATGAACACACCGGCTTTTCTCCTTTTGAGCTTGTCTTTGGCGCGCGTCCGCGCGGTCCTATGTCTTTGCTTCACGACATTATAACTGCTGATGATATCAATGATGACACACAATCTTCTTATGAATATGTCATAGCACTCAGGCAGAAAATTATTGAAGCATGCAAATTAGCAACTTCTGCATCGGAGTTTTCTAAAGAAAAGGTAAGGCAATTTGCGAATAAAAATAGATGCCTACGTCAACTCTGTTCTGGTGACAAAGCATTTGTATTACTCCCTACTGGGGAAAATAGACATCTCATTGGATGGAAAGGTCCTTTTATGATTGTCTCTAAAATTTCTGATGTCGACTACGTTGTCGATATAGACGGGAAACATAAAACCTTTCATATAAACATGCTTACGGAATTTTTTGAACGTCCAGAATACTTGCAACCTATCTTTCAAGCGATGGACGACACTCCAGTCCCTCATGGTTATTACTCATCTCTGTCAGTCATACAGGATGAAGAATCTACTTTCTCGGACGTTAATCTTCCTCTTCCGATGATTCCACTTCATTCTATGGAATCATGGAAAAACGTTGCTATTTCTCCTACATTGTCTACTGAACGAACGAACGAACTTTATTTTCAAAGGGTTGAGAATTGGGAACGCAGGCCCGTCTGACATTCTGCCCTTCCTTTCTCTCACCTTTCATACTGAATTCATTTATTCCCATATGCATTTTACATATCAATGTCAAGGAATTCAACGTTGCAAAGTAAAATAAAATAGCACACTCATATTAACATTAACTACTTATAAACATGACATAAAATATGTAGAAAAGTACAAACATCGTTATTAGAACCTACAATTGATATTATAAGAAAAGATAATCTGATTAGGGGGGCATGTAATCAAAACTAATAAAGTATTCGAAAAGTCTACGATTGTATGAATAGGGACTGAAAGAGAGCGAACGAACTTTATTTTCAAAGTGTTGAGAGAAAGGAACTTAGGCCCGTCTAAGAGAGAGAGAGAGAGAAAGCGAGAGAGAGAGAGAGAGCGAAGGCGAGAGAGAGAGAGAGAGAGCCAGCGAGAGAGCGAACGAACTTTGTTTTCAAAGTGTTGAGAAATAGGAACATAGGTTCGTCTAAGAGAGAACGAACGAACGAACTTTATAGGAACAGCTACAAGTCTATAACACGTTATAAACATTTCAGGATGTTCTCACGGACATTCCTGGACACACAGCAGTCATTAAGCATGACATTATACTTACTGACCATACTCCTATCAGGGTCAGACCATACCCTATCCCTATTCATTTCCAAACACAGGTCGAGAAAGAATTGGATGAAATGATACCGTTAGGGATAAATGAACCATCGAATTCGGCATACTCGTCGTCTATGGTTATTGTTCGAAAGAAAGACAATAACATACGCCTTTGCGTCGATTACCGTAAACTAAACCAAGTAACGAAATTCAATGCTGAACCTATGCCTCTATTGGATGAGCTACTTACTAGGCTTTCTAACTCTTGTTTCTTCACCAAACTCGACTTGTCTAAAGGTTATTGGCAAGTTCCTCTAACTGAACGAGCCAAACCTCTCACTGCTTTCTCTACACCCAGGGGCTTGTTCCAATGGAACTTCATGCCTTTCGGCCTGATGAATGCCCTGCTACATTCGTACGCATGATGCGTCGAATTCTTTCTCACCGTTCAGATGTTATTGCATACTTGGACGATATATGTCATTTTAGTGATTCTTGGGAAGATCACTATTTGGGTTTATGTGAACTGCTGTCTACTTTACGCAAGCATAACTTGACAGCTAAACCCTCTAAAGCCTATGTTGGATTTAGTGAAATTTCTTTTCTTCGACACCGTGTTGGTCATGGCTTCTTGAAGAGAGAGGACCACAACACTTCTAAGATACTGAACATCACTATTCCTATGACAAAGAAACAGATCCGTAGTCTCTTAGGCCTAATACAGTTCTACGGAAGATTCATTCATAATCTTTCTTCTATTACGGCACCACTCTCAACCTTATTGAAGAAAGGGTCTCCTAATGTGGTGCGCTGGTCACAAGAATGCCAATCTTCATTGGATCAGATTAAATCAATCTTTCTTCTATTACGGCACCACTCTCAACCCTATTGAAGAAAGGGTCTCCTAATGTGGTGCGCTGGTCACAAGAATGCCAATCTTCATTGGATCAGATTAAATCATTATTTGAGGAACAGCTACAAGTCTATTCCACGTTACAAACATTTCAGGATGTTCTCACGGACATTCCTGGACACACAGCAGTCATTAAGCATGACATTATACTTACTGACATACTCCTATCAGGGTCAGACCATACCCTATCCCTATTCATTTCCAAACACAGGTTGAGAAAGAATTGGATAAAATGATACAGTTAGGGATAATTGAACCATCCAATTCGGCATACTCGTCGTCTATGGTTATTGTTCGAAAGAAAGACAATAACATACGCCTTTGTGTCGATTACCGTAAACTAAACCAAGTAACGAAATTCAATGCTGAACCTATGCCTCTATTGGATGAGCTACTTACTAGGCTTTCTAACTCTCGTTTCTTCACCAAACTCGACTTGTCTAAAGGTTATTGGCAAGTTCCTCTAACTGAATGAGCCAAACCTCTCACTGCTTTCTCTACACCCAGGGGCTTGTTCCAATGGAACTTCATGCCTTTCGGCCTGATGAATGCCCCTGCTACATTCGTACGCACGATGCGTCGAATTCTTTCTCATCGTTCAGATGTTATTGCATACTTGGACGATATATGTCATTTTAGTGATTCTTGGGAAGATCACTATTTGGGCTTATGTGAACTGCTGTCTACTCTACGCAAGCATAACTTGACAGCTAAACCCTCTAAAGCCTATGTTGGATTTAGTGAAATTTCTTTTCTTGGGCACCGTGTTGGTCATGGCCTCTTGAAGACAGAGGACCACAACACTTCTAAGATACTGAACATCACTATTCCTAAGACAAAAAAACAGATCCGTAGTCTCTTAAGCCTAAAACAGTTCTACGGAAGATTCATTCAGAATCTTTCTTCTATTACGGCACCACTCTCAACCCTATTGAAGAAAGGGTCTCCTAATGTGGTGCGCTGGTCACAAGAATGCCAATCTTTATTGGATCAGATTAAATCATTATTTTCATCTCCTCATATCTTAAGACTACCTTCAGCTGATAAGACATTTGTTCTTCGTATTGACGCCTCATCAACAGGGTGTCGGGGCGGCACTGATGCAAGAGTATTCAGACACTCTGCATCCTGTTATGTATGTCTCGAGGAAACTGAATGCGCCAGAAAGGATTTATTCTGTTATAGACCTGGAATTGTTGGCTATGGTCTGGGCAATTCTTAAACTGGAACGATTCCTTCTCGGCGCGCATTTCATAGTAGAGATGGACCAAAAAGCTCTCACAGCTATGCAGAGTAAGGATTTGAAGAGTTCGAGATCCACTCGATATGCGATTGCTCTTCAACCTTTTCATTTCACGGTACGAGCTATCCGTGGGTCGGATAATGTGATGGCTGACATACTGTCACAATGCCCACATGAATATACTTAACTCTCATGTCTAGATCTCCAGATAAATATCTAGATTTATGACTGTACCTTACAATAACATACTTCTATAACATTTGTTGACACTTTATTTAAATTCATTGTTATGAATTGGTTGTTTTCTTTCTCTGTTACCGTTCTTGGTATAACAGAGGAAAGTTTATTTAACACGATATAAAGGTCGGAAATTATTACGGCAACGTTTAACGATTAGAAATGTAATAGTGACTATGGAACATGATAACATTCTGAGAATTGTGTCATTTGAATTATTCTCAGCAAACCAGTCGTTTGTTCTGGAGTGATGCTACAGATTTATGTTGATGCATTTTGACTTCCATTCTGACTATTCGGATGCTGCTTACAAGCGACCTCCGGACTAGGCTTCTGATATTATCGCGTATTAGTTGGATGGAATGTGTGTATAGTCATATCTATGTAAAATTACTGTATAAATTTTTTATTGATCATCCATTGGATAATAATGAGTTTATAGAATTAGTCTTTGAAAGATTTCCATGCTATATGATATATAATGACATTCACTATATCTTCTCATATTGGTATGATTTTTTTTAGATGTATGTGATTTTTGTTAATATTGCCAGCACTTTTGGGGTTTTTTGGGTGGCACCTCCCCGGATATGTTTTATTTGGAGAATATATATTTTCTCTTGGCCTATTGCGCGTTGATTGGGTCTGACATTATGTCGTCCTATTTATGTTGATCCTTTCATCGGCGCATCATTGTTGCGCCGTGAGCTTGTTGTATCTTGCTCAATGATGTATATAAATAAAAATGTGTTTCATTTTTTTTTTCTCGGGGGGAGGGGGGGGGGGTGTGCGGTAATCTGTTGCTGTCTTTTTGGCATAATTGTTTAAGACATCAACCTGTTTAATTATGTTGATAGTCTAAGAAAGGGAACTGGTGATTTACGTTGGTGACAGGATTGATTCCTGGTTACCTTCCCCTTGTCTTGTGTTGACCTGTGTCTTAGATTCCTGTCATGTCTTAAGTTTCTATTCACATGACCATATACGGAGTGGCTTTATCTCTCGCTTGAGAAATGCCCTGGTCTTGTGTTTAAGTTTCGCTCAAGTCTGTGTTATTTGCACATGCGCAAAGGTTTTGGCGCAAAGACCGAGACTTCCGTTTTTTAGAGTAGTGTACCTTGGGCTTGTGATCGGACATGCCGGTCCGAAGAGTCTCTCTGCCAAGTTTTGATGGGGAATTTGGAAGTTCTGTGAATGACTGATTTGTCATTCTTCCTTCCCCAAGTTATTCTTTATGCCAGGAATGGTAGTGTTGTGTTTTCCTTATGTTGTGAGGATTCTATAAAAGGTAACACAGACATTTTTTGATCTTTCGTTTGATTAGATCACAAAGGTACTTTTATTGCTTGGAGGCGACATGGTGAGTGAAGCTCCCACTGATATATATTGTATAGTGCCCCAGTATGGGTGCACGATGAAGAAACCAAATCTAAGATGTTTTCTTGGATGAATAGAAGCCCAGAGAATTGACTACTTGAAATCCACAATGCAGGCGGGATGATTGGCAGAAATCTATGTACACAGAAACATATAAACAAACAGTAGTTACCTGAATATCGAGGCCCGCTACCTGCGGCCTGATTCTGTCGCCATAAGAGGCCCGTTGTTACGGCCATTATTCTTCACCAGAAAAAGTACCTGGCGTATGACGCCAGTCGAAGTCATTGACTTTTGCTGGAAAATTGTATTGACTTTGTTAAATCTGGAACCTCCCTTTGCGTGCGGTATATTTACTAAGGCATACCTGACGGGGCTCAGTCAGGGATTTGAGCTTTGAGATGAACAGAATGTAAATTGTCAAGATAATCATATTAGCATCTTATGAATGAGCTATGCAAGATTTGTGATGCCAAGTGTTGACCACCATCAATACACATGTAATGTCCATGATCCATGTCCAATTGACTGTGTCGTCCATCAGCGTACGTTTCGTAATAAATGTTTGAAAAGTCATGGAAGTTACCAACGTTACTGACTTCTACCTGTGGTTGTGTGAGTTAGTGTGAAGCTGTCTAAGAGCCTATACAACATTCGTGTTTGTCAGCACTTCTACCCACAATCTACTCACACCTATATGATCAACCATCTTCATTTACAACTACTACACACCTGTAAAACTATATGGACTTTGAGTGTGTGTCATCGTTACACCCTGTCAGCGCCTCAACGCTTGATGACCCAGATACACGACCACATTCCACTGTCCAGGCACGACATAACCTGATACCACAATTTAAATAGTGTAAAACAGCCTTTTACATCTGGTAGGCCAGATTTGTGGGTTTTCAACATAACATTGTGGAGTGTCAGCTACGCAGCGGGCAGTTCTAAGTAGGTCAACGCCTCATACTGCTTCATGGACCACAGTTGCTGATGAAATTGATTGACACTGTGCTACAAAGATAAACACCATTCAACACTTGACAGTCGTCAATGGCCATAGGTGTTAAAGTTCAAGTCACATCATTTACGTTCAAGCTCTTATAGTACACCAATAACAGTTCCAGCTGTTGTTTACATACGACATTCTACAAACATATCGACGTTGGATCGTCTGGTCTCAACTGGTCTGTCGAGAATGATTTTGTAGCTACACTTTGGAGACCTTTACCTGTTGTCAAGTTACGGTGACCTTCAACGGTGGATCGTCTTCCATTGCTGTTTACAGTTGTACCGCATTGTACTTCATCTTTGCGGTTGTTGGGTATTGTGCTTAAAGATAAGTGGCCTGTTTATTGTGTAAACTGTGCCTTTATTTTGTGTGCAACTGAGCCTTCCTCTATACACATTCTTTATATTGTGAATTTTCATATTTAATGCATTCTTTGTTTACGTGTTTTGTCTTTACATGTTGAATTAGTGTGTATATTTTAGCGGGTTTAAGGTTGGGTGGTGTCTTTCAGTAGAAATATCCCACTTAACCGAGGGTCTACAGTTAGCGTGTCTTTAGGGACTGTGCATATTTCCCACAGCGGAAATTGCGAGCGACGTGTTGCTACTTTTATTTTTTTCTTAGATGTGACGAGATGTGTTAGTGACCTTTTCGTTATTTTTTTCCATTCTTTGATTTTTGATTTGTTTTGTTTGCAATTGTCTGCTCTCTCTCTCTCTTCCTTTCATTTATTTTTATACACGTTTTTGTTTATAGCAGTGTTGTCATTTGTTTTTTCTTCTTCTTCGCAGTTATCATTGCAATTTTTTTTGCAACATTTGATTTAGTTAAGCTTTATTTTTGATTTGACTTCTGCGAATGTTTTCGGTTGTCCAGATGCTTGTCTTTGTTTAGTTGATGTTATATATTGTCGTCATATACAGTCTACATATATACTTGGTCATGTACTATTATTAATATGATGCACATCAGATACTGAGGTGATTAATGGTGTCATTATAAACAAGGTAACGATACAAAGTCTGTGTCAAAGACTTGTCTCCCACTGTGATTGGGATAAAAATTTGTTATTATTTCACAGGTACTGATAGCATATTATTAGACATAATGTCTACACTTGAGTACTTTATCCAGCAAGGGATAACCCTTGGTAAAACTGGTGAGAAATTGGAGGTATTCGCGACTACTGCATATGCCAAGGCACTGAAGTCGGAGGAAAAGAGACAAGATGGAAAATGAACAAAAGAAAATAGAAGCTGAGAATTTAAGATTGCATATGCAAGTAGATGAATGGAAATGGAAAAACAAAAAAGAGAAGCGGAAGCTGACGACAAAAAATTTCAGCAACAAAGAGAATTTGAAGAAAGAAAACTTCAAGTGGAAGCTGAAGACAGAAAAATTCAGCAACAAAGAGAATTTGAGGAGAAAAAACTTCAGGCTGAAGCTGAAGAGAAAAAGTTACAAAGAGAAGCTGAAGAGAGAAAGTTACAAAGAGAATCTGAGGAGAGAAAACAGAAAATGGAACTTGAAGAAAGACTCTTATCTTTGGAGATAGAGAAAACAAAAGTGATGAATATGAGTAGTTCTCAAGCGACTTCTAGTAAGACAGATCACAATACTTATAAAGTAAAACTCCCTCCTTTCAATGCTGCAAAGACGACATAACGTTCTATCTTGATAGATATCAACTTTCATGCGAAGCGCATAAGGTGGATAAGGAAAAGTATGTCGGTCAACTATTGAACACACTTGTAGGTGAACCATTAAATACTATTATGGCAATAGATGAACCTGACAAGACTAACTATGAAGTGGTCAGAGCAACTTTATTAAAGAGGTATCAACTTAAAGATGATTATCGTCTTCGTTTTAAGACTATGTTACCAGAGACTGGGGTAGAGTTCTCAGACTTTATAACAGAGATACGTCTTACTTTTACTAGATGGATTGAGTTGTCTAAGACTGAAAAAAACATATTAAGCACTTGTGGACTTATTACTTAGGGACAAAGTAATGTCATCAGTTAGTGAGTCCTTTCTTGCCTTCATACATGAACGTAAACCGGAAAACATAAAAGACATGGAACAATACTGTTGCCAGTATGTCACTGCACACCTACAACAAACTATTAGTAATTCTAAGATTAAAGAGGGTTTGCCCGTGGCTTCTGCAACACCATATGGGCCTAATTTTCAGGGTAAATTTCAAGGCAATAAACGCAACTTTGATAAGAAAAGTAAGCGTAATTACGGACAGGATCAGGACGTTTCATCCTACAGTGGTTTGTCTTCAAAGAACTGGAGACAATCTGACAACCCTCGTAACTTTGGTTCTGGCAATTATGGGAACTTTCGTAGGGGAAGCCACAATAGAAACTATCCTAGCTATCAGAATTTTGCAGGGAAACAGCAAGGTCAATCAGGTAGATATTATAATCAAGGTGTAAATCACAATCACAATTGTGAAAATTGTGGTGCAAACCAAAGCAGAAAGTTAAATAACAATAATTCCAGAGGACATAATAGTCGGGGTAGATGGCAACACAACAACAATAGATCATGTCATCATGCTAACTGTGCTCAACAAGAGTCACAGGTAGTTAGTAATGGATCTAATGATAATAAAGCTAACCCTAGTGCTGTCACATGTTCTGCCTTCGACTATGGGAGAGCATCTCAATGCCCTAAGTGCACCACTTTGTTTGAACCTACTACCAAATCCATCTTGAGTTGCGGCCATCCTCTACCCGCTCTTCATGCAGCAGCGGCGCATGACGGGAGAGGATCTCTTCTCCTACATAGAGGTCTTGTGGATAAACATCCGGTCTCAGTTCTCTTTGATTCTGGATGTACTACTATTGGGGTTAGACAATTTCTCGTAGATTCTTCCTGTGCCACTGGAAAAGTGATCAAATGTGTAACATTTGGTGGCACAGTGGAAAATTACTCGACTGCTATCATACACATAGCTACTCCTTTCTTTACTGGAGATGTTCAAGCGTGTCTGCTAATGAATCCTATTGCGGATATTATCGTCGGGCGTATACACGGGGTTAAGGAATGTACACCGCAGAAAATTGTTGCCTGGGAAGAACAAAACATGGAAAGTGCTAATGCAGTTGTCACGAGAGCACAGGCTCAGAATATGCCTACGTCTTCATCGACCGAAGGTGATGAAGTACTTGAGCAAGATGATCATTCGGTAATTTCGCGTGACTCTTTTATAAAAAGTCAACAAGAGGACACTTCTTCAAAAAAATTCTTCATTCTGGTTAAAGATGGTGATCCAAATCAGAACACAAATCGCAAATCCTGGATCAATATGAAGAATGGTGTACTATTGCGTATGGTACAACACTCAGACATGTCTATACACTCACAAATTCTCGTGCCCAAAAAATATGAGAGCTCGTATACTGCAACATGCTCACGACTCCCAATGCACTGGTCATATGGGATTTTCACGTACTAAGTCAAGAGTACTTGCAGCTTTCTTTTGGCCATTCGTAAATAGAGACATACGCCTTTATTGCCGCTCGTGCAAAGTATGTCAAGAGGTTAAGTCGAAAGGTCCTCGACATGCAGCACATATCCAGGCTGCGGACATCCCTATTCGTCCGTTTCAAAAAATGGCGATAGATATAATTGGTCCTTTAAAAATCAAATCAGCCAGAGGACACCAATTTATTCTTACATGCGTAGACATGTGTACTCGTTGGCCAGAGGCCATACCTCTTTAGAGCATTTCTACTGCCGATATTGCAGACGCTCTTTGGATGATATTTTCACGTCTGGGATTTCCTAGAGTAATCTTGTCAGACCATGGCACCCAATTGATATCTGACACTATGTCACAGGTGATGTCTACTCTTAATGTTGAAAGGTCTTTGAGTAGCATCTATCATCCAATGTCTAATGGGTTAGTCGAACGGTTCAATAGAACCCTCAAAAATTTACTTGGGAAGATAACTGAGGATCATCCTCAGGATTGGGACAGAGTCTTACCGGCGGCTCTCTTCGCATACAGAGAGGTTTCTAATGAACACACCGGCTTTTCTCCTTTTGAGCTTGTCTTTGGCGCGCGTCCGCACGGTCCTATGTCTTTGCTTCACGACATTATAACTGCTGATGATATCAGTGATGACACACAATCTTCTTATGAATATGTCATAGTGTCACGTAGACAGATAATCTATTTTACCATCTTGTCCATAATTTGATTACTCCTTTTAATGTTCTGTTTTCCAAGACATTTGTATTTTCTTTCATTTTCTACCTTCGTGGCCAAACTTTTTCACCTTCTCAAACCCCACCCGAGGTTTGGTTACGTTCCGGCCTGTAGCGGTCAGCGAACGATAATATTATCTAAGCCGCACCTGGTCTGACCAGGGGAATATCTCTTACGTTTAAAGTCTTTGACCACGAGCGAGAGGAGCCTCTGTGTAGTCTTTGATCGCTAGCGGGAGAGAACTCGTGCGGTCGGTAATAAGTTTGATCTTCGAATCAGGGGGAGATAAACCGCTGCTAGTCTTTGTTGTTTGCCCTTAGATGAGCAAAGAGCACATAATATTATGATTGTCTCTCTGGGGGAATTTTCGAAAAGTTGTTGCTTCTGAAACCTTTGTCTTAACCGGTTTTACGATTACGCCAATACCTCTGAAGAAATATGCAGGCCAGGTGTCCGGGGGGAGCGTCCTTGTAATCTATAAGAGTAGACGGGTTTAATAAGACAAAGACATTCGTGAATATTCCTGGCCCGTAGATGACCATCATGAGATAAGGCAAACTTTAACACAGTACTAGAATGTGTTTGCCTATGTTCTAGTCATTTTCGGGGTGAGTTGACATATCTTATTATAATATGATATATTCATGTTAGCTTATATATATGATAGGAAAGTGACTTACTTCATTTTTGAGGACTTCATCTAGTAATTTTAATTCAGTGATAAGATTACACTGCCTACGGCCTTAATTAAGTGGTGCTTAAACTGTTACGGTTTATCATGGGTTAAATGTTAAACTTACAATAACAGATATTAGGCGTATAATCAGTCCACAGATGCTTATCATGGGTTAAGAATAGGCTAAATTAACTGTCATTTCTGTAAGATAATGTCAGGTGTGGATTGTTCACTTAAAAACTGAATAGTGAGAGGCAGGCAATAACTCTGGATTATAGGAGATAGTCACTTATTCCTTTTTGATAGATATTTCCAGTGGTAAGGGAGAATCATTTTATGCTTACTTGTGTGGCTAGGCACTAGTCTATAACTTTCACTGAAAGCAGTCACCAGGCATAGATATAATTATATCTTATGATTTAGCCACAACTGTATTATTATAGCAAGAACATTGCATTTTCTATGCACCCATTTTTTGGAATGCTAATATATTTCTTCAAGGGGACATACGATTTATTTGTGTAATGTCAAATGCTGTAATCTGTTTATGTAAATTCATTTAATGTTGTAAGATGAATAAGCATATTCATTTAACTGTAACTACAGGTTAGGTTTCCTGTATGTTGAGATTGGAGAAGAGGAGTAGATTTTGCTGTTAGAACATGTTACTGACAGGTACATGGATGTACAATAGATATTAAGCCTATGCGGGCGCGTGTTGATAATTGATATTTTTAAGGAACAGGAGACATGGTTAAAGACAGCCCTAAACTATCGTAGCAATAAATACAATAAATTTAATCCCATAGTGGAGCGAAACTTTCTGTATAAAGTTAGTGTGATTTATTATTTGCTTGAGGTAAAAGGAGTTTTTTTTTGGGTCTCAGTTCCAGGGATAACCGAATCGCTAGAGCAGACTACAGTCAGGCGAAGAACGTCATGTTCTCTTCGATCTAGAGGGTTTCTGAATACATCTAGCAACGAATAGTCAACCCCATTCCTGAATCAAAACCCCTTTTTGTCAACGCCAAGTTAAGCTCACGCAATGCCACGAGCCAACGCTAAATCTGAAATCATCTAATGCAGTAGTAGTTTCCTACTCGCCTATTGGATTACCAGTCAGAGCAGTACGGCTTGCAGCATATACAGCAGAATTTCATATCACCAGCCTTTGTGTGTGTCTAAACGGCGCAGACAGATCACAGTCCAAACCAGCAAAAACCGGATTTAATGCCAATCGAGTAAGAGCGCCTGGGATTCGTTGTCCTCAAGTAACCTCGTCTTGGGGGTATTTTCCTGGATACTTAAAACCTCGCATTTATGAGCGGACAGCCAGGTGAAGACCGAGTTCCAGCCTCTCACGCAGTTTGAGGTCACCAAAGTTATCGCCTACATTGGATTTACAGGTCAATTCCATTCCCCCATGGAGTATATATTTACGTAAAGACATTGGAGCTATTACATTTGGTCCCACAAAAAAAAACGGGCAGGCTGTCGCTCAGTTCGGTCATTTGGTCAGCAGGAGATAGACAGTCGTCCAGTCAGCATCACGAAATCAGTGGTGCCACCAACAATAGCGACTACAGTGGATTTATACAGGTCAAGTCCATCACCCATGGAGTATATTTTTACGTAAAAAGACACTGTCTGGAGCATTGTACTTGGTATCACGAGAAAGGACAGACTGTCAGACAGTTTATTTCATTTCTCTGTGTACTACAGGTTTTAGGGTTGGGTCTGTGTGTTCGTTGGTGTATTTGCATTATTCTGGTTATTGATGAGTTATTGATGACTATTGATGAATATTTTGAGTATTGATGTAATTTTATGTTGTTGTGATGATATGCATTATTTTCATGCTTTTCTTCATTTAATAAAGTTTACACCTTTATTAATACGCTGTTCACGACCTTTCCATCCATAAGTAACTTGTTTTTAGCTCTTTACTATAATCTCTATGTATGATAAGAGAAAAGAGTGAGAGCAGGAGGTGCTTAGACAGACATAAGTGAGTTGAGGCTTGGAGAGAGAGACCATTTTGATAAATCTTCTTCCAGGTTTCTCAAGCCCATCTCCTATTTACACCTTTCTGTGTGTGTAATCTATAACTCTGTCAGTCCACTATCCCTTGTCGATTTCACTACTGTTGTCCAACTCGACAAATACTCTACACTCAAACTTACCACGATACATAGCACTCAGGCAGAAAATCATTGAAGCATGCAAATTAGCAACTTCTGCATCGGAGTTTTCTAAAGAAAAGGTAAGGCAATTTGCGAATAAAAATAGATGCCTACGTCAACTTTGTCCTGGTGACAAAGCATTTGTATTACTCCCTACTGGGGAAAATAGACATCTCATTGGATGGAAAGGTCCTTTTATGATTGTCTCTAAAATTTCTGATGTCGACTACGTTGTCGATATAGACGGGAAACATAAAATCTTTCATATAAACATGCTTACGGAATTTTGTGAACGTTCAAAATACTTGCAACCTATCTTTCAAGCGATGGAAGACACTCCAGTCCCTCATGGTTATTACTCATCTCTGTCAGTCATACAGGATGAAGAATCTACTTTCTCGGACGTTAATCTTCCTCTTCCGATGATTCCACTTCATTCTATGGAATCATGGAAAAACGTTGCTATTTCTCCTACATTATCTACTGAGGAACAGCTACAAGTCTATTCCACGTTACAAACATTTCAGGATGTTCTCACGGACATTCCTGGACACACAGCAGTCATTAAGCATGACATTATACTTACTGACCATACTCCTATCAGGGTCAGACCATACCCTATTTCTATTCATTTCCAAACACAGGTCGAGAAAGAATTGGATGAAATGATACAGTTAGGGATAATTGAACCATCCAATTCGGCATACTCGTCGTCTATGGTTATTGTTCGAAAGAAAAACAATAACATACGCCTTTGCGTCGATTACCGTAAACTAAATCAAGTAACGAAATTCAATGCAGAACCTATGCCTCTATTTGATGAGCTACTTACTAGGCTTTCTAACTCTCGTTTCTTTACCAAACTCGACTTGTTTAAAGGTTATTGGCAAGTTCCTCTAACTGAACGAGCCAAACCTCTCACTGCTTTCTCTACACCCAGGGGCTTGTTCCAATGGAACTTCATGCCTTTCGGCTTGATGAATGCCCCTGCTACATTCGTACGCATGATGCGTCGAATTCTTTCTCATCGTTCAGATGTTATTGCATACTTGGACGATATCTGTCTTTTTAGTGATTCTTGGGAAGATCACTATTTGGGTTTATGTGAACTGCTGTCTACTCTACGCGAGCATAACTTGACAGCTAAACCCTCTAAAGCCTATGTTGGATTTAGCTAAATTTCTTTTCTTGGGCACCGTGTTGGTCATGGCCTCATGAAGACAGAGGACCACAACACTTCTAAGATACTGAACATCACTATTCCTAAGACAAAGAAACATATGCGTAGTCTCTTAGGCCTAATACAGTTCTACGGAAGATTCATTCAGAATCTTTCTTCTATTACGGCATTACTCTCAACCCTATTGAAGAAAGGGTCTCCTAATGTGGTGCGCTGGTTACAAGAATGCCAATCTTCATTGCATCAGATTAAATCATTATTTTCATCTCCTCCTATCTTAAGACTACCTTCAGCTGATAAGACATTTGTTCTTCGTAGTGACGCCTCATCAACAGGGATCGGGGCGGCACTGATGCAAGAGTATTCAGACACTCTGCATCCTGTTATGTGTGTCTCGAGGAAACTGAATGCGGCAGAAAGGAATTATTCTGTTATAGACCTGGAATTGTTGGCTATGGTCTGGGCAATTCTTAAACTGGAAAGATTCCTTCTCGGCGCGCATTTCATAGTAGAGATGGACCAAAAAGCTCTCACAGCTATGCAGAGTAAGGATTTGAAGAGTTCAAGATCCACTCGATATGCTATTGCTCTTCAACCTTTTCATTTCACGGTACGAGCTATCCGTGGGTCGGATAATGTGATGGCTGACATACTGTCACAATGCCCACATGAATCTACTTAACTCTCATGTCTAGATCTCCTGATATATATCTAGATTTATGACTGTACCTTACAATAACATACTTCTATAACATTTGTTGACATTTTATTTAAATTCATTGTTATGAATTGGTTGTTTTCTTTCTCTGTTACTGTTCTTGGTATAACAGAGGAAGGTTTAGTTAACACGATATAAAGGTCGGAAATTATTAAGGTCACGTTTAACGATTAGAAATGTAATAGTGACTATGGTACATGATAACATTCTGAGAATTGTGTCATTTGTATTATTCTCAGCAAACCAATCCTTTGTTCTGGAGTGATGCTACAGATTTATGTTGATGCATTTTGACTTCCATGCTGACTATTCGGATGCTGCTTACAAGCGACCTCCGGACTAGGCTTCTGATATTATTGCGTATTAGTTGGATGGAATATGTGTATAGTCATATCTATGTAAAATTACTGTATACATTTTTTATTGATCATCCATTGGATAATAACGAGTTTATAGAATTAGTCTTTGAAAGATTTCCATGCTATATGATATATAATGACATTCACTATGTCTTCTCATATTGGTATGATTTTTTTTAGATGTATGTGATTTTTGTTAATATTGCCTGCACTTTTGGGGTTTTTTTGTGGCACCTCCCCGGATATGTTTTATTTGGAGAATATATATTTTATCTTGGCCTATTGTGTGTCGATTGGGTCTGACATTATTTCGTCATATTTATGTTGATCCTTTCATCGGCGCATCATTCTTGCGCCGTCAGCTTGTTGTATCTTGCTCAATGATGTATATAAATAAAAATGTGTTTCATTTTTTTCTCAGGGGGGTGCGGTAATCTGCTGCTGTCTATTTGGCATAATTGTTTAAGATATCAACCTGTTTAATTATTTTGATAGTCTAAGAAAGGGAACTGGTGATTTACGTTGGTGACTGGATTCATTCCTGGTTACCTTCCCCGTGTCTTGTGTTGACCTGTGTCTTAGATTCCTGTCCTGTCTTAAGTTTCTATTCACATGACCATATACGGAGTGGCTTTATCTCTCGCTTGAGAAATGCCCTGGTCTTGTGTTTAAGTTTTGCTCAGGTCTGTGTTATTTGCACATGCGCAAAGGTTTTGGCGCAAAGACCGAGACTTCCGTTTTTTAGAGTAGTGTACCTTGGGCTTGTGATCGGACATGCCGGTCCGAAGATTCTCTCTGCCAAGTTTTGATGGGGAATTTGGAAGTTCTGTGAATGACTGATTTGTAATTCTTCCTTCCCCAAGTTATTCTTTATGCCCGGAATGGCACTGTTGTGTTTTCCTTATGTTGTGAGGATTCTATAAAAGGTAACACAGACATTTTTCGATCTTTCGTTTGATTAGATCACAAAGGTACTTTTATTGCTTGGAGGCGACATGGTGAGTGAAGCTCCCACTGATATATGTTGTATAGTGCCCCAGTATGAGTGCACGATGAAGAAGCCATAGTATAAGCTTAAAATAGCGTGTGCCTTTTAATTTAATTAGAGGACGGGAAGGATAAGAGATCACACTTTACGCGTGATAGCATAGGATTGTCATTTTGGTTAAACGTTTTGTTTTCTTTATTTTATTTTATTATTTATTTATTTTTTTCCCAATTACTATCTTGTTTGTTTAAAAAAAAACCTACTCATTTTTTTATTATGATTGCATATAGTATATGAATGCTGTTATGTTAGCTTTATAATGTTGCATGCCTTTAAATTAATACTTAAAGTAACATGTGGGAATGAAAGGATATAGTATGCAAGATAAATGAGATGTTGCCGTGTATGTTTATACGGCACTTGTAGTTATATTGATTTTATTTAGTCAGAGTTAATCCTTCATATGTTGTTTTGGTTCAAGTGCTAACTGGCCTTCCGCCAGAAATGGTGATACTTGACCTTTTGTTATTTGTTTTTTCAACCCAGGAATGTTCTTCCCTTTAAGTTTGGTGATAAACAAAACAGTTTCAGCACAACAACGTATATCCAAAAGAAATTACTGTAAAGTTCCACAAACAGCAATGTAGAAAAATTCAATTAGAGTTTATTGATGTCATTAGACAAACACTGTAAATTTCACAATGATGATTGGTTATCCAAGATGAAAAAATATGTAATCCAACTGAATAATATATGTATATTAAAATAGAATAATATATGTATATCCAAATAGAATAATATACTGATTTGTCTACTCAAAAACTTGTCTTGGTATCATCAAAGACGAAGTTCACCTAACGCTAACTGTAAAAATCCTCTAGTCTAAAGTTATGGTTTCATTAGAATCATAAATCCTGAAATCTCTGCCTATCACCCACATCTCTTCTATTTATACTATTTCTTCTTTTTTCCCGCCTTTTTTCACACGACCCGTCCTTTTTTCACACGGTACAATAATCTATATTTGCACTCCTTTCCTCAGCTTTCCGACCTTTTTGCACACGACATTCTGTTATTTCGACTTTTTTTCACATGTGTGATCTTTTCCAACTTAACAATTGGATTAAAAAAAACCAGATCACGCAAACATTCATTTCCCACTTTCGCGCTTATAAAACCCATTCATTATTATCTGGGACTGACCTACGTTTGCCCTGTCAGAGCAGTAACTGCCAACTGGACTTTGAATGAATAATGCGTTTTGTGTAAAAACGTCTTATTTGCTTTTAAGGTCTGTCTTTCTTACATGTAGCATACTATAGCACATATAAATGCTTAGCGAAGTAGGAGGGATAATGCTAGCGTGAAAGGCCAAGCGGTCACAGAGAGTGGAAGGGCAAAATGTTAGACGGGACTGAACGCCCAATTCTTAACCTTTCGAAAATAATGTTCGTTCGTTCGTACTCCTTACTTTTTCCATCGTTTCCCTTGGTTTGTGAATCTCATCTATTACCTCGTATCTCATAATCCTTGCCTGTCCATGCCGCTTCTTTTCTCTGCATTTACCGTTATTTCTCCTATTTCTTTCTTCACCTGGACTCGTGTATCGGTAATCACGTCGATCCACATCTCTTCCACTACTACTTCTCTTATTTCTCTCTCTATATCGGCTCTGAGATTGGTACTCTCTTCAATCTCTGCTTCCCCTTCTGTTCTCCTTGTTCTTCGACTCTTTGTATTTTCTATCGATTTATCTGCAAAGTGCAGCTATCTCTGTCTCGTCCTCCCTTTCACCACTATTTCTTCGTCCATGGGCCCTTCTATCCTTGTCCCTACGACTACCATCGCAATCTTCGTCAGACTCTGACCAGTCTGAGTACCCTGATATGGACGTGTCTCAATCTTGTTGTCTTCTCCTGTTATGTCTATGATCGACTTTGTCTACTTATCTTGCCCTTCTCTTTCATTTTGTTCTCACCTCTAACTGTGTCGTATTTCTCAACTTTGCCAGGCGCCTATCATAATCGGACGAATCGTCTGATGACGTCCAATACCTCTTCGTCACTCGTCTAATCCGTTGCGCCATCTCTTCCTGTGCCTGTATACCTTCTGCTGCGGTTTTCTCACCCTCCTGAGGGTCTCCCTGTGAACTGTCTTGTTCTCTCAATCTCTCTTCTCCATCCTGTAATTTTTGCTCATATTCCATCATTGTCATGTCTACCTCATTCTCCGAGTTATCTCACTCGGTTCTCAATCTTCTTATCTCCTCCGAAATATCATTATCCTGCAAATTTTCCTGTGCATCCAGCGGCGTATCTCGCATTTTTCTTCCTGTTCTTGGTATGTGTTTTGTGGGGGTGGGGTTAACCAACTTGGTTTTATCCAGGGTTTTTGATGCATTCCTGCCGTTGTTGCGATCTGCCTACTCCTTGGTGTTTGTCTATGTTCTCCGCTAAGAGTATTTTCCTGTGATGTGCACTTCTCGCTTTGGTCTGATACTTCCGTTTGTGTGCCGACGTCTCTCCTTGATTTCTGTTTGCGTACCAACACTAACCATTCGTCTCTGCGTATTGTCCTGTCTCTTGATTGTTGTCCTATCCTGAATGTTCCATGGTCTATTGCTAGGACTTTCATATTCTGTTGTAAACCTTCGTTGGTAAGATCTGTTCTTGGTGTTCCGCCATGATACTACATATAGCTGGGCTTTTTATTTCTTCTAAATTTAGGTGTTCTTTTTTCAGACATGTTTTTCAGGTTTCCGAGTATTTTTAATTTAGAAAGCGTACAGCCTGGATGTAAATTTTATCTCTGCCAGATAATTTGTTTTCTACAGTCCCATGAACAGAGTGGTAGAACATTCAAACAAAATGATGTTTTACCGAAATATCAACTTGACTTTAAAGAACAGATCACGTTCCTATCTCACACAGTTTATAATTTTAGTGAATGTTTGTAACCGACCTATTCTGAGTTTTCAGTAGGAAAAGGATGAGGGGGTGGGAGAAATACCTTTAATCCTGAGGATACTACACTTTTAAATGTATAAACATATAAGGAGGGGAAACCTGAGGCCTGTAAACAGCAAATTAATAAACAAACAACACACAACGGAATCGCCACTATCCACTCTGCCAGCTAAGAATTACTAAAACAATGCTTCACCGACAGAGGTCTAGCACAACCCCCCACGTGACCCGAAGATGTACCATAGGACGACCCAGACAAATTATAGACGCAATCACTTCTGCAGTTTCACTATTAAACAGCATAGACCAGATTACACAAGACAAAGACCTTAATATTGTGTCTAGTAAATGATAGAAGAATGACAATAAGTAAAGGGCAGAATGTAGGTTTATTGGTATTTTAATAAACGTATAAACATTTAAGGAGGGAAAACCTGAGGCCTGTAAACAGTAAAAAAATAAACAAACAACACACAACGGTATGTTATCAGGCACTCAGTGAGAAATAAAGAAGTAGAAGACCAGACAACAGAAAAACAACAGAAGTGATAGGCTTACCGGGATTCGAACCAGGACCTTCCGGACGGCACCCACCGCCTAGCCACGGTAGCGAATCGCCACTATCCACTCTGCCAGCTAAGCATTACTATAATAATGCTTCACCGACAGAGGTCTAGCACAACCCCCCACGTGACCCGAATATGTACTATGTCAGTGACAGAGAGCTGAAGAAAGTACGAGTAATATGAGCTTACTAGTACTGTCAGAGACTAGCTAAGAAACTAGTTAGTACAACTGAACGTAATAATATAAATCTATGTACTGGTACTGTCAGAGACTAGCTAAGAAACTAGTTAGTACAACTGAACGTAATAATATAAATCTATGTACTGGTACTGTCAGAGACTAGCTAAGAAACTAGTTAGTACAACTGAACGTAATAATATAAATCTATGTACTAGTACTGTCAGAGATTAACTAAGAAACTAGTTAGTACAACTGAACGTAATAATATAAATCTATGTACTGGTACTGTCAGAGACTAGCTAAGAAACTAGTTAGTACAACTGAACGTAATAATATAAATCTATGTACTGGTACTGTCAGAGACTAGCTAAGAAACTAGTTAGTACAACTGAACGTAATAATATAAATCTATGTACTGGTACTGTCAGAGACTAGCTAAGAAACTAGTTAGTACAACTGAACGTAATAATATAAATCTATGTACTGGTACTGTCAGAGACTAGCTAAGAAACTAGTTAGTACAACTGAACACAGTAATACAAACCTCTCTACTTTACGTGCTTATTTAGTTTTCGTTTGACCTCGTGTTATCTGTCTTTTTCTTAATTATCTTTTTCTGTCGCTTGTTTTTTTTTTAATACTTTTTATTTCATCTATATGTCCCCACTCTTTTTTGCCGTTTTCTCTTTACTCATTATCACCATTATCGTTCAATTCCTGAAGGAGCACAGACCTACTCAAAATGTGTGTCAGTGTTACCGGTAGTTTTTCTTTACTGGACTGTCACTGATGTTGTCAGGGCTGTCGGGCTTACAACATGTGGCCGACGTATTTCTTGGTAACGCGAATATAATGTGGGCCGGTTCCTTGGCGTAAGATGATGATCTGGTTAATGATAATAGGACCCAGTAACGAAGCAAGATGGGTCAATACATGATGACCAGTTGGCACGGGTAAACACTATACTCGTTGGAAGAGTTAGTGTTAACAACATATTTATTCATGACGAAACTTTACATCAGTAGTTTACATATATTCTTCATCAGCAATGGTCATGGTAGGAAAATGTACATAGCACAATTACAATTCACCAAAGACGTTGACCGACTGCACTAACCGTTACCACATCAAGGTTAACGGATTGGTAGTATACATGGTCCTGACGAAGTGACCATGTTAATATTCTTTACGTAGTTATCTATATTCGTTTACGCTTTTGTCACCGGAAGGTCTACTGCTGATACCATATCATCATTCGTGCTAATAGTTATCAGTTAGATTAGGAAGAATTGTTACGAGGTTTTGTTGAAATAAAGACTCGAGTTACGCTAGTATCAGATTGAAACTGAAACTAGTCGAAACTAGGTTAAATAGTAACTCAAAGCTATCTTTTGCCGGGAGCTGCTTAGCAACCGATGACGTAAATCGGAATATCCGAGACCCTCCATCGGTACGCATATGCGACTCAATAAAATATATAAAGAAGTATTAGATTAACCAACCAAAAAGGTGGTAAAAGCGCACGCCACACTGCGATGGCAGATTTCGCATATCCAAAATCAGTTGATCTACAGAAGCCAGTTTGTACGGACGTAGCCCTAGTCCATATAACTGCTGGTCTTGAAGTTATCAAGATATCAACTCTGTGTGAAGCAGATACGTTTTATAAAGTTGGGAATTCATATTACCTGTAAGTACAGCTTCGTGTGACTTTTTCATTTTTCAGAATTAAAACCGAGTTAGGCCAGAAAAATGCCTAAATGTCGAAAAAACGATCTGAACTTATAAGAAATGAAACGGAGCTCTTAAATGTCTAATTAGCTCAAATCATAAAAGAGGTAGAGGCCAACTGTCATTTACCGCTGAGTCGGATAAATCTAAGAAGGAAACGAAAAGGAACTAAGCAAAAATACTTACCGCAACTTGGATACTAATACAGGAAGACATAATAAATAACCACACAGACGCGATTTTATAAGGATTTGTGAATGCATGCAAGTGACTTTGTTTGGATTGTATATGTTTCATTTTATTTCACTGGATTTTGTGTTAATTTAAACCTATTAAATAAACCCATCTCAAAAGTTTCCAGTTGTAAATTAAATAATGTATCTATACTCTTAGAGGCCGAAACGACGCTACCAACGTACATCCGCAAAACCCGTAGAAGCCAAAACGACGATCCCAGCGTCGTTTTTGTGTTCCGTGAAATGTGTTCCGTATTTTAGTAATTTGGTTATTTAACATAACGGAAGTTACTATTTTTTTATTCAGAAGAGCGCTATCTTTGAGTTGTGATTCGGAAACACGCTTGTTCTAGCTAATTTCACTGTGAAAAAACGGTAAATCAGTCAGCTTTCGATCGGCGATTATTGTTGTTTATACAGACAATGTCTAGCGAACCAACCACATCATGTTTATCAAAACGTAAGTCTTTTTTATCTGTAGAAAAAGCTAGGGAACTGTGTATCTTTAACGAGTTTAGCGATAATGATGATTTTTAAAGTCAAAATGATGATTTCGAATTAGAACTTAATGAAGAAGCTAGTTCTAATTAGGAGGGGGCGTGGTCACAGCCAGGCCCTAGTGCTACAAAACGACAAAAAGTTTTGACCAAATCATCGACAAAAAGGGGGAAAAGCATTAGTACCAAGGAGCAACAAGGGGCAATTAGTAATGAATGGATTTCAGTACCAAACATCAGTATTACAGAGACCCAAAACGCATTCAGATTTCTTCCCAAATATGGTCGTAAACCAGGAGTACACGATGACTTAGGTCTTAGTGAGGCATCAACTCCTTTTGACTGCTATAGGACATTGTTTACTGATGACATTGCAAATTCAATAGTACATTCTGTAAATGAGTATGCAAAACTTAAAGTTCTTAAAAATAATCCATCCCTAAAAAGATCTAGATTTTCCAGCTGGACAGCACTATCAAACTATGAGTTTGTTAAAAATTTATGGGCTACAATAAATGCTATGGGCATTGATCCCAGATCTTCTATTAGAGACTATTATTCATCAGAAACTGATTGCCTTTATGCTCCATTTTATCACAAAAACTTGAAAGAGATAGATTTTTGTCTATCTAATCAAACAATGTTGCATGTGGGACAGCCTGATGCTGAGGGAAAAAGTTAAAGTGGAGCCATTCATCAACTCTTTGATTGAAAATTTTCAATAATGCCTTTACGCCCTTTGAAAATGTTTCGGTTGATGAAATGATTGTAGGATTTAAAGGGAGATGGAAATACAAGCAATTTAATGCAACTAAGCCTAGTAAGTATCATATAAAGAGTTTTGATCTTGTTGACAGTACCACTGGGTATGTTTTATCCCTGCTTACGTATTATGGAGCGAATACCTCATATGATCCAAGCACAGACACCAATAGTGGGATGGCAATAAAAGTCTTTGGAACTCTATTACAGCAAATTGGAGCTGGTTATCATATATTTGCAGACAGGTTGTACACCACCAGGGCACTCATTGACTATTTGCTTCAGCAAAAGCAATACTATACTGGCACCCTCCAGTCAAACCGAATTGGCTTTCCATTAGAAATAAAAGCACTTTCCATACCACACATGGAACAGAAATGCTGGCAAACTAAAGATTAATCTTTGCTTTGTATTGGATGGAGGGATAAGAAAGCAAAAAAGCCAGTAATCATTGTTTCCACCAAAACAAATACAGGAATGACTACCACGACAAAACCAAAGCCAATAACAGTCCATGACTATAATCAGAGCATGAATGGATGTGACTGTGCTGATAAAATGCTTGGGTATTAAGGCATTCACAAACGACGCAGCAACAAGTGGTGGAAAAAAATATTCTACTGGATAATGGAAATTACTTGTACCAATGCTTTCATCCTCTATAGGCTCACAGGCAGTAGAAAAATGACATTAAAACAGTTCAAAATATCTCTGATTGATGCTTTGCTTCAGTGGGCCGCAGATCTAATGCCCGAGCCACAGAGGAGTATCAAGGCAACCCCGGGAAGACCAAGGACAGCCAACCCAATTCAGAGGCTTGAAGGAGCTAAGCATATGATAGCTTACACAGAAAAAGACAGAAGATGTAGAGTCTGCAGCAAACCAGATTCTCCAAAAAGAACAAATTTTATTTGCGAGGGTTGCGATGATTATCCTCACCTCCACCCAAAACACTGCTTCAAGATATGGCATACGCAAACCACCATTGACTAAAATGTAAATATCCTTTCAGATAAAATTGTGTACATATTGTTTATGCATAATAATGTAAGTACAATACAATATATGATTTACTTTGAATATGACCTTTTTGTTTCCAAATTTTAATAATGATAGTACGGTCCACTGGAGAGTCTCTTAAACATTAACAAAACATCACAGAAAGCTGAAACTTGTAATTAATATTCATATATGGATTAGCGTTATTTAAAAGAAACCATGGAGCACTTTGGATAATATTTCAGTCTTTATGCATCTGTTGGTGGGTACATTTTTCATTCACTAAAATGAATTTAAAAAAAAATTGTTTACATTATTACTGATAATTGAATATAATATGAAGAATAGCACTTAACAGCCCCAATATTATAATTCTAAATATATTTATCTTTACTGTGAAACATAATTTGTGTGTCTTTTGTTGTGTAATATCAACACAATATATGATTTAATTTAAAAGTTCACGCGGCCTTGAATATCTTCTTTTTTATTTTAATGATGATGGTACAGTCTGCTGGATGGTCTGTAAAACATTAACACAATATCACAGGAAGCTGACACTTGTAAATAATATTCATATATGGATTAGTGTTATTCTAAAATATGCTGGAGCACTCTGGATAATGTTTCAGTTTTTATGCATGGGTTGGTGAGTACATTTTTCATTCACTAAAATGAGTTTTTATTAAAAAGTAGTCTATAAAATATGTAGAATATCACTAACATCCTTCATATTCTAATTCTACACTCATTTATCTTTACTGTGATGTATAATATGTGTGTCTTTGTTGTATAAAAACCATACAATGTATGATTTAATTTAGGTTATCAGACGTGCAATTGTAAAAGGTTAAGGCATTTAATATATTGCGATAGATGTTTCAATTACTGAACGCTCCATACACGATCGATCATGACGTGTATAGCGTTGTTTAGGACACAGTCGGTAACTAAGAAACGCTACCCTTTGTTACTTGACCGCCAAGCTGAATAGCTGCGTTTTTCTAACCTTCCAATTCAATGGCATGATATAGCCATTTATATATGCATTTTTTGATGGATCAGGGTCAGTCCTAGAACTCTATATGAGAGGGAAATTTATGGAGGTTAGTATTTAACTAGAATTCTCAGAAGGAGAAGAATAATCGTCAAATTCATATGAAATATATTCAGACTCGCAGTCTCACTGTCGGCAGGTAGCCATGTCTAGCTGCGCGTGCATATAGCTGTGATGTTCTGACGACAATACTGCATTGTATCCTCATAACGGACATTGACACATAACCAGCAGTCTACGTTATTGATTAATTTATGCATGACTTATATGGACTTATGCTCTACTACTATTGAAATGATCATCCTGTGTGTACAACTGTGAATTAAATGTACGGACTCAATGAAATGACTTATCAAATCAATCGTATTCCAAGGTTCAATTATTGTTCGGAATCTTCCACCCCCGCATTCGCTTAATCTTCCATCGAAGGCACGATGCATGATCACTGAATAAAAAAAACAAACATATCAAGAAAGAAACAATGGCCAGAAATTTATAAGTGTTTTATTCATATCACATGGAACATTGTTCAGAGCAAACCACCACCCTTGTAACAGTGGTGCCCGGTGTATGGGGACGAAAAACAACCAAAAACCAAAAAATTTTTCATGACTTTCGAATGAAATATTTACGATCAAGTTTCGATCACATGACCATTACGAAGCTGACGTGACGCACGTGATCATGAATAGCAACATGACGTCACTGTTGCATTGTCGCAGTGAAGAAGACATCTTTTCAACGCCTCTCTAGTTCGTTTCAAATTGATCAAGATGCACAAGATGGACTACCGTTGCCTGCCCATCAGGAGCAGACAGTCAAAGGCACAGGCCTAGCCGTCGACGACAACTAGCATCAAGTGAAGCAACGGAAAAGATAAGTCTAGGTGTTTAACTGTTGTTATTGCAAACAGTGCTACTGAGTCCATGCCTTTTGCCTGCATAGGCATGTCTGTTCTGAATGTGTTTCATGTAAATTTTGGTTGTCTTAATGTGTTGTTAATTCGTGGGCCGGTTGGAGGGAACTGAAATCTCTGGGGAATGTCGCGAACAGCTGACCACCTAGATTTCAGTCGTTCTTAGGGAACTTAAACGATTGCATTTTTGGAAGCCCCATTGAGGTTTGCCATTGGACGACCTGTCCAAATCTGCTACCGTTTGACGATTTGTGTTAGCTGTACCGTTCCGTAGATAACTGGCGTATTTTATTCGTACTCAGTTAACAATTTTATTCAGTTCTGTATCATGTTCGTTAACTATTTCGTCCAGTCTACTCTGACTATCAATTTATTTTATGATTGTTAAATTTTCGTCCGTTATGAGTCCTGTGATGTCATCATTTTTTGCAGTCATTTTTTTTTTGTGTACTTTGAATATTAAGTTGACCTCGGGTCAGACCTTGCCCTTCATTTGGCTTGTGACATTTCCGCTTGTTTTATTTAGTTCATAAATTCATTTTTAATTGTGAAAATGTCTTGTTTGCGTCTTAACATTGTTTGTACCCTTTAGTTGCATCATTGTTTTGTTTGTCCTCATAATATATATTAATACTACATTAATAATATGATATTATATGCAATAATACACTTGTAATTTAATTTAATTAATTTTTTCTGATAATTAAGGTTAATATGGGACATTGCATAATTATGCAGTGATAGTCCAAGAAAGTAGCACTACAATTTATAAGAGATGCCTAGGGCATAATAATATAATATATATATTGACAAAATAAAATAATCTTATAGCTACCTTTGAGGTAATAGACCCATTGTATATTATTTAATATACTTTTCTGGTACTAAGAGAGTGACTTAGTACATTGAACAATATAATTACTAGGAATCATACCCAACATTATTGGATATTGAGATTAATTGTGTGAAGTAATTACATAATAGTTAACAGATATCATAACTATTTATGATATAGTATTATTTAGATACAATATTGTTACAAAATATTGTCTATTAGTTGAACTTAGACATTAGAGTTCAGTACTATTGTGATTATTTATATTGAATATTTCTAAGTTGAGTAAGTATAATAATTACTCTGAAGCTACTATTGACTATTTTAATCAGTAATTATCAATAATTACTTACAGATAAAAGTCAAAATGCTTACTATAGACCATTTCGTTAAAATTGGTCGGGAATATGGTTATAAATCTCAAGAACTTCGTCAGTTTGCTGAGGCAGAACTGGAAAAACATGAAAGAAAAGAAGCAGAGAAAAAAGCTGCATTAAAGAAAGAGGAAGAGGAACAAAAGGCTGCATTAAAGAAAGAGGAAGCAGAACGTGAGATGAAGCAAATTGACAAGGAAAATAGATTGAGAGAGATTGCTCAACGTGAAAGAGAAGAGCAAAGAGCAATCGCCAGACAGGAAGAAGAGAATAAATTGAAACGAGAGGAAATTATTTTACAACAAGAAATGGAATTGGCGCGTATTAAATTGGAGACAGCAAGATTACAAGCACAAAGTGCTGATGCAAACCAGAATAATAACGCACAAAATGGATCATCATCCAGCCAAACTAAACATTTCTACAACTTTAAATTACCCACTCTCAACTTGAACGTGGACGACCTTTCATCGTTCCTGTCACGTTTTGAACAGACTTGCAAAACAAACCATTTGCCTGAAGAGTCATGGGTACTCAAGTTAAATGAATTCTTGGTTGGAGAACCATTGACGGCTTCTCAAAATGCTGACCCATCAATAGCAAATAACTACGGTGCTATTAAGTCCTTGCTTTTACGAAGGTTTCACCTGGACGAGGAACACTGTAGGTTGAAATTTAAGGGAATTTTACCTGAATCTCCAAAAGATTTTGCAGGATTCATTGCGAATATACGCAATACATTTAATAGATGGGTTGAACTGGCAGAAGTCAACAAATCATACGACAAATTAGTTGATTTACTACTACGGGATAAGGTATTATCTTCGGTTAGCCAGCCATTTTTTTGCATATTTGCAGGAGCGTAAACCAGGTACTATGGACGAGTTAGAAAAAATTTCTTTAAACTACTGTTCGGCACATCCGAATGCAACCATTTCTAACTCCTCATTAAGAGAACCTCTACCTGTGGCGTCTAATATGGCCTACAATCATAATAACAAACAAAGACATCACAGTGTAGACAGAAGCAGGTTCCAAAGAAATCACAATGTTCACTTTCAGAAGGGATATAATAATGATTTCAACAATAAAAATGAGTTCAACAGAGGTAGATCACGAGATAGAAATTATTCACCTCAAACAAACTACCACAATGGTCAACATAACACTCATTATAATCGATCACATACTCCCAATAATAATAGTAACTGGAATGGTAATAATCATGGCTCGAGACATCGAGATAATAGTTACTATAGAGGACGACGAGATAATTCTAACAATTATACTCGGAATCGATCTCATTCTCGGGGATCATCTCATTACAACCATAATACAGGGGCGGCAGTTACAAATAATACTACCCCTATAGCTCAGGTCCCACTTGACAATAATACAACACAGTCTTCTGCTGCATGTTTTGCTATTAATTATAATGTGGCAAATAGTTGCCAACAATGCAATCTTATTTTTCAGAAGGCGAAAGAAACAGTGCTTAACTGCGGACATATTACACCAGAGGTAGGTCTTGCAGTCAACGATGGAACAGGCCTACTAATTTTTAAACAGGGGATTAGTTAATGGATCCGTCGTCTCAGTGCTGAGGGATTCAGGATCCACAACGATTGGTGTACGACAGTCGCTGGTACATCCTAGCTGTGCAACGGGGGAATATGTCCGTTGCATGACTTTTGGGGGAACTATTGAGTTTTACCCCACAGCTATTATTCATGTTAACACACCTTTTTTCACAGGGAACGTAAAAGTATGTATGCTAAAAAAGCCTATAGCTGATCTGATGGTTGGTCGTATACACGGCAGTAAAGATTGTACTCCAGATGAGATTATAGAATGGGAGAAACATAACCTATGCACTGGAAACGCCGTGACGACTAGAGCGCAGACTCAACTCATGGAGAAAGTTGATGATAATAAAATGGATGCAGACAACCAAGAGGAATTTGTAGTCAATTCACCTATTGACAGGGAAACATTTGCAACCAAACAAAAAGAGGATAAATCTTTAAAAAAAAATTTTTTTAAGTGGTTGATAAAGTTGACAATCTATCCTCAGGTAATAATAACAAACATTGTTTTGTTATTAAAAATGACATATTGATTAGATGTTTTAATGACAAATCACAAATGAAACAACAAGTTATGGTCCCGTATACTTTTAGACGGTACATTCTTCAACATGCACATGACTCACATTGTGCTGGACATATGGGATATACTCGAACACGATCTCGAGTACTGTCTTCATTCTTTTGGCCAGGAGTGTCAAGAGATATTTCGCAGTATGTACGTTCCTGTACTACATGCCAAGAAGTGAAAGCACGTGGAGCTTGTCACACGGCGCCTATTCAGGCTTGCGATATCTCAGTAAGACCGTTTGACAAGATGGCAATAGATATTATTGGTCCATTGCTACCATCGGCCAGAGGACATAGATTCGTCCTTACGTGCATTGATTTGTGCACACGATGGCCAGAAGCTATCCCATTAAAGACCACCACTACCACAGATGTAGCTGATGCACTACATCTCATCTTTTCTAGAATAGGGTTTCCTAGAAAACTTTTATCAGACCATGGGTCACAGTTTATATCTGACACCATGAAGGAAGTCATGAAAACTTGGAACATTGATAGGAATTTAAGTAGTATTTATCATCCGATGAGTAATGGTGCGGTTGAAAGACTTAACCGTACACTTAAACAACTACTACATAAGGTTACTGCTAAGCACCCTCATGACTGGGACAGAGCACTCCCAGCTGTTCTATTTGCTTATCGGGAGGTACCGCATGAACAAACTGGCTTCTCTCCCTTTGAATTAGTTTTTGGTGCTCCCCCAAGAGGTCCTATGGGACTAATAAAAGACTTATTAATTGACGCGGAGATGACTCAGGACACTCAGTCATCTTACGAGTACGTGATTAATCTTCGGAAGAACATTATTGAGTCTTGCCAGTTGGCAACAGCTTCTTCTGAGGCTGCAAAAGCTAAGGCTCGATCTCTACAAAATAGGTCTCGACGATTACGCCAATTATTCCCAGGCGACGAGGCTTATGTGTTACTTCCTCACAATAACAATAAATTATTGATATCTTGGAATGGTCCTTACAAAGTCATTGATAAAATTTCCGACGTTGATTACGTCTTAGATATCAAGGGACACAAAAAGATATTTCATATTAACATGCTCAAGCAATTTCATACACGTCCTGAACACTTACAGTCAATTTTTCATGAACTAGATGACAACACAGTATCTACTTGTTATTATTCTAACTTATCTGTCATCCAGGAAGAAGAATCTTCTTTTCCTGAGGTACAGTTACCGGTACCAGTAGTTCAACCTACTGAATCTTGGCGGGATGTAACCATCTCTTCAACGGTTACACCGCAACAGCGTCTACAGATTGCTAATCTATTACAATCTTATCCAGATGTATTGACCGACGTCCCGGGTCGCACATCGGCTATCAGTCATGACATTACTCTCAATGATGATACACCTATTCGTGTACATCCCTATTCTGTTCCTTTACATTTCCTTGCTAAAACTACTAAGGAACTTGAACAGATGTTGTCTCTGGGAATCATTGAGACTAGTAATTCGCCATTCTCTTCTCCATTAGTGATTGTCCGGAAGAAGGACAATAACATCAGACTATGTGTTGATTATAGAAAATTAAATGCTAAGACTATAGTTGACAGCGAACCACATCCACTTATCGACGACTTACTGCCACGTCTATCCAACGCAACTATATTTAGTAAGATAGACTTAACTAAAGGTTATTGGCAGATACCACTGACCGAAAAGGCTAAGTACTACACCGCATTTTCCACTCCACAAGGTCTATACCAGTGGAATGTGATGCCTTTTGGGCTTGTTAATGCGCCAGCTACCTTCATTCGCCTGATGCGACAAATTTTATCAGGTAGACCAGACGTTATTACATATATTGACGACATATGCTTGTTTAGTTCGTCGTTTGAGGAACATGTTTCGGGACTTAGATATGTTTTCGACACTCTAAGGAATTATCATCTAACTGCTAAACCTACAAAGGTGCAAATCGCGTGTAATGAGATAACCTTTTTGGGACATATCATTGGATCGGGATATATCCGAACGTTACCTAGTACAGTCTCCAAAATTCTAAACATAGCAGTTCCTCAGACGAAGAAACAGGTCAGGAGTTTGTTAGGACTTGTTCAATATTACAGTAGATTCATACGAAACTTGTCATCCATCACGGCTGTATTGTCTTCATTGTTAAAAAAAGACATGCCGGTGAAGGTGACATGGACTGGTACATGCAATGAAACTTTCAACAAAATTATAAATTTGTTCTCGCATGAACCAATTTTAAGACTTCCCGATGCTTCCAAAAGATTTTTCTTACGAACAGATGCTAGTAACTACGGCATTGGTGCATGCCTGCTCCAGAACCATGACGGCATTCTACATCCTACCTTATACATTTCAAGAAAGCTAAAGCCTGCAGAAACAAAGTATTCAACAGTCGACAAGGAACTTTTATCTGTGATATGGGCAATAACTAAACTCGAAAAGTTCCTGCTTGGTGCTCCCTTCACCATACAGACGGACCAACGTGCTGTAGCATCCTTGCGTCGATGTAATCATAAAAGCCAGAAACTCGCCAGATATTCAATCATCCTACAGCCATTTGAGTTTTCCATTGAACATATTCCTGGCACTGAAAACATTGTGGCTGATGCGTTGTCACGTAATCCTATTGACGACGAATAATTAACATTAACATTCCTAAAACATATCAATTATAAAGGAACTAACCTTGCCTTCAATTTAAACTTTATAAACACTATATGCATCACAGAATTGAAGTAAAAGACAATCAAGGTCTACATATTATCATTGAAACTTCGTCTAACGTCCATACACGATATATGAATATTCGTTGAACAATCATGGAACAATATCTGACGACAAGTCGAACTTATTATCCTATGTGCACTTAATTCTTGGATGCTGGGATAAATGACATTTCTTTCCAACGTAAACGTTTGAACATTTTTGCCTAAAAGAATTCATCAGGATCAAGACTACGGATGAATCATCATATCCTCTACTAATTAATTAGTTAACTTAACTTCTTAATTGAATTATTATCAATAAAATGAAATGTGAGAAAAAAATGAAATGAAAGAACAAAAAAAAAAAGAGAACGAAATATAAAAAGAAGAAATTATGAAAAGAGAAAATAAATCTCACACAAGTATTAGATTAATATTTTTTTTTTTATGTACCTATACATTATTTAGTTAGTTAAATTAGATAGTTATTATTCACTAACACTTAACACACACAATTAAGTTAAACTTATATTCGAATTTCTTTCTACTTCTTCTCACTTATTTTGTTTTTTCTTCTCTCATAACATCGCGCTACATTAGAATCTTAATAATTTATCTCTTAGTTTAATTCATTAATTTAATTTTAATTAGTCAAATTAATTCCTATATGACATACTAATACGACAGACCTTACTTTAATTTAATTCTATCATTCACTGTTAACATTGGACATTTTATTTAGTTGATATAATAATATGTATAATTGATATATCATGTGATTAATGTTAGATGACTATGACAAATAGTTGGTTGACATGACCGCGACACGGTTCTACTCAGAACATCGTCGGCCATATGTCACAATTGTGTTAAATTTTTTTTTGAAAAATTGTTAAGTCGGATAGATCTTGAAAAAAAATCTATCGATTTTTTTTTTCCCGGGTGTACAGGGAATTGTTACGGTATATGATATTAACGCCGTCTGCTAAAGGTTATCAGACGTGCAATTGTAAAAGGTTAAGGCATTTAATATATTGCGATAGATGTTTCAATTACTGAACGCTCCATACACGATCGATCATGACGTGTATAGCGTTGTTTAGGACACAGTCGGTAACTAAGAAACGCTACCCTTTGTTACTTGACCGCCAAGCTGAATAGCTGCGTTTTTCTAACCTTCCAATTCAATGGCATGATATAGCCATTTATATATGCATTTATTGATGGATCAGGGTCAGTCCTAGAACTCTATATGAGAGGGAAATTTATGGAGGTTAGTATTTAACTAGAATTCTCAGAAGGAGAAGAATAATCGTCAAATTCATATGAAATATTCAGACTCGCAGTCTCACTGTCGGCAGGTAGCCATGTCTAGCTGCGCGTGCATATAGCTGTGATGTTCTGACGACAATACTGCATTGTATCCTCATAACGGACATTGACACGTAAACCAGCAGTCTACGTTATTGATTAATTTATGCATGACTTATATGGACTTATGCTCTACTACTATTGAAATGATCATCCTGTGTGTACAACTGTGAATTAAATGTACGGACTCAATGAAATGACTTATCAAATCAATCGTATTCCAAGGTTCAATTATTGTTCGGAATCTTCCACCCCCGCATTCGCTTAATCTTCCATCGAAGGCACGATGCATGATCACTGAAGAAGAAAAACAAACATATCAAGAAAGAAACAATGGCCAGAAATTTATAAGTGTTTTATTCATATCACATGGAACATTGTTCAGAGCAAACCACCACCCTTGTAACAATCACTGATTACTATATGTGGAATTTCACTAAAACTCCTTCATATTCTAACTCTACATTCATTTATCTTTACTGTGATGTATAATATGTGTGTCTTTGTTGTATAATAACAATACAATGTATGATTTAATTTAAAAGCTTCACGCGGCCTCTAATGTCCTTTTTCTTTCCAAATGTCTATAATGTTTATATGGTTCACTGGATGGTCTGTAAAACATTAACAAAATATCATAGGAAGCTGACACTTGTAAATAATATTTATATATGGATTAGTGATATTTTAAAAGATGCTGGAGCTCTCTGGATAATATTTCAGTGTTTATGCATGGGTTGGTGAGTACATTTTTCATTCACTAAAATGAGTCTTTTCTTGAAAGTGGTCTATATTATGACTCATAACTGAATATTATATGTAGAATAACACTAAAAATCTTTCATATTCTAATTCTACATTAATTTATCTTTACTGTGATGTATAATATGTGTGTCTTTGTTGTGTAATAACTCAGTAACTTTAGAATTTATAAAGGTACTGCTTTAAGGTACAAAAATAATTCTGGCAAAACTGATGAAAAAATTCCGGCCTGCAAGAGTAAAAAAATTCATCGTTAAAGATTCTAGTCGTTATACAGGGCGATTATACAGTCACTGTGCAGTGAAATTTACACTCGGACGAGACTACGTCACCAGAAATGTGGTTTTCCTTCGAAATTCCGGAATTATATTTGTGATGTTGCGGCTGTATGTGCTGTTGCCCCATCCTGCTGAACCCAGGCTTCTCTAATTTCCCGCTCTGTAAGGTTGGTTATGAATGGTTCCAGGATTAAAGTACGGTAACGTTCTGCATTGATTGTTGCATTGAAAAATATTGGCCCAATTATACGCATACGACTTATGGCGCACCACACTCCGACTTTCTGATCGTGAAGCGGCACTTAATATAATTCATGGGGGTTTTCACTGTTCCACAGACGATTATTCTGACTGTTCACGTAACCGGAGAGATGAAACCATGCCTCATCAGTGAAGAAAGTCAAGTCAAGGATTTCATCACCTTGTTCAGAAATAAAGTTCTGAAACCACATGCAGTAGTTCAATCGGGATTGGTAATCCCTTTCATGGAGTTGAGACACATACGTTAATCTGTATGGACGAAAGTGCAGCTTACTCTTCAGAATCTTGTGAACGGTACTCATTGGTAAGTGTACCTGTTGAGAACACCCACCCAGAAATGGGTTATCTTTTTAAAAAATTAACAGAAAAATAACTAACAAACTTGTTGACATAAAATTTGGCCACATGTTACAAGAGATATTATATTTTATGATGAACAAAGTTTACTTTATAAATTTTAATGTTTTATGTGAAAATAATTAATTAACATGAAGTGATGGAAAAAAAAAAGAAAGGAAAACCCCCAGTGCACCTGGGAATGAATTTCACTCACATAAAAGGTGCAAAGAATGCCAAACCAGCAGATGATGTGCATAACATCTCTACCTATGGCGTGAACCACCCAAAAATGTCTACCCCAATGAGTTTTGTAGATATGGCTCTTGCAATATGACCCTTTTAAATATCACAAATTTAGAACTTTGTATAGCAATATCTCTGTTTCTATACCATGTAAGAAAAAAGTGGAGGTTCATGCCATAAAGGATAACATGGGCTATAAGTGTGCAAAATTTGAAGGCTATAGCTTTAAAATTGTAGAAAATATCACCGGAACTGTGAATCGCAAGCCCTGTTTTCGTTAAAGTTTAGTTTTTAAAATGTTAAAACACTTATCTGATTCTCTTTGAACATTGATAACTCATAAACTATTACAGATAAACACATAATTCAAAAAGAATATCAAAGTAAAAAGGCTTATAAATATTTAAAACACAATTATTATATGAAAATCAAAAATAACCTTTTTTGTCTTTTTCTGGGTGTATATGCCCCCTTAAAGATTTATTTGGGCTCATTGTAATTCTGGCCTGGATATCAAGCATTGTGTCTTCTGAAGTTGAAGGCCTTCCAGATCGGTATGAATCTACCACACTAGACGTAGCACGAGACTTGTCGATCAAATTCCTAACCGCATTGCGGTGGGGGACTTATGAGTCTGGAAATTTCAGCACAAATTGTCGAATTACTTCTTCAGTATATTTGCCACCATTACGAAAGACATGTTCCACCAAAAATACCCTGTTTTCAATGGCTAACACCATTTCCTTTTAGCAATGAAACCGTGAATATAACAACGATTTTTTGTGTAATGCTGCTCACGGGATTGTGGAACACAGAATGTCATGACGTAAATTTGCATCATTCGTGACGTAATTTCTAAAATATTTTTCAGATTCACTCCACAGCGAATTTATAAACACCCTGTATATATATATATATATATATATATATATATATATATATATATATATATATATATATATATATATATATATATATATATATATATATATATATATACTGTTCAGAAAAAGAAACGCATAGCTACTGAAGGCACACACATAGCCATAATTTTGACATTCAATAACTTTTTTAATTTAATGAGTTAATTGTTTAAATTGCACACAAGAATACCTTAGGGTTCAACCAATCAATTGACAGTTAATCATAATGACAGCAGATGTTATTTAATATCATATCATAGAACTAATTTTAGACATATCTCTAGGTGGGTCAGTGATGTGTTTAGAGACTGGAATAAAACTCTGAATCCTGTGAATCATGTAAACATGTAGCATAATATATGTAAGGGAGGTAATTGTTTTGCAAGGGAAACAAGTAAGTTGTGAGCATTTATAATAATTGAGCGTTATGCATATTTTAATGCGAAACAAAGCAACATTACGTTTTAAAGGTATATCAAATCATACTAAGCAATAACAGATTCTTATAATACTGTTTCTTTCCTGTGTATTTTTGATTTTAAAACTTCTTGTGCTTTATAAGAACTATAAATTAATACACTAGTTTGCTTACTTGGGCATCCAGTATTTGTTAAAACGTGTGTCTCTTCATGCAATTTGTCTTCTTGCAATTAGTTGTCATCTACAAATAACTCCTCCCAGGCACATAGTGCCGTCAACACTATAAAACTAGTTTGGTGTGTTCACATTGTAAATGGACGTACGGTAGAGCTAAGGTTAGTGAGAATTTTCGAGAATTTAATGTTTCACACCCAAATCTTCTAAGGGATTATAAAATGTATATAATAGGGGTAGACATGAGTGACCAACTTATTAACTAGTACATTATTTGGAGACAGACAAATAAATGTGTGGCCGTGTATGTTTATGCGGCACTAGTAGTTATATTGATTTTATGTAGTCAGAGTTAATCCTTCATATGTTGTGGTGGTTCAAGTGATAACTGGCCTTCCGCCAGAGATGGTGATACTTGACCTTTTGTTAATTTATTTCAACCCAGGAATGTTCTTCCCTTTGAGTTTGGTGATACTCAAAACAGTTTCAGCACAACAACGTATAATCCACAAGAAATTATTGTAAAGTTCCACAAACAGCAAATGTAGAAAATTATATTAGAGTTTATTGATGTCATTAAACAAACACTGTAAATTTCACAAAATGATGGTTGTTTATCCAAAATGAACAATCTATAATCCAACTGAATAATATAGGTCTGCGTTTTGTGTAAAAACGTTTCATTTGCTTTTAAGGTCTGTTATTCTTACATGTAGCATCTTCTAGCACATATAAATGCTTAGCGTGGAAGTAGAAGGGATAATGCTAGCGTGAAAGGTCAAGCGGTCACATACGTCCCACGCCACACAAATGTATCCCAGAGAGAGACATTTGCGTACTATCAACAAAGTACCTCATGCTAGTGACTGTTATAAATAACTAACTTATTGGTAGAGTCTCTTAGAAAGAAGAAAAGAAGATAAAAAAGGGAAAAATGTAAAAAAAAAATTGTTCGTAAAACGATGGATCCTAATATATTTATAATGCGTAAAACGGGGGATACATAAAATATGTTAATACAGTTCACCATTTAACAGTATTCTTCACAATATCAATATGAACAACGCTGTGCGTTAGTCATCACCATAATGATAACATACTTAATGATAACATTAAAAACAAATATTCGCATACGATTTTCATGGGTTGTGCAAACAACACAAATAAAAACAAAACAAAAAAAATACTTTGGCAATATTTTACAGAATTGACTAATATTCATTAAGTATTTAACAATCTTAAATGTAGTAGCTGCGACGAACATCAGCCTAACAGCATAGAACTAATGGTCAAACATCAGACCGTGGGACGCAAAAAAAAATGTAATATACGAGCTCGTATATATATATATGTATGATATGGGAATATACATACATGGCAATGTTAATCTATAAATTTATTATTTAAAAAATGTGAACTGGAGCTGTACGCTCTCGTAACTGTCAATATAGAACATGATAAATATAATACAATCATATGATACAGGCGACCCCAATCCTGCTACTGCCGTCAGTGATTTACCAGGATGTATATGGGTCTTAAACACCAAAAATCTGGACAAGTTTGGTGAACTGTCTATGTGTTCGTCGCACAATATAAATATAGCATTATTAATCTGGTTACATGGAGTTACAAATTATTTATTTAAAAATGTCTCTAATCTCCAACTTATGTAATAGTCGTTACTATGAGGGAGGACAACTATACCGATCCAAATAACTATCGGGTGTTGGAGTATAAACTATCTCATTTACCATGAACCAAGTACCAAACTGTTTATAGGTTCGTCATCAAATATAAAATCTGCATACAAATGCAAGTTCATAATAATGGACAACAATTTGTCAAGAAAATATATTGTAGCGTTCCGCTTACAACGTGACAAATGGTCAGAAAAATACAGGTACATCAATATGTGATGTTTATTTCTCAATAAAAGGTATAATGGACAACAATTGTCAACAAAATATACTGTAGCGTTCCGCTTACAACGTGACAAATGGTCAGAAAAATACAGATACATCAATATGTGATGTTTATTTCTCAATTCAAGGTTTATCAACATGTGAACTTATCCGTTACCATGTTAGCGATTTCTCATGGAATCGTCATGGTGTGCATGTAACAATGTAGTATTTCGCCAATCCGCGAACTGTGTTGATTAACATATAAGTTTTACCCAACTTGCAAAATACTTGCATATCACCAAGTCAAATTTAGGTGAAAAAATATATATGTCTCAGTTATTTAGTGGAGTGGGGTGTATATCGGGATTAATGACGGAGTATGGTTTATCACCGTGGGCGGGTGTTGAGGATTGTGCGCGATTTTCCAGTACTCATTCAGCTGAGGTGGTTGTGGTGCAACCATGCGAATGCTGCAGACATTCACATGCTTGCAAACCCCGAAACAATCCTAAACAGAGGGGAACGAATGTCAGTCATGGGAATGTACTCGGGGGTCTTAGGGGCGTTAACTGTGTCGGGGGGGGGGGGGGTTAACAATGTCCTTATTATCTTTTACCGATGTCCGCTGTGGACATTTCATCTTCTTGTACACATGGTATTTATACACAAAACCGCTTAAAATTTAAAACACCAATTATGCTAAGCAAAATCAATAGTCCTGACACTCTAGTGTGTCGGGTCATGACCTCTGGTGTGTCTCACTGGATTCAGGAATGCGAGAAGGGGTGTTTCCCAGACTACGAAGAAGTATTTATAGAATTTGATAGACACGTTAACATAGGTAAATTCATGTTGAGTATTTTGACTGCTCGGAAAGGAGCGTCGATTTAGAAACGCTCCGTCTGTGATGGAGATGACAGGAGATGAAAAAGCCTTTGGATGTGTAGGGAAGAATAAATTTGACGTCTGATTCGTCATATATCTGTGAGAAAGGATCGTCTGCTTGAATAACGTGAGAAGCCATATACGATCATTCAGGTTGCAAACAGCATCATTAAGAAAAAATCGCCAAAATACATTCTCGATGCGATTGAACATTATAAAACGGCCTTTCCATAACACAAAAGGAAAGCGGTGAGTTAACACATTTTAAAAAAATCTCTGATGTGTCAAAAAGGAAAAATATGTGTGTGCATATAATGTGTTTGATTTTGTCACAAGATTCACCAAAAAGGGGAAAAAAAATAAAAACTGTTGTAAAGCATAAGTCCTATTATAAAGATTTTCAAAGGCAAAAGTGGTGTAATTTGTACAAATGAAATAATTTAAAGTTCTGTTTAACCTGGATAACATATTGTTGTAGATCTGCGAATGTTTGCGAACGTTCTTCAATTTCTTGACGTATTGGTGTAAAAAATGTAATGATAATGACAGTCCATGTTGACGAAGAATATGAAATAATTATATAACATTAAAACACAGTGGCGTCACGCCATAATAACTTGTTAGTATATGTGGGTGTTGCAGATGTCGTAACTGTCAATATCGTCAGTATCATCAGCAGGATCTTGACTGAGGCTGAAATCTTTCTGAAAAAATAAAATTTCCTACCAAAAAAAAATGGACACTAGTGACTTTAGATGATGGGGGTAACGAGGGAGACTGCTATTTGTAGAGAGAGCACTCGTTGGGTACTATTGCTGGGGTAGTACCTTTTGTTATTAGAGAAGATTGATTCTCCAATAAACTAATAATCGTTGAACTGGACGTTTACGAATGTTGACATGAGGAACTTGGCGATTTCCCTCAAGGTAGCTTTTGTCAATCGTTGATCACGAGAGGATGGCGTATTTCGCACTGTCGAGTGGGTGGTGGCTGCAGTTGTCGAGGGTAAGGATGAAATAGTGTTTAAATGGTGCACCTCATGCTGCGTTTTGTGTGGCTGTCTGCGTTTTCCACGCAATTTCATACGTACTTGGTCTTGAGGTAACCGGACAAATTTTGTTAACGGTCTGGAGGCATCTGTTGTTCTATAATGTGGGCGCTTCGTTGCTTTGTGAAATTCAGTGTTGCGTGGACTGATCCCACTGTCGTGGTCACTCTCGGGATCTGCTGTATCTAGGTCAGATTCGTGTCGGAATGGAGGTGATGGAAGAATAATATCTTCCGCAAGTGTGCATGTAGCGCTGTCTGCGTTGTCATCATTATTCGGTGCTGTGTGTCGAGTATCATTATCTTGTTCAGATGTGTGCCGTTCTGCTTGTGAAACAGCATTGTCTGTGTGTGCGTCGCTATTTCTATTGTTGCTCTCTGATTCTCTGCGGCAATATGTATTTATGTTCTCAGATTTTCTGTGTGAGGTTTTTGACGTATCTGTGGAATGATAGTGGTTCAATGTGGCTGTCGACAGTGGCTGTGCGACCCGTTTTGTTGCTATTGTCTCGATACGTGATCTGGGATCTTCTATTGTAGTTATGTGGTGTGCTTTCTGATTCACTCCGGCAATATGTATTGTTGCTCGTAAATCTGTGTCTGTTCATTAGCCATCTCCGAAATGTATTAGAATCGCCCGTGAAGGGGGTTATAACCGAGCGAATTTGGTTATATTTATTATAATGATCTACATTGGATAGTGTGTCTGTTATCCGTTGCAACGCGGTCATTGTGGGTTCGGCCTCTACAGGTAAGGGTATGTTAGCAGGATGGACGTTTGACTGTTGCATTTCCTGTTGCTGTTGTAGCTGCTGTGCATATAACGCCTGTTGTTGTTGTTGCTGTTGTTGCTGTAGCGTATACAACGCTTGTTGTTGCTGCTGTTGTTCTAGGCTTGGATCCATTTTATTGATTATGCCTGTCTGTCTTCACCAAAAAAAAAGGGTAGGTCACGGCGCCAATTAGTGTTATATGTGGCCGTGTATGTTTATACGGCACTAGTAGTTATATTGATTTTATGTAGTCAGAGTTAATCCTTCATATGTTGTGGTGGTTCAAGTGATAACTGGCCTTCCGCCAGAGATGGTGATACTTGACCTTTTGTTAATTTATTTCAACCCAAGAATGTTCTTCCCTTTGAGTTTGGTGATACTCAAAACAGTTTCAGCACAACAACGTATAATCCACAAGAAATTATTGTAAAGTTCCACAAACAGCAAATGTAGAAAATTATATTAGAGTTTATTGATGTCATTAAACAAACACTGTAAATTTCACAAAATGATGGTTGTTTATCCAAAATGAACAATCTATAATCCAACTGAATAATATAGGTACATCCAGGTAGAATAATATATGTATATCCACAAGAAATAATTTACTGATTTGTTTACTCAAAAACTTGTCTTGGTATCCTCAAAGACGAAGTTCTCCTAACGCTATCAGTAAAAATCCTCTAGTCTAAAATCATGGTATCCTTGGAATCATAAGTCCTGAAATCGCTGCCAATCGCCCACAACTCTTCTATTTATACTATTTCTTCTTTTTTCCCGCCTTTTTTTCACACGACCCGTCCTTTTTTTCACACGACACAATACTTAACATTTGCACTCCTCTCCTCAGCTTTTAGACCTTTTTGCACACGACATTCTGTTATTTCGACTTTATTTTCACATGTGCGATCTTTTACAACTTAACAATAGGATAAAAAAAAAAAAACCCAGATCACACAAACATTCATTTCCCACTTTCGCGCATATAAAACCCATTCATTATTACCTGTGATTGACCTACGTTTGCCCTGTCAGAGCAGTAACCGTCAACTGAACTTTGAATGAATACTGCGTTTTGTGTAAAAACGTTTCATTTGCTTTTAAGGTCTGTTATTCTTACATGTAGCATCTTCTAGCACATATAAATGCTTAGCGTGGAAGTAGAAGGGATAATGCTAGCGTGAAAGTTCAAGCGGTCACAAATGTTGGAAAACTTTTTATTGTCATAAAAATAGAACACATAAATTTAGATGAAATAACAAGCCCAGCTATATATAGTATCCGAATTCTCCCAAAGCTTCCATTTCTTCTACAGTTATATTATCCGGTCCAGGCGCTTCGCCTTTCTTCATGTGGCGCATGTCATCCTCTACCTCTGCCACAAGTATTGGAGGTCCGTCACAACTGTCCTGGTCCTTCAAATCTGGTCTTTCATCACCATAAAGCTTCTTCATGTATTCTGTACACCTTTCTACCATGTGCTCATGACCCATTAACAATGTTCCTTCTTTTGGTTTCAAACAGCCAGTGACTGTTTGTGTCCTTCTTCCTGTTAACTCATTTATTTGCTTGTACATAGATTTTATGTATGTTCTGTTCCGCACCAAGCTCTCTGCATTTCTGATATAGTAATGTTTTTTTTTTTTTTTTTGCTGTTTTGCATTTAATTACTATTTCCTTATTTAATCTGTCATATTTATGATGGAAAATTAGGTGATGCTGTTTTTGTTGACTTCAAAAAAGCATTTTACATGATTGACCACACTATCTTGGTTCAAAAGTTGGAAACCCTCAGAATAGGCCATAATCCACTAAACATCATCAAATCATTCCTGGCAGATCGACAACAGTTAGATCTTCACAACAACTCGACATCAGATTTCTCGAAGATAGATACAGGAGCACCGCAGGGTTCTATTCTTGGGCCCCTACTCTTCTCAATGTTCATCAACGACCTGTCACTGCATCTAAAATATTCAACATGTGACCTCTTTGCAGATAATTGTACTATCTACGCTAGTGACAATGACTGCGTGGCACTTGACATGACTCTTCAAAGCGATGAAGACAGTCTAACAAAATGGAGTAATATGAATCGTATGCCAGTAAACACATCAAAAAAGAAATCTATGTTGATTAACACCAGGCAGAAACTCCTAAACAGCACCAAAAAAATCGCTACAGCTACAAGAAGAATCAATACAAATTGAACATAAAACAGAACACAAAGTTCTAGGGATCACGATAGACCAGCACTTAACGCGGAACTCCCATGTACGGAATTTAACCAAACACTTAACTCAAAAGACGTACCAGCTAGCCAAAATAAAACACTTCTTAGACGCAGACACTAGACTATTATTCTAAACCTCACATATACAGACACATCTAGATTACTGCTGTACACTATGGGATGGTTGCCCTGCTTCCACCTCGAAGAGACTGCACTCCATACATAAAGGAGCAGTATGTCTGATCACCGATAATCGCACGATACCACACACATGGACAGGAAAAGAACCCAAAATACTGTCCCTAAAAAAACATCTTCTCTACAAGAAAGCCAAGCTGACTCACGCAATTCTATCTAACAATGTCCCGCCGTAACTACGATCATTGTTTTAAACCAGTGGAAGAGAGGGACAAAAATTACATCTGTTACGTATGCCAAAACCTAGCATCGACCTGTTCAAAAAGAGTCTAGCCTACTCTGAAGATTACTTATGGAACAGCCTTCCACACCACATAAAAAGCCTACCTACACATTATTCATTTAACAAAGTACTTTTCAAACACTTCCTCAACACTGATTGTCTACCCCGATAGAAACAGCATTTGCCTGCGTGAACAATTCTTAACCCTTCGAAAATAAAGTTCCTTCGTTCGTTCGTTCGTTCGTTCGTACTCCTTACTTCTTCCATCGTTTCCCTTGGTTTATGCATCTCATCTATTAAACTCGTATCTCATAATCCTTGCCTTTCCTTGCCGCTCCTTTTCTTTTGCATTTACCGTTATTTCTCTTATTTCTCTCGTCAGCTGGATTCGTGTATCGGTAATCAGGTCGAACCGCATCTCTTCCACTACTACTTCTCTTATTTCTCTCTCTATATCGACTCTGAGATCGGTACTCTCTTTGATCTCTACTTCCCCTTCTGTTCTCCTTGTTCTTCGACTCTTTGTATTTTCTATCGATATATCTGTAAAGTGCAGCTATCTCTTTCTCGTCCTCCCTTTCACCACTATTTCTTCGTCCATGGGCCCTTCTATCCTTGTCCCTACGACTACCATCACAATCTTCGTCCATGGGCCCTTCTATCCTTGTCCCTACGACTACCATCACAATCTTCGTCAGACTCTGACCAGTCTGAGTACCGTGATATGGACGTGTCTAAATCTTGTTGTCTTCTCCTGTTATGTCTATGATCGACTTTGTCTACTTCTCCTGTTATGTCTATGATCGACTTTGTCTACTTCTCCTGTTATGTCTATGATCGACTTTGTCTACTTCTCCTGTTATGTCTATGATCGACTTTGTCTACTTCTCTTGGACTTCTCTTTTTTTTTGGTCTCACCTCTAACTGTGTCGTATTTCTCAACTTTGCCAGGCGCATATCATAATCTGACGAATCGTCTGATGACGTCCAATACCTCCTCGTCACTCGTCTAATCCGTTGCGCCATCTCTTCCTATGCCTTTGTATCTTCTGCTGCGATTTCCTCACCCTCATGAGGGTCTCCCTGTGAACTGTCTTGTTCTCTCAATCTCTCCTCTATCCTGTAATCTTTGCTCATATTCCATCATTGTCATGTCTACCTCATTCTCCGAGTTATCCCACTCGGTTCTCAATCTTCGTATCTCCTCCGAAATATCATTATCCTGCATATTGTCCTTTGCATCCTGCGTAATCACTATCCTGTCATCCTCCGGCGTATCTCGCATTTTGTCTTCTTGTTCTTGGTATGTATTTTGTGGGGGTGGGGTTAACCAACTTTGTTTTATCCCTGGTTTTTCATGCATTCTTGCCGTTGTTGCGATCTGCCTACTCCTTGGTGGTTGTCTATGTTCTCCGCTAGGAGTGTTTTCCTGTGATGTGCACTTCTCGCTTTGGTCCGGTACTTCAGTTTGTGTGCTGACGTCTCTCCTTGATTTCTGTTTGCGTACCAACACTAACCATTCGTCTCTGCGTAATGTCCTGTCTCTTGATTGTTGTCCTATCCTGAATGTTCCATGGTCTATTGCTAGGACTTTCATATTCTCTTGTAAACCTTCGTTGGTAAGATCTGTTCTTGGTGTTCCGCCATGATACTATATATAGCTGGGCTTTTTATTTCTTCTAAATTTAGGTGTTCTTTTTTTCTGACAATAAAAAGTTTTCCAACATTTATTGGTCTTTCTCCAATTAATGTACTAGTTAATAAGTTGGTCACTCATGTCTACCCCTTTTATGTACATTTTATAATCCCTTAGAAGATTTGGCTGTCAAACATTAAATTCTCGACAATTAACATTCACGTTAGCTCTACAGTACGCTTAGTACACCTATGACCATTTGCAGTGTGAACACACCAAACCAGTTTTATAGTGTTGAAGGCACGTTGTGCCTGGGAGGAGTTATTTTTTTTTTAATTGATTTTTTTGTATGCCCCTTATGGGGTTCAAAATGAGGTCTATAAGACTTTTTTTTTTTTTTCCTCGCTTGAGGTCGCATATTTTTTTCCTCGCATGAGGTCGCATGGTCCCAGCCCCAAACCCGGCTCTGGTCAAGACCACATGTCCCAACACAAGAAGACCCAATGACAAAATGTGTCACCGTAGTGATCCTCTGTGTTCTCACACAAGGGACCTAATGGCACATGAATGTCTTTTTTTTTTTTCTCGCTTGAGGTCGCATATTTTTTCCTCGCATGAGGTCGCATTAGTACCCGCCCAAACCCGGCCCTGGTCAAGACCACATGTCCCAACACAAGAAGACCCAATGACAAACTGTGTCACTGTAGTGATCTTCTGTGTTCTCACACAAGAGACCTATTTTTTTTTTTTTAAATTTTTTTTTTTCCTCGCTTGAGGTCGCATTAGCCCTGCCCAAACCCGGCCCTGGTCAAGACCACATGTCCCAACACAAGAAGACCCAATGACAACATGTGTCACCGTAGTGATCTTCTGTGTTCTCACACAAGAGACCTAATGACACATGAATGTCACTGTACCGGTCCCTGTGTCTAAACACATGATCCCAGCCACTTTATTAGGATTAATGTGTTAAGGTGTGTGACTTATAAATGTTGAACAGGAAAGCAACATGGAGAGAAATTGCATGTATTTTTTTTTTTTTTAAATTAATGTGTTTGCTACTTTTCTTTGTAGCACGCCCCTTTCAACCATCTACAATGTACATGGAGTTGTTGGTTATATCAGGAAATTGCATGTAGAGATACATGTTTTAACAAATACAGGCTGCCCAAGTAAGCAATCTAGTGTGTCAATTTATTGCTCTAATGAAGTACAAGATTTTTTAGAATCAAAATTACACAGGAACGGAACACTATTATAAGAATCTGTTATTGCTTAGTATGATTTAATATATCTTTAAAACGTAATGTTGTTTTATTTCGCATTAAAATATGCATAACGCTTAAATATTATGATTGCTCACAACTTTTTTTATTTCCCTTGCAAGACGATTACCTCCCTTACATATATTATGCTACATGTTTACATGGTTCACAGGATTCAGAGTTTCATTCCAGTCTCTAAACACATCACTGACCCATCTAGAAATATGTCTAAAATTAGTTCTATGATATGATATTAAATAATATCTTCTGTCATTATGATTAATAAGTTGAATTAAAATTAAATCCAGAGTGTTGAAGAACTAGTTGTCAATATCCCATCTTACTAGTACTATATATTCAGACAATTTAATATTTTAAATACGACTTCACACTTGAGCAGAAAATATTTTGAACTTACTGGTTCTGCCAGAGACTTGATTGGAAACTGATTAATACAACTGGACACAATAAACCAAATCTATATACAATTTTTACGATGACAATATATTTAAGTCTTCACACCAGTTCAAAACGTCACGAAAAGTGATAATATAAAATCTTAAATAAGGGAAAGGAGTGAGAAATGGTGAATGTAATAATGACTGTTGTTTGCTGGTAAGGCACTATTGTAGCGGAAGGTAACTCAAGAGCTGTGGAGATCTACTTAAGAAACACTGAGCTCTCTAAAGATCTACCTTGATAAAATCATGTCTGTTTTGGGACCCCAAGATGCAGCAATAGTGAATGCAATCAGCGACCCATAGCTTGACTGCTTGCATCAGGGTCAGCGAACCAGAGCTGATCAAGACCGTACTCCACCTCCACGTGGTGGTCGTGGAAACAGTCTGCAGCAGTGCAGTCTGGCTGAGCGAGTATGGATCGAAATGGCAAGACAAACCCGGTCCCTAAAAAATGCCGTGCAGAAGTCGGATGTGTCCACCGAAAGTTGCAGATATCACAGCTTAGGCGCAAACAGACACAACACAACCACCGTCCTTTTCAGGGCGAACGAGGAAGAAGAAGAAGATGTCTGTTTTCAGGTTTCCGAATATTTTTAATTTATAAAGCGTACAGCCTAGATGTAAATTGTATCTCTGCCAGATAATCTGTTTTCTACAGTCCCATCAACAGAGTGGTAGAACATTCAAACTAAATGATATTTTACCGAAATGTCAAATTGACTTTAAAGAAAAAATTACGTTCCTATCTCAAACAGTTTATAATTTTAGTGAATGTTTGTAACCGACATATTCTGAGTTTTCTGTAGGAAAAGGATGAGGGGGTGGGTATCCTGAGGATACTACAAATTTAAATGTCAGTGACAGACGGCCGAAGAAAGTAATATGAACTTACTGGTACTGTCAGAGACTGGCTAAGAAACTAGTTAGTACAACTGAACAAAATAATACAAATCTATGTACTGGTACTGTCAGAGACTAGCTAAGAAACTAGTTAGTACAACTGAATATAATAATATAAATCTATGTACTAGTACTGTCAGAGACTAGCTAAGAAACTAGTTAGTACAACTGAACACAATAATACAAACTTATGTACTGGTACTGTCAGAGATTAACTAAGAAACTAGTTAGTACAACTGAACACAATAATGCAAATCTATGTACTGGAACTGTCAAAGATTAACTAAGAAACTAGTTAGTACAACTGAACACAATAATGCAAATCTAAGTACTGGTACTGTCAGAGACTGGCTAAGAAACTAGTTAGTACAACTGAACACAATAATGCAAATCTATGTACTGGTACTGTAAGAGACTGGCTAAGAAACTAGTTAGTACAACTGAACACAATAATGCAAATCTATGTACTGGTACTGTCAGAGATTAACTAAGAAACTAGTTAGTACAACTGAACACAATAATGCAAATCTATGTACTGGAACTGTCAAAGATTAACTAAGAAACTAGTTAGTACAACTGAACACAATAATGCAAATCTAAGTACTGGTACTGTCAGAGACTGGCTAAGAAACTAGTTAGTACAACTGAACACAATAATGCAAAATCTAAGTACTGGTACTGTAAGAGACTGGCTAAGAAACTAGTTAGTACAACTGAACACAATAATGCAAATCTATGTACTGGTACTGTCAGAGATTAACTAAGAAACTAGTTAGTACAACTGAACACAATAATGCAAATCTATGTACTGGTACTGTCAGAGATTAACTAAGAAACTAGTTAGTACAACTAAACACAATAATGCAAATCTATGTACTGGTACTGTCAAAGATTAACTAAGAAACTAGTTAGTACAACTGAACACAATAATACAAATCTAAGTACTGGTACTGTCAGAGACTGGCTAAGAAACTAGTTAGTACAACTGAACACAATAATGCAAATCTATGTACTGGTACTGTAAGAGACTGGCTAAGAAACTAGTTAGTACAACTGAACACAATAATGCAAATCTATGTACTGGTACTGTCAGAGATTAACTAAGAAACTAGTTAGTACAACTGAACACAATAATGCAAATCTATGTACTGGTACTGTCAGAGATTAACTAAGAAACTTGTTAGTACAACTAAACACAATAATGCAAATCTATGTACTGGTACTGTCAGAGATTAACTAAGAAACTAGTTAGTACAACTGAATAAAATAATATAAATCTATGTACTGGTACTGTCAGAGATTAACTAAGAAACTAGTTAGTACAACTGAACACAATAATACAAATCTATGTACTGGTACTGTCAGAGACTAGCTAAGAAACTAGTTAGTACAACTGAACACAATAATGCAAATCTATGTACTAGTACTGTAAGAGACTAGCTAAGAAACTAGTTAGTACAACTGAATATAATAATATAAATCTATATACTGGTACTGTCAGAGACTAGCTAAGAAACTAGTTAGTACAACTGAGCACAATAATACAAATCTATGTACTGGTACTGTCAGAGACTAGCTAAGAAACTAGTTAGTACAACTGAATATAATAATATAAATCTATGTAGTAGTACTGTCAGAGACTAGCTAAGAAACTAGTTAGTACAACTGAACACAATAAAACAGATCTCTCTACTTTACGTGCTTATTTATTTTTTGTTTGACCTCGTGTTATCTGTCTTTTTCGTAATTATCTTTTTCTGTGTTTTTGTGTTTTTATACTTTTTATTTCACCTTTATTGCCCCACTCTGTTTTGCCGTTTTCTCTTTACTCATTATCACCATAATCGTTCAATTCCTGAAGGAGCATAGACCTACTCAATATGTGTGTCAGTGTTACCGGTGGTTTTTCTGTACTGGATTGTCACTGATGTTGTCAGGGCTGTCGGGCTTACAACATGTGGCCGACGTATTTCTAGGTAACGCGAATATAATGTGGGCCTTTCTTTTGCGTATGATGATGATCTGGTTAATGATAATTGGACCCGGTATCGAAGCAAGATGGGTCAATACATGATGACAGTTCGCACGGATAAACACTATACTCGTTGGAAGAGTTAGTGTTAACAACATATTTATTCATGACGAAACTTTTCATCAGTAGTTTACATACATTCTTCATCAGCAATAGTCATGTTAGGAAAATGTACATAGCACAATTACAATTCACCAAAGACGTTGACCGACTGCACTAACCGTTACCACATCAAGGTTAACGGATTGGTAGTATACATGGTTGTGACGAAGTGGCCATGTTAATATTCTTTACGTAGTTATCTATATTCCTTTACGCTTCAATCAGCTCCTAGCATTAGTGGGACGTACTTGCAACTTGGCATATCTGGTCAAGTGAAAGATCTGCCATAACGTTACTGTGGCAGTTAGAGAACGATTTACAGTCAAAGGGAAGGAATAAGGAGAGTTAGAGGTGGGACGGTTCAGATAGAGTACAGGAAGGGGATGCGCGGACAATGTTGCGCAGGACAGAGGTGAACAGTAGTTTGGTGAAACACGCTTTTCTCAGCGGGCAGTTCAGAAGGCGTGAGTTAGTGTGCGGTTGGCACGTACGCTAGCAGCCATGTTAATGGCAGTATTCAAGTAGTTTAGAGGATGAATATTTCACGGACAAGAAGTATTTTTGGGTAATGATTAACCCGAAATACTGAATAGGAGAAATTCTTGTCTAGAAGGAGAAACGGTGTGAGTTAGTTATTATTCAGATAGGAAAAGGTACGTAGAGTGAACTTTATTTCATTTAGACAGTAGTCCTGCTCCTCAGTGATAATAGGGAAAACAACATCCCCGGAGAGGCCCGGTCTACCAATAGATAACCTGAACACTGAGATGATAGATAACAATAGACATAAGAAACTATAAGGAAGAAACAACAGAACTAGAGACTATAGCACCTGCATGATCACTGATGGTTAAAAGGTCAGAAGGTGTAGATTCGAGACTGAGCGAGAGAGAGTGAGGAAAGAATGAACTTACATATTATATATTCTATGATGGACCAAATGTGGAGGTCAGAGCAGACAGCAATGATCCTTTCATATGTAAATAAAAACTATTTCAACTTGACTATGTCGTGATGTGCTGTGGAAACCTGATGTCGACGCATGCCACATTATTATGATTCTGGTGCCGTAACCAACCTCTAACAGCACACACACATTGTTTATAAACAGTAGTTCAACAACTATGCTTTATGCTGTCATCTCTCCTCGCTTCAGGCAGAAGACATAGATACGTTTGACGCTGTAACAGACTTCAAAAACCACAGACGGCAGAGTACAACGAAGAAAAAGTCATATTTACGTTTTTATAACATGAAAAAAAAAACAGAATGACAACAGTGTAAGTTGTAAACACAGAACAAAGTGAACAGTATCGGAACCAGCCAAGCGGAAACGTCGGTCCGAAAAACCAAGTCAGAATTTTCTTCCTTCAAATCGACCAACACGAGAATAAGTTGCCACAACGAGGCAAAGTACACCACACATTATACAATTAAAGAACAGAGACCAACCTCAGCCAGCATTGAAAATCAGTCATTCATCAAGACAAAGTACAACACACAAACTGGTTGACGACAGACTTCAAGAACCACAGACGGCAGAACAACGCAGAATTGCAGTTTTACAACATACGAAGAAAAACAGGACAGTCAAAGTGTAAACAGAAGCTGACAGGTTGCGAACTGGTCAACCGAAGACGCCAGCTCAGAAATCAGGTCAAGATTTTTTTTCTTCACGCCTTCTGCACGAGAGGGGTCGCAAAGAGAAAGCGGGTATAATGTTCATAAGTTCTGTAACGTCAAGTCAAAAAAAAAAAATTGTTTTCATTCAAATCTTTCTGCACGGGGACACTCATCACAGCAGACGACTGGTCGACGTGCTTCGCGCAAGTAGTCTTAAGACAGGTTTGTGTGTAGCAAAACAGTGTGTAGTCCGGATGGTATAAAAATATAACAATAGTGTTTGTGAAAAAAAAGAAAAGTCGGTCACGCACTCAATTTCGCGACAAACGAGTACTCCAACGAAGACGTCTTAATTAATTAATTTAATTAGACATTGTTGTATTATTATTCTTGTCTTATTAATTAGACATTATAGTAATATTATTGTTATTAATATTATTACTGTTGTTTAATTACTAGTATTATCATTATTATTAGTATTGTAGTCTCACTAATATTGAATTATAACAGTGTATGCATAAAAATTTTATTTGTAACCATAACATTGTTTTTTTTTTCAGGAAATCCAAGACTAATAGAAAAATTTCCATTCATTTTCAGGTGCAAGTTAGTTTTAAGTTAACGGTAGAAATAAGTAACTATTTTTCAGATTGTGATGATGGCACAGGCCGAACAGACACAGTATAACATGCAAGACAGTCCGACTTTGGCCTTCATAAAGACGATTACCGACACATTAGCCAAGGTAGACAGTGCTAAATACGCAAAAGGTAATGTAGATTTATTTTCAGGTGACCCACATGCATGCCGTAAGGGGCTTACAGACATTGACAAATATGCAATGTCAATAATAGCAGATGAATTGGAGAAAGTAAAAATTGCGATTTTTTTCATCTGTTGATCTGATCACAGACTCTATCAGAAGGCAATTGGACACATTACTTAATGAAAGAGATCTTCAAGCAGAGTCTAAATCGTACGATACGATAGGGAAAGGACATTGTCACACTTGTGATAGAGAAAACAAGGACACAAACAAAATCCCAGAAACAGCGGCTGTACGAGCACACCGGAACACACTTAATAAAAGAAGAATAAGAATGGCGGTCAGAAATTTTGTGGCAGAAGTTAGAAAAGGGAAGTCCATAGAAATAAATAACATCAACATAGCAAACCAACAGAAGTGCCAGATAAGAACACAGAACGGTTGGGAAATGAAGGTAGAACCACTAGGAGTGTGGAGAAACATAATAGGATCTGATCAGCAAAATATTACAATAAAGGAAGAAGGTAATAGGAATAGACCATGGACAAGTCAGGTTAGGACAACAGTCCAGAAACAGGAAAACATAGAGAGAGACAGGGTCAACGTTGGTACACAAGAACCAGAAATAAATGAAACAAAGATGATTAGTGCCGGAACACAAACTGAGATTGATACTGTAGCGTCACACTTGGGGCCAGCACACAATGGGACAGACGTCATGAGAGAAAATGAAACATTGTCACATGGGTTAGACAATACGAGAAAGTCTAAGATTCCACTCAGTGTAAAAAGGATGAACCAACAAACGGCTAAAGTAGTGATACCACAGCATAGGGATAGCATTGAGGTAAACAATAAGAAGGATGAACCGAAGCAGTCGACCAGAGAAAAAAGTCGACAGACAGATAATGAAGCAGAATATAGCAGTAGACGGAGATGGTCGTCAGAATTGGTGTCGACTGACTCAGACAGTGTAGGATCTGACGAGAGTGACGGTAGTCACAGACACAAAAGTACTTATAGAAGAGGAGAGAATAGTAGAAGAAGTAAGGAAGAAGGGAGAAAATGTGGAGATAGCAGTACAGAAAGGGAGTTGTCAGTATACAATTTGGAGAAAATAATAGCGGACAATGCAGAAATGTGGATGCGACATGCAGCGACAATCACGCAGACTGAATGGAGGGAGGCGTATAATCGACAAATTGAAGACTCGGAGAAAAGAAAGACGAAACAGGAGGGTGTAAGTACAGTACAAGAAAAGTACCAGCTTGACATATAATCAGAATTCGATTCGTCAAGTGGGGAGGATAGAGTTATGGGCCCCGACGAAATTGGATATAGGTCGGATGAGCTCGAGCATATAACGGACGACGAAGGTCGTAGAATTTATTGGCCGAAAAATGAGAATAGTGATCTTGGACGTATAAATCAGATAAAGACGGAGAACATTACCAAAAAGGTTGAGCCAAATGTGGTTCTATGGCGCTCGGAGAGGTCTAAGTTCTTGGAAAAATTGAGAAAGAATCCGATTAAAGCGGATGAACCAAATATCGACGAGGTGAAGAAGGTAATAGAAGCTACCATAAAGCGGCCTGATTTTAACTTCTCGGGAGCCATGCTATGGAGCGTGCTGGAGCAGAAGTATCAGACATACTTTCCACAAACTAAAACTGAGGTAAATATGGTTCTGACGAAAATGTTAAATGACGCAAACAGGAAAAGGTTGATAGAAAAGGCAGAGCAAGCAAATCGTCATCAAGGTCGGAGGAGAAATAAAGGAAGAAGAAAATATAGATATTGCTAAACACATTTCGTTGGAAAGGCATAGCGACAAGGAAGTCACTATAGCTAAAATAGCGGAGTTTATGAGTAAGTGAAGTAGAGGGGGAGATGAGAGATAAAGGTCATGAAAAATGACGAGGATATTAGGTGAGAAGGGGAAGAGCCATAAGAGATGGCGAACTCAAGAGAGAGTAATTGGGATATTGGACGGCGAGGTATTAAGGGCCATGGGAGATGGCGAACACAAGAGAATCGCTTAGATTTATAAGTATGGGAAAATTGAGAGTCACGGAGAAGTGTGTTTGATTGTATTTACAGGATGAAACATGAGCTCTCTAGCAGGTATAAGTATGAGAATACCGCAACAGGTGTACCCAATGTATTAATTTGCATATATGAGTTTTAAGATGATGATATTTGAGTAAACTGAGTCAAATCTGACAGGATTAGTAGATGAAGGAAACCAACTCAGGAAAGAGTTGATGAAAGGCTTGGGAAAAGCCAGAATAAATATAAAAACCTTAAGGGAAGAAAATAGGTATAAACTATATCTGTTGGTGTTCTCAGGTAGATATATATATATATATATATATATATATATATATATATATATATATATATATATATATATATATATATACATACAGGTACATGGATATATACCCAGGAGGAATGGGATCTACAAGAGATAGTTAGGAAATGTTTGTGCCTGGAATTAGTACCACATGCCTCTGTTATGATGAACTTATATGATGTAAATAAACTGTTTGTTTTGATGGAACGTTGCTCAAGTTGGGTTCAGTCTCTAAAAGGTTGTTGAGGGCTAGAGTAAACAAGATACTGGACATAAAGAAACTAACTACTATACGAAGCTGTCACTTTTAGTAACATCATAAGAAGGGATGGAACGAGTTTAGGTTGGAAGTTTTGAGAGAATATCATCCAGGAATCAATAACTCTGGCGGTGAGGGCCAGTATTAAGATATACTCTTACTTGGAAGATAGGTCAATGGATCAAATTGACAAATAGAAGGTAGACAACTAGGCCTGCCCCAGTCACCTAGTTCGTTGGTTGACAATTAGTGCCAAGAACAGATTAACGGCACGGTCACATCATCTCTAATTGGCGCCGTGACCAACCCTTCTTAAAGTGACATGGCTACATCACAAGGAGAGATGGAATATCAACAGCACCACCTCTAGACCAAGTATAATTGTAAAAGAGACATTGAAACATGGAGAAGTGTTCGACAACCATAGAGAACAGAAGGAAGAGAATAGAAATGAGAGACTTTGCTTCAGAGTTAAAGCGCTGTAGAAAGTACACAGTCGATTCCCCTTGGATAAGAATAGTAGATGGATTGGTTGCAAAAGTTTATAAGATTGAAATAAAGGAGATTGTTGAAATCAAGCTACAACCATTGATAGTGAAAGAAGGAAGACCAAAATTGAATTTGAAAAAACGAACTGAACCTGCGGTTACTAGAATAGAGCCTCAGACAGAGAATGTCGCAGTACAAACGGAGGACAGGTTTAAGAAGAGTCTAATTCCAGTCAGGATAAAGTCAAGACAAACTATAGATGATTTACCTGATCAGTGCAGTGTTGAAATGGTCAATAAGTTACACAAGATAACATCTGAAGAAGAAGAAGCGAAGAATGACAGTGCAGTCATGAAGCCAGATACATTCTTCTCGATGCTATGGAGTCAAAAACAAGCACAGATGAAGAAAGATAAACAGTGCAGAAAAGTCCATCAAGCAATTGCTAATATTTCAGAGCTAGAGACTGTTGATGGTATGCTGAACAGTTTAGTGTCAAAAGGAATAGGTGTTCTAGAAGACATAAAGACATTACTTCTTCAGAAAGGAAAGTCAAGTCAAAGTAACAAGAATATTATTCATAACGTACAACAAAGTAACATTCAAGATCAAGTGCAAGATGAGAAACAAGAAGCTGTCACATGCAGAAATCCAGAAAGAACTGACCTGAATGTGCAAAGTTATGTACCGGTTCTAAAGTTGAGCGAAGTTTCCTTAGATAGTGGATATTCAAGAGATGATAGCCTTAATCCACAAAAGAATCAAGAACAGTTGAAGCAAGTTACAGCATCAGCACAGGTGGAGAGTAAACATAAACAAAAGAATAAGATGGCCGAACTAAGCGTAAATGAGTTGAAGAAAGCAATAAAATGCATCCTAAGAGAAGGGGACCTCAACAATTTGACGATAAAGAAGGTACACCAATTGCTAGAAATAAGGTTTGATATAGACCTATCAAAAAGAATACAAGAAGTAAGACAGCTTGTGAACGAGATGATGCAAGAGGAGTATGTGGAGAACACAGTCAAGAAGAAACAGAAAAACACAGAGCACATCAGATAGCAAACAGTAATGCACAGAAAGTCTTCAAGAAATGGCAGAAGCAGCATGACAAAAGAGCGAAGTTAGAGAAGTTCAAAGTCGGAGATAAAGTATATTACAAGAAGAACGTTAGAGATAATAAGTTGGATGCACGATGGCTTGATGGATATAAAATAGTAGAACAGACAACACCCGTTAATTACAGACTATGGCATGAGGAAAAGAACATAACCGTCAAAGCACACGCATCACAGATGAAAAAAGACGATCATCGCCCTACAGCTCCGCCAGCCTTATGCAGTAGCAGACCAATACGAAAAGTCATGTTGAGTTATTATGATTCCACAGAGACATTAAGTACTTCACGTGAAGAAAACGACATGGATGTTGAGCAGAACATTACCCTACAACAACGTAACACTTCAGGTCAACTCCAAGATGCTGTACATCGTTTAGTTCGCTGCAGAGAAGACTCAGAAGATGAAGATGACATTCCACCAGCAGAATTGAGAGAAAGATTAATATACAGAGACAATCGTCTACACGGGAGAGATGGTAATACGCCACTATCGACACAAGACGAAGAACCTCATGCGTCCATATCAAGTCAAACATACTATAGTAGTCAGGGACTACAACCGTCAACTCCCAGTCAACACCAGTCTACACATTCTACTTGGGATAGCGAAGATGACAGACCTTTGAAATCAGCAACGAGAAACATAGCCCCCCACGGTAGCAACTTTACAGAAGAACATGGTAGTCAGGGACTACAACCGTCAACCTCCAGTAGACACCAGCCTACATACTCTAGCTCGGATAGCGATGACGAACAGTCTTTACAAGTGACGAAAAGTAACATTACTCACCATACCCAGAGTCCTACAGCGAAGCACATAAATAGCAACAAGAATGTCATTAATACGCCTTCAGCACAGGTGGAATCTGAACTTGATGTAACAGAACAAGAAGACAGCGACATAGAGTGTATGGATGATACAACCAGCACCGAAATACGCATAGCTACCAAACGCCCTTACCAACCTTCGTCACTAGACTCACCACCAAGAGCGAAATTGCTACGATTACCGCAAGAACATCTACGAACAAGATTCAAAAGAAATCATCGCCAAGTACATAAACCTTCACTAGGTTTCCAACAAAATATAAATATTCGTTCGCCCCCCACCTCCTGCAGAGCGACTATAAACACGACATCGCAATGCATATCAGCTTCGTCACAGTATGACAGTCGCCTCTCCAGCAGAGAGATTACACTGTGGAAACTCGCAAATCAAATCTCCAACTTAGTGTAGTCGTCATAAAGCACTAACCCAGCTATAGTGTTTAATTCGGTACTCTAACCAACATAGTACCTAAAGTTAAGTTAATTAATTGAGTCACACTGTGTTTAGCTTAAGTTGATATTCATATACTGGAGCACGCTTAGACACTTACAGTACTCACTAACTTCTTTAAAGAGAGTCGAGTTGACAAACTAGATTACACATAGTCTTAAGAGTGTGACAAAGTAGATCAAACATATAGCCTTAAGAATGTGACAAAGTGAATTAAAAACATAGTCTTAAGAATGTGACAAAGTAGAGTGAATACATAGAAGTTCATCATTGTGACACAGTAGAGTACACACATATAATCTTATGAATGTGACAAACTGGAATAACTACATATAGTTTTAGGAAACTTAACAGTGTTCTTCCCAAGGTACATAATGCAGCATACTTGATGATCAACACTGACATTGGTTAAAATATGTATAGTACATTAAATGCATGTTAATTATTATAATGTACCTATTTCAGGCATAAAAGTATTCAGGACCAGAGAAAAAAAAGAGAAAAGAGAAAAGAAAAGAAGAAGGGAAGTGATCCAGACTCAGTCAAGTGGAGTCTTACTCATGGACATAGGCAAATATTGCACTGAGGATGAACGTCCCCACTTTTTACTGCACTGGTTGTACAGAGATAATAGAAGAAAAAAACAACAACTTGGTTGCAGTATTGGTATTATGGGTACTGCTTACTTAAGAGATGATGGTAATGACAGTTATAGGGTCATGACTATATTACTTTTACATCCTAAGGTTAGATATTTTGTTAACCCTGACGTACTACTGCATGTATATATAGGTTTAGACAGAGTTAAGGATTTGACTGATGCATCCAAGACTAGAATCAGTCGGGCACATCAACTCTGACATAGTGACATGTATCTTTCACTATCGCCCCAATACATATGAAGATACTAGTGCATGTATATATAGGTTTAGACAGAGTTAAGGATTTGACTGATGCATCCAAGACTAGAATCAGTCGGACACATCAACTCTGACATAGTGACATCTTTCACTATCACATTAGGATATTTACTGATGCACCACTAATTAGTTATTTCTGCTTATTTGTCTCGTATAATGGATAAATTACATTAAAGGCAGATATTTCAAGACATATAAAGGTACTGACAAACCTCTGTGTTCAGAGGCAGTGACCATGTCGAAAAATAGGAACATGTATATATATATATATATAGATAATAAGTGCAGAGCCATGATTTATTTTTTTTTTTGATTATAGTTATTTTTTGATAATGATGGTATGCCTCAAGCTAAGGTTCAGCAATGAGGTAGCGTTACATTTTGCTTCAAAATATTTTTTTGGGGAAATTTTTTAACATGTAGACTTTGAATATGTATACAGGCGCGGTGATAATGGTATGTTAATGAATAGAATGGGATTGCTAGATGATGGAACACAAATGTCTCCATATGGAATACATTTGTATGGCCCCGGGTTGTATGTCACCGTTCACTTTGCTAGGAGCATTATAAAATGCTCAAGCAGGAATTATAAGCGGTGATTTGGTTTTGGTTAAGAGGGAAGGTATGAAAAAATGGTTTAAGAAATAAGAATAGATTTGAATAATTACTATTTGTCTTACTAAAAGGGAAATAAGATGAGTGAAATCATGCTTTGATCAAAGGGAGAAGACTCTAATTATTAAAGTCAGGGGAGGAAAGTGCTTAATTACACATAAGTAGATTTGGTGAGTTGGTAATTATGGTTTAGAAAATGTACATATAAGAATTGTATAGCAAGCTTTAGAGAAGATAATATAAGGTTAAGTCAAATATGCAAAGGGAGACAATGGTTAATTACCTCCCTTATATGATTAAGTGAGTTAAGAAAAAAAATATGCACGTGAAAAGTCTGAGTGAAGTTTACCAGGACAACGGATGACACTTCACTGAGTTGTTTACACAGCGGATAAGCGTGAACATTTTTCAGCTGAGCGAAGAATAGGAGGAACCAATGAATTTACCGTAAACAAGGACAGATGAGCTAGTAATGATTTTATAGAAGAGAACGCATTTAGACACGCTGTTGAGCGGTCGCATTTTCTGATCAGCTGATAATGATTTTATAGAGGAGAACGCATTTGGACACGCGGGTGAGCGGTCGCATTTACAGATCAGTTGATAATGATTTTATAGAGGAGAACCCATTCAGACGCGCTGTTGAGCGGTCGCATTTTCATATCAGCTGAGAATGATTTTATAGAGGAGAACTCATTTAGACGCGCTGTTGAGCGGTCGCATTTTTCGGAGAAAGCAGTCCTGGTTAAGGACGTAGAGTGGCAGGAATGTGTTTTCTGCCAGGCTCAAGTTACATTTCTGTGAGAAACAGAATGAATACTTCTGAAGAATCCTATAGACCTAGTTAGAGTAGTAGAATCTATTCACTTATGAAAGACAGAACTGTGTTTAAAATATAAGTTTAGTGATAAGGGGTGATAGTAAGAAAAATGAATGTTGTGAGGATTCGGTGCAACCAAAGTAAGTAGATCCTTTGACTCATAACTTTTGTTAGACATTGAATAGAATTATTTCAGAAGTTGAAATAAGGTATTACGAGGTTAACGACGCTTACAACTAAGTGAGCGCAGAATAAGGAGAAACGAAGCTGAAGCTACAAAATTGACTATGATGTGAATAAACTGAGACTAAGGCAGCAGCTGAGAAGTTTTACAGAAGAACATGGATTTAATAGCCGTGTTGGGCTATTGTATAATGAATTTTGCAACATCAACTGCTACAAGTAAGATGAGTAAGCAATTGAAGTTTGATTGTATTTACAGGATGAAACATGAGCTCTCTAGCAGGTATAAGTATGAGAATACCGCAACAGGTGTACCCAATGTATTAATTTGAATATATGAGTTTTAAGATGATGGTATTTGAGTAAATTGAGTCAAATCTGACAGGATTAGTAGATTAAGGAAACCAACTCAGGAAAGAGTTGATGAAAGGCTTGGGAAAAGCCAGAATAAATATAAAAACCTTAAGGGAAGAAAATAGGTATAAACCATATCTGTTGGTGTTCTCAGGTAGAGAGCGATATATATATATATATATATATATTATATATATAAGTATATATATATATATATATTTATATATTATATATATATATCGTGTCATATATAATATATATATATATAATATATATACAGGTACATGATATATACCCAGGAGGAATGGGATCTACAAGAGATAGTTAGGAAATGTTTGTGCCTGGAATTAGTACCACATGCCTCTGTTATGATGAACTTATATGATGTAAATAAACTGTTTGTTTTGATGGAACGTTGCTCAAGTTGGGTTCAGTCTCTAAAAGGTTGTTGAGTGCTAGAGTAAACAAGATACTGGACATAAAGAAACTAACTACTATACGAAGCTGTCACTTAAGTAACATCATAAGAAGGGATGGAACGAGTTTAGATTGGAAGTTTTGAGAGAATATCATCCAGGAATCAATAACTCTGGCGGTGAGGGCCAGTATTAAGATATACTCTTACTTGGAAGATAGGTCAATGGATCAAATTGACAAATAGAAGGTAGACAACTAGGCCTGCCCCAGTCACCTAGTTCGTTGGTTGACAATTAGTGTCAAGAACAGATTAACGGCACAGTCACAACTGTTCTCTTGACAGTGATCCGTAACGATGACAAGAAAACAATATGGCTGCCTTCCTGAGTTTCGCTCACTCACCCAGCAGAAGGATAATGATAAGCCAAAGTTAATTCACAATTTGAATATCAATAATTTCCTAGAGTTTTCCTACAGTTCCACATTACTAAGGTTGTTACATGTAGACATCAGCTCTGTTGGGAAACCTGTCATCTTCAATGGTATATCAACGACCAACGATGTTCGAAAATACGACTTCATCTAGGCCTAACCACGTAGAGATCATCAAATGAAAGGGTCTGGTATTACCTGGAGTCCGAATTAATAACAAAGTGCATGAGGAGAATCTCTGACTAATAGACTCTTGCAGAGACACAAACTTACTACATATAACAAAATTAAATAATAACTTTAGGTCTTAACAGTTGGAAATAATTTGAATAGTTAAGAATGAAGAAAAGTTATCATCACAGTCTTTATGGAATGTGAGATATTAAAAGAAGTTCAATTGGCAGCATATATTTGAACTTAGCTGCCAATGACGGTTCTGCTCCTTCTTGTGTATGTGTTGCACTGGACGGAGAAAAGGATACTGGTACACACTGGGTTTGCCGGGTCTAGGCCACTCCCTTAAGAAATAGGGAGGAGAGAGGAGAAAAAAAGGAGGCGTGGGGGGGATGGGTATGAAAAGCTAAAAACGGACTAACACAGTTTTAGAAAAGACAGTGAATGAGATAGTAGTGAGAGGAACGTGGGGACAGGGAAGAAAGGGTCGTCTTAAGAATTAATGCTGACTTATTAAAGAAGAAATACCATTTCAGGGGCGAAAGATGTGCAGAAATAAACCAGCATTAAAAATACGATAATTAAACTTGTGAAAGTTCCTAAAGCTCCAAATCTGATATCTAAACTCTGATACGATAATCAAAATCTTTGTTTGTGTGCTTTTTTCTGTTTCTGGTATTGCGTTTAACATGATTGCTTTGTAGATGTCTGATTTTTGTCTTGTTTAAAAATCGATGATTTTCTGCAGTAGTTTATTTGTGGGTGTGATTGTACTGCATTCAAAAAACAAATGATATTCTATTTCTCGGATGTTTTTCCTACATAGCTGACATTTTGATATTTGGTTGGATCTGTGGGCTTGTTGTTCTGTTGTGGGTATCATGTTGTATATTATTCTAAAAGTGACCTCCCTTGCTTTAGCAGTGATTTGTGGGTTGTAAAATTTAGGGAAGACTTTGCGTAATTTTTTATTGCATATTTCTATCCTCTATTAATTCTTAGGTGTGATGATGGTGCTTGGAGTTTAACTAAATGTTTATATATTGCATTTGTTGTCTGGTGTATTAAGTTTTCATGTCCCTGAATGGCTTGTATGCATGTCTTATAAAATGAGGGCATTGGGCCGAAGTGATATGGGATTGCATTGTTCAGTGGTCTCAGCTTGGAAAGTCTGAGTCCCATGTAATAATGAGCGAGTGTGCATCGTTCTGGGTGTTTAATGATGTTGCTTATGTGTTTAATTCTGAGTACTTGAATCTTTGTTTCTATGTCTTGGAGGGCGATTTCTTCGTGTTTCTTTTCTTATATAAGTGTCTTGTGTTTAATTCTGTAAATTGTGTGACCAACAACGAATGCTCTGACCTGTTTGTTTATATCTATGATAATCTATGTTGGGGGTCGAAAACCGTGGAAATATAAAGTAGATTAAGGAAGATGTATGCATTTACAATTAAACTTCGTCCAAAAATGGTTGTGGTTTTGTATTTGTATCTGTGCAGCATGTGTCGTATTTTGGATGTTAGATTATTTTATGTGTCTCTGTTTGCTATTTGGGTGTGAGGGAAAGGTTATGCCATAGATTTTGATGTTGTTTGTTGGTGTTAGCCCAAAGGGAAAGTCTGCTTTATTCTTCGATTTGCCTGTGCCCATTATTGCTGATTTTTGGAATCCACAGGGAAATAGAGGCAGAGATAGACCAAAAAACACATGGAGAAGAGAACTGGAAACAGAGGTGAAAATGATGAGGAAAACATGGAAAGAACTTGAGCGAATGGCACGGAACAGGAAGACTTGGCATGTGTTTGTTGAAGGCCTATGCTCCTTGGGGAGCTAAAAGGTATTGATTGATTGATTGATTGATTGACAGGTTCCTGTAATAAATGTCGAAAGCCTGCACTATTTCTTGTGTTTCTGTCTGTGTGGTCCCTTCTAAATCCACTATCTGCCCTATTTGTCTGCATCGTTGTATATTTTGTTCTATTGCTATGTATTGTTTGCTGGGAGTCTCTTGTGTGATTGTATTGGGATTTGTCCATAATAGGGTATTTGTATTGTTGTAGTTCATTTTGTAGCGTTAGAATGGAGGGAGAGTTTTTGTATATTTGCTTTGTCAGTTGTATAGCTTTCGCTATAAATGTTTCTTGTTGTATGCGGTGTATGTGTATGATGGATGACATTATAGCTGTGTTCGTTCGCGTTTGGTGCTTTTAAGTGTTTCCCAGTGTTCTTGAATATTGTCTATTGGTATATGGCTTGGTATGTAAGAATTAGTTTGGTCATGTGTTCTACGTATAATTTGTTTTGAAACAAAGTGTTGTTGATTTTCCAGTGTGGTGAACGTTTGGAATGTGTGCTAGCTTGTGTAGTGCTAAAGGCTGCGAGTACTGCTTTGTGATCTGTGAACTTGAGAGCTTCTGGCAAGTGTTTTGCTTGAATTATGTGGTGTGTTGACGGCACATAGATTTTGTCTAATCGTGCAGCTCTGTTGTGTGCTGTGTGTGCATGCGTTGTTTCAATACTGTGGGAGTGTGTGTATCTGTAGGCATCTAATAAACTGTGCATATCCATTATGGTATGTATTATGTCTAGTTGGTGTGCGTCTTCTCTGTTTGCTCTCCTTATCTGTGTTCCAACTACTCCACCAACCACGTCCATATCTGTCAAAACACAGTTAAAATCGCATCCTAATATAATTTTACGTCCTCTGCATGAGTGAGTGAGCAAGTTGTCTACGTTTTCGTAAAATTGTGGGTAGCGGTTGTAGTTTGCTGGAGCGTGTATATTCACCACCGTGTATGTGTGTGTGTTGTTTCCTACTTGAGCGATGGTTATTTTGCGATCGCTGTCCCGGATTGTTCTAAGTATTTCCCATCTCTCTGATGTTTGTATATTTGGACATGCGCCCTAATATAACCTAGTAGGTTGAACGGGACGCGCCTCGCCAATACGAGGCAAAACTTTATTTAAAAAAAAAAAAGAACATGTGTTGTGTATGGATAAACTAAAACAGGAATGTCGTAGTCCTAACTGGGATGTGATTTATAATTTATGTTCGTCTGTGTATGTTTGTTTCCTGCAAAAGTATAAATTCTGGCTTGTGTTTATGTATAACTGTTATGATGTGAAGTAGTTTTGAGCGAAGGCCGCTAACATTTACACTAATTATCAACAGTTCAACTACCATTTTACACGTCTAATATGGAATTAATAAAAAAAGAAATGTTTGTAATAACATTGTGGGATAAATTACATACCATTGTCAAATTAGTCCTAGTGTCTTTTTTGGTTGTTGTACCAATTATTTTCACCGTCTTGTATGTCTATTATGAGTCTGTTAGTTGATTTGGTTGGTGATGTGAAGTTTGTGTTGTTGTCCATGAGGAAAGATGGCGACGCCTTTGCCGCGGCCTAAGGGCCGGTTATTGACAACAGCACGGTGCCCGATTTATGCAGGCATCCTCTCTCTAGTGAGTCCATTTCCAGATCGAAAACTGAAGTTGCCTTTTGTGCTTCCATCTCAAAACAAGGTTTCAGTTTACACCGCTAGAAGATGATAATCCTTTAGAATGTAAATGCGATAGGCGGAAAAGAACAAGTTAAAACACAATATTCAGTTGTGGTCTGTTTCAGGTCGAGTTATATACTGAAGCACATTAAAACCGCACCACTATTATATATACTGATGCCGAGAAGCTGGAAAAAAAGTGTGGGAATGGATTGTCCCCGTGTTTGTCATGAGGTAGAGATCGAATGGCTGCTGGAATGGAAAGTGCATGATTCAACCCACGGGTTTGTGTACAGACTACATGAAAACAATGAAAGTTACACGTGCAACACGATTCCCAACAGCTATGACCCTCAAAATGTGTACGCGTTATGGCAGTATTTCATTCATTCATTCATAACCCTCCACTCCCAAAGGAGCATACTTCTCCTATAAAAAGGCTGTTTGAGACTCTGCCTCTCTTGCCCTGGGGGTTCCAAACACCCAGCTATCAACAGGTTTCCTCATGTGTACTTGAAACAGTGCCACGACTATCTGAAAAGGCTGTTGAGACAAAACACCCAGACCACCAACGAGTTGGACCGCCAACTAGTTGGAGACTGGAATGAGCTCGCGGGCCATCGCCAGAAAGATGAATTGCCACCACAGCACTATTGTACGTCTCAATGAACGTTACGGAACCACTGGCAGTGCCCGGGATAGACTTCGGAGTGGCCAACCACGAGTTACTACCCCTGCGCAAGATCGTCATATTGTGCTGAGTCACCTAAGGAATCGTTCTCTCCCGGCAAGTCAAACAGCAAGAGCAATAGTGGGTAGACGTGGGCAAGTCTCTCGAATGACAGTCATACGACGACTCAGAGATACAGGCCTTACTGCAAGACGACCTTATGTTGGGCCAAACATGACTCACAGACATCACAAATTATCCAGACTTGCAGCTTCTCCTGCAACATAACGCACATGCGCACACCGCATGCATTACGCAGCAATATCTCCAGCAGCAGAACAGTGTGACGATTGATTGGCCTGCCCTATCACCAGACATGTCCCCTATAGAACATCTGTGGGACGAGCTTGGACGCAGAGTCTACAGGCAAGGTTCTCCAGCTAATCTGCAACAGCTCGAAGCTGCTCTTACACATGAATGGGACTTGATTCCCCGGAATTTCCTTCAGAGACTTGTGCGTTCCATGCGGAGCCGCTGCCAAGCTTGTTTGCAAGCACACGGTGGACATACCAGATACTAAGGATAGTGTGAATGAATTTTTTTATTGGTTGCATTTTTGGTTTTCTCCCTTGCCTGCACAGAATGCAATGAATTTCATAACAATCAAATGTACAAATTAATGACCAGCATGGATTCATAGGAAAATGAATAAAGATTCCAAATATGTAAACTTGTAAACACTTATATTTACATTTCACATTCTGTTCCTGGATTATACAGGTGGTGCGTTTTTTAATGTGCTTCAGTATATATTCGAACCATTTTTGTGGAAAGGTGCTATTACTGTTATGAAGTTTGAATTGCTAGTAAAATGACTTAAACCCATATATACATCAAGTGGAAAATCTTTAAAACGTTCTTATAAAAGTACAAAGAACACATTTAATTTTTAATGCATTTACAAAACGTGTAAAAGTTTTATTGTAATAAATTGTTGCATTTATAATTTATTTTTATTAATTAGATATAATTAACAAAACATGAAGAGTTTGTATTAAATTTATTATTTATTTGATAATTAAATTGGTTCACTTGTAAAGACAAGTTTCCTCCCGTAATATTCTTTTGTGAAGCATTCTATTTATATCTTGGTTTCGTAAGTGATCAGAGTCTGTCAGACTGACAGTGTGAGTGTGTCCGGTTGTTTGTTCCCTCTCTGTTGTGTCTTTGACATTTGTTACTTCATTTTGAAGTTTTTGTAGTTATTCTAATCAGCAACATTTTGTAAATGTGTTAAAAATAAATCCCTATGATAATGGACTCACTAGCTGCTTGCTGTATCGCTTTGTTCAGGCGTTGGTCTAATGTATTATATTGTTGTTTCGCGTATTAATACTTACTTACTTTCTTTCACTATTGCGGTGAAGCTTAGTGGTTAGCTAGAGTGTGTCGCCTTGGCTGATGTAAGCCCGTGTTGTTGTAGGATGTCAATGATGCTGTCTATCCACCTGTCTCTTGGTCTTCCCGGTGTCATGAAACCAGATCTTCTAGTGTTGTAGGCTCTAGGTGGTCGTTTGTTGGTCGCCATTCTCATGAGATGATACACCTCTTAATTTTCTATGTCTCTATATACGTTATGTAGGCTCTAGGTGGTCGTTTGTTGGCTCCCATTCTCATGAGATGATACACCTCTTAATTTTCTGTGTCTCTATATACGTTATGTAGGCTCTAGGTGGTCGTTTGTTGGTCCCCATTCTCATGAGATGGATACACCTCTTAATTTTCTGTGTCTCTATATACGTTATGTAGGCTCTAGGTGGTCGTTTGTTGGTCCCCATTCTCATGAGATGGATACACCTCTTAATTTTCTATGTCTCTATATACGTTATGTAGGCTCTAGGTGGTCGTTTGTTGGTCGCCATTCTCATGAGATGGATACACCTCTTAATTTTCTGTGTCTCTATATACGTTATGTAGGCTCTAGGTGGTCGTTTGTTTGTCGCCATTCTCATGAGATGGATACACCTCTTAATTTTCTGTGTCTCTATATACGTTATGTAGGCTCTAGGTGGTCGTTTGTTGGTCGCCATTCTCATGAGATGGATACACCTCTTAATTTTCTGTGTCTCTATATACGTTATGTAGGCTCTAGGTGGTCGTTTGTTGGTCCCCATTCTCATGAGATGGATACACCTCTTAATTTTCTATGTCTCTATATACGTTATGTAGGCTCTAGGTGGTCGTTTGTTGGTCGCCATTCTCATGAGATGGATACACCTCTTCATTTTCTGTGTCTCTATATACGTTATGTAGGATGTAGTTCCTACAGTTTTGTTTATATGATAATTTCTCATTCTGTCTCTCCTGTTGACATTAATTGTTTTCTTCCCCATTCTCAACATCTCATCTCAAAATTTTCAATGAGATTTTCCTCTGGTGTGCTTTGGTCAGAGACCATGTTTAGCACTGATAGCAAAGAGGTGGTGAGAATATACTATTTATCAGCTGTTGTTTAGACTCAAACCTGATATTCAGATGGTTGAGCAGTGGTGACAGTTGTTAAGTCACTACATTGGCTTTTAGACATCTTGTTTCAATTTCTCGGTCAAGTTTTCAATTTTCTGTAAAAATGCTTCCTAAGTATTTGAACTCTGGAACCTGCTTAAGTCTGATGTTGTTGACATGTATGTTAAGTGGGCTTGGTGATCAGTTGATTTTCTTAGGTTCTGTATTAGTTGTGTTGATCTTCATGTTGTGTCTTAAACTGGTTGAATGAAGTACAATAAATATATTTAGCAAAGCTGCACAGTTATTTATGACAAACAGCAGTGTGTTATCGATATTAGGAAAGCATTTCCTTTTTTAATTTGTGAATAATTTTATTTATTTTTCATTTTCTTTTGAAGCACACGTTGATGCAGAGAACACTTATTTGCTATGTCGTTGTCAATGCTAATGTCTTAAAGCTTCATGTTGTTATCTCGTATTTTAGCTCTGTCGTTGTCAATGTTAATGTCTTAAAGATTCGTGTTGTTATCTCGTATATTAGCTCTGTCGTTGTCAATGCTAATGTCTTAAAGATTCGTGTTGTTATCTCGTATATTAGCTCTGTCGTTGTCAATGTTAATGTCTTAGAGACTCATGTTATTATCTTGTATATCTCCTCTGTCGTTGTCAATGTTAATGTCTTAGAGACTCATGTTATTATCTTGTATATCTCCTCTGTCGTTGTCAATGTTAATGTCTTAGAGATTCATGTTGTTATCTCGTATATTAGCTCTGTCGTTGTCAATTCTAAGAGATTCTTGTTGTTATCTCGTATATTAGCTCTGGCGTTGTCAATGTTACTGTCTTAGAGACGCATGCTGTTATCTCATATATCTCCTCTTTCGTTATCAATGCTAATTTCTTAGAGATTCATGCTGTTATCTCGTAAATTTGCTCCATCACTGTCAATGCTAATATCTTAGACATTTATGCTGTTATCTCGTATATTTGCTCCATCATTGCCAATGCTAATATCTTAGACATTTATGCTGTTATCTCGTATATTTGCTCGCCCAAATGTTCCATCAGCGCTATACAGGGGCCGAAGCATGCGTCCAGAAGGGGACTTATTAGTTGCGCTCTGTAAAGAGATTTCTTTTATCATCACTCTTTATAAATCTCTTGACAACGAACAGTTGAGAGAAAGACTTATGGTCTTCGAGATGTGGATATTTAGAAGAATATGGGATACCTTGTGGACAGAGAGCACATATAAAGAGGTCCTAGACAACCTAGTAATGAAAAGAAAATTAACGTTGTAACAGCGCTGACCGTTGACTGGTATGTTTTGTCATACAGTGTGTTGAAAAGATGGATGAAGAGCGTCTGTTAGCGCTCATGGAACATTTTGGTTTGAAAATCTGCGAACCGGCTAATGAGGATCAACCAGTATCATTTTTTATTTAAAAATAAAGTTGTGCCTCGTTTTGGCGAGGCGAGTCCCGTTCAACCTATTTGGTTATATTAGGGCGCATATTCAAATATAAAAGACTATACCGCTGGTTTTCGTAGTAAATTATCATTAAGAGTGGCACAGGTCATGAGTGTTCACTACATAAATATGTGCACCAAGTGAATAAATTTTATTTTGTTTTTAAAAGTACAACCCAAAATATTTAAATAATTTTAAAAAATATGCCAAATGTTAAATGAAAAAACGTACTCTTATTTGTATTTTATAATTTAAAGATCAACTGGATAAAACTAAATAAAGGAAGAAATGTATTATTCAGTTTAGTATTTTATGTCTTTATTGAATTGTCTACCTTGGATTAAATATATTTATGTCCCTTAAGGTTTTAAAGAGGACACGAAAAGAAATCTTTGTATACATTTATTTTAATTGTGACTAGTGTATGTGAGTGTCTTTGGTGTTTTTTGGTAGCACTCATATGTGGCCATACCAGTCAGCTTTTATGGTCCTATAACATTTCTAACTTTATGTCTAATCTGTTCAAGTTTAATACGATCCATGTCAAATTGGGGAAAGATGGCCATTTCTGTAACATATCATATATATTTCCTGTATTGTTTCCAGTTTCAGATTATACTTAGGCTCATGGAATCTCATTGTCTCACATGTACATAATGTATCAATCAATCAACACCCTTTGGCTCCTCAGGGATGCAATGACCTTCAACAAACTTTATGTCACAGTCCTCCTTCACGTGCAATAGTTCAAGGTCAGTCCATGTAGCATGTGGCCAGGTTTCTGAAACAATTTTTTTTTTTTTTTCCTGTTTTGTTTTTTTTTTTTTTTTTAACCAGCGGCACTTAGGCTTTTCAGCCCTTCGGCCCAGTGACATGTCATTGCGAGGCTGGGGAACCTGAGGACTTTCCTTCCAACCCGGTCAGGAGCTTCGCTCCTTCCCATCCACAGAGGGTTTATCACAGGAGCCGTTCAGGCTATTCAGTCAAATTTCCGGCCGTAAACATTCTTCAAACGCCGACGCCCGGGTTTGAACCATGAACACCTGGTCGCCAGTACAACGCCGAAGCCATTACACCAGCGCGGCTCCCGTTGAAACAATTAAATACAAATACTTTCTTTAACTTTGTGATTATCGACAAACATAGAGGTCTACACGGTACTCAAATACATCACAGGGCTGGATGTAGAAGCTTTTGTCTGGAACTGGCAATAATAAAGTACGTTACAGAGATTGGTGATAATCACTTGTTAGTGATGATGGCACATTGGTTTTGTTCAAGATATATTCTGAATATTTGTTTTTTATTGTCGGGGGCGGGGGGTTGTTGCTATAAAAGTTATAAAAGTTGTTGCTACATTTGCTAGCATTGCGCCCCTCTCAACCATTAATCATGTCTATGGATCTGTCGGTTACATCAGGACGTCTTCTCGTGGCGTATGACTAACTAGTAGACAAAAGTGGCCAAGAAACCACTGATACTATGAGGTGAAGAACAATCTCTTGTTGCCCATGTGATCTTGACACGTGACCAGACCACGTCAGATTTCGTCACTTTATTATTGTGAGAAGATCATCATTTGGTCCTATAGCACTTCTGACTGTGTATCTGGTCTGTTTATTTATTATAAATTTATGTCTGCTATGCTGTTAATCTTTCTGTGACATCTCATTTATCACTCCTTTATTCTTGTTTCTGAACCAGTTGTTAAAGTCCAAGTGCCGGGTGACGGTATTGCCTCCCTTGCTTTGCATTAGTGGTCCAACAGTGGCCAAAACTCAAGAGTATCTAATATGGGCTTCAACGGTATCGACCTTCGCACAAAATGACTCTTGGCAGATATGTAAATAGAAGAAACAAAACGCTTATATCTCCAGGGAGTCTTCACAAGATATTCAGAATAAGCGAGAACAATACTGCTTTGGCTGAGTATGTTAACTCTATAATTCTGTCGACGCTTTTGTGAAGGATTTAAGCACATTACTTTCATCCCGTTTTAGCCCCCACCCATGATTTACTCAGTGGAGTTCTATTATTCTCTAGTATAGCTGGGTTTAGAGTGTGTATTAATTTGACTGAGACAAACATGCAGTAACTTTAAAATGATTAAATCGAAGTTAAATAAGTAACATTACAAATAACACAATTTTATAATCACTTTAGGTTTTAACAGTTGGAAAATAATTTGAATAGTTATGGATCAAGAAAAGTTATCATCACAGTCTTTATGGAATGTGAGATGTTACAAGAGGTTCAAGTGGCAGCATATATTTGAACTTAGCTACCAATGACGGTTCTGCTCCTTCTTATGGATTGGTTCTTTTCACTCTGCTCACGCTCGTCTTGGTCAAGGTTAACGGGTGTAGCACGTTTCCCAGAAATGTCAAGGAGAGTCTACCAAGTGGGTCCTTCGTCTTAAAGCTTAGGTCACTAATCCTTTCTTGTTCCAGAGATAGTACTTTCTGCTGGTACAACCAATACCTATGGTAAAAGAATAGAACGAAACGCTTTTCTGGATATGGCGTTTTCCACCCCACAGTTATGGGCTCCTATCTTCCCATACCAGCATCCCAATTACTCAGACTTTACCCTCGATGAGAATTAAATTTAATCCCTCGGGATAAAACTTTCTTTACATTTAAATAGAATAGCTTTCATAGTTAATTTATATTTAAATTAAAAGATTAATATTACAGATAGAGTATGTTTGCATATACATCTCCACTGATTGAAAAGTATTGACAATATAAATTGAATATGTTTTCATTTATGTTTTACATTGATTGAGAAGTTTGAAACTTCCATCACTTTAAAATGAATATTTTCACATAGACATTTACTCTGAATAAAGCTTGAAAACTTACATTACTTTTAAAGTGGCTATGTTTAAAGGGATATTTACACTCTTTTGAAAATGTATGTTTTAGACTTAGAATGTGCATCATTTCTTTCATCTTTCCCTCCCTGCTCCATAGGGAACCTGGAGCTACTTTATGCTTTTAGTTCTCTGTATATATATAATAATAATAATAGCCCCTTCAGTCATAACTGACTATGGGAATGCGCCCCTGAGGTGGCAGCCCTCAGCTGCTTATTTTCCTGGTCGACGTTTTCTCCTCACCTCTGCTTCTTGTGTGAGCCTCTCTTCGCCCAATCTGAGGTGGTGCCGTAAATAGCATCGCCACTTAGTGCGATCGGCAGCTTCATCCTCCCATGTTGCTGGATCCATGTCCAGTGCGCTCATATCTCTCTTGTACACATCTTTGAACCTCAGCGGTGGTCGCCCAACTGTTCTCTTGCTATCTGCTAATTGTCCGTAGAAGATATCTTTTGGGATGCGACCATCTTCCATGCGGCGAACATGGCCAAGCCAGCGAAGTCTGCGCTGTCTAAGCAGCGTATACATACTTTGAAGGCCAGCACGTGATAACACCTCGACATTTGTCACTTTATCTTTCCACGAGATGCCGAGGATGCGGCGTAGACACCGCAAATGGAAGGTATTGAGCCTTCTTTCTTGCTTAGCATAGGTCGTCCAGGTCTCGCTGCCATATAGGAGTGTGCTGGTGACGCAGGCATTATATACCGCAGCTTTGGTCTTCATTGTGAGTTTAGAGTTTCCCCAAACACGCGATGTGAGGCGGGCAAAGGTAGCTGCAGCTTTGCCAATGCGGCTGTCGATTTCTGTATCCAGTGAGAGTTTGTCATTGATGGTAGACCCTAGGTATGTGAAGTGGTGCACCACTGCCAATTCATAGTTATCGATAGTGATAACTGGTGCAGCACCCACATCCTGACTCAGCACATTCGTTTTCTTTAGACTTATTGTGAGGCCAAAGTCCTTGCATGCTTTAGTGAAGCGATACATCAAGCTCTGAAGCTCCTGTTGGCTTTGAGTGATGACTGCAGCATCATCAGCGAACAACAAGTCTCTTATAGTGACCCTTCTGATTTTTGTTTTTGCCTTCAGCCTTGAAAGATTAAACAGACCGCCATCTGACCTAGTGTGAAGGCATATTCCTTCAGTATATATATATATATATATATTATATATATATAATATATATATATATATATATATAGTTATATATATATAATATATATTATTATATATATATATATATATATATATATATATATACTGGTAGATTTTACTAAGCTGGACAGGTTTGCACCTTTAGGCACGAGACTAAAGTAGACACCTGGTCCTCCAGGTCCGGGGTTTTAGCACAAGGCCAACAACCTATCTATGTAAAAAAAGAAATCAAGTTACCAAAAAGCCAACTATTGAGCACCCTTTACTGCGGGATGGACATCAGGAGTTTGAACCTCATATGACTACCAGTTGTGAAAGCCGAAAGGAAGCTACTGACACGAAAACGCAGGTCGTGATCGCTAAGCATGAAACAAGAAAAATCAGAGTTGGGGCACTGCACGAAGAATGGCCACCGACCGAACAAAATGAAGACATTTTGTTGCTGCACTACAAGACGCCACTTGGCTTGGTGGCCACTGACTGCAAAGTGAAAGAAGGTAAACCATTCAAATCAAAATCACATAACTTTAAGAAAATCTGTATCAACATCCAACTGTCCCATAAACTAATCACGTCGACTCAGACCAACATGCTCAACTCACTCACTGATTTCTAGTTTTTAGGCATAGTGAACACGTCTTCACAACAATCCTCCGACTAATGGGATTGCTTCTAACATATTTGCCTCTCACATCAACTTATAGCCAAAACTGTCATCAAGCTCCCTGTAAAGTATTGGTGTTAAATAAATATCAATTATATATTGCTAAAATCTCTTCTTGACAAAACGATAATTATAACTGACAATTAGGTTGAACAAAAGAGGCCATAATAGTGGATTAGCGGAGACAAATGATCATCAGATGCTAGTCCACTCTCATTTCATATCGTTTAAAAACTAACTGACCAGCCAATTCAGATATCACTGAACCTAGACTCCAAGTGAAAGAAGTCAATGTATTATGTGGAACAGATTATTCTTTAGTCAGATGTAGTTTAACACATTTTTTCTACCACATACAACTAAATGTTCACATGACATGAATGGATAAAATAACAGGTAGTAGTTAGTATCGTAAAGGTCTCAGGTGGTCAGTTGTTCTTGTTAATGTTTTGAGAAGACTTATGAAAGAGACTATTTAATATTTATGATTTGAGAAGACTTATGAAAGACACTATTAAATATTTATGTCAACAACAAAAAATAAATTAACACATTAACTACCGAATTGAAAAACACACTGTTGCCGAATAAAATTGTTTTCCAATTTTCATACTGTAGGTGTTTGGACAAAGTAAGCTGTAGTCTTCGTAATTGTTAACAGATTTTCACGAATTACACGTCATTTTAAAGATTAATGAATGTACTATTACAATAAACACAGTTTGTAACTGTAATAGAGGTTGTTGCTATTTAACGGCCCTCCGATGACCGAGGACTTGCAATATTTTCACAATTATAACTGCTTGCGCCCCATCTCTATCAAAATCACTATTTCAATCAATGTGCACCCTTTTTTCACTCTTGTCCTCGTCGCTAGATCTATCAGTCAATTGTTAAAACACGTTCCTAGTCTATTCAGATGTTAGACGATATGTACAAGCATTTGTTGTGATCCTATCACTAGTTGCCACGGTAAACAGTGATACACGATTTGGTAACTAACCCAAAAAACTAAAAAATATGAACATAATATCAATTTTCCAGTGTTCTCAACAACCATGCTTTGGGAATGTGTTTTCCGGTGGCAACTGAAAATCTCGAACCAGATCAGAAAGTGTTTCAGTACATTTTTCCTTGCGTTTTATTACTAAAACTATTACTATTTCATGTCTATCGCCATTTCTCTTCTCTTTATGTGTTTAGAGACATGTGCCCTTTGCCTTTTTTTTAAAGTAGAACTTCACTGGTTTAAAAACCCAACCAACAAGTGCCTGAGTGTTTAACGCTTCCAAATGCAAACCCTCGTACCCTTCCATAAATGCTGCTTGATTGTAATTGTTGATTTTTTATTCACGTGATCTATCATGGACGATCAAACATGGACGATGAATAAGCATTTTGAAAATAAAATTGAGGCTCTTAAAATGTGAATATACAAATATACTGTAGAAGAATGGGGCGTACCTCATGGAAAGAGAAGAAAGCAAATAAGGAGGTCCTAGAAAATCTAGGTATGAAAAGAGAACTAATGAAGGAGAACAAAGTTCAGCAGCTAAAATACTTTGGCCACATAAAAAGGCATAACGCCTTGCAGAAGACCATAATAGAAGGGAGAGTTGAAGGCAAACGCGCAAGGGGAAGACAGCGCTATAAGTGTGAAGATAACATCAAGCGATGGACAGGAAAGAGTCTATCAGAGTGCACCACCAAGACAAGAGACAGAAGACGTTGGAGATCCATTACAGCCAACCTTCGTTGTGGAGATGGCAGCTGATGATGATGAATGAAATATATATATATATATTAATATATATATATAATATATATATATATATATATATATATATATATATATATATATATATATATAATTTGGCAAAACACATATACAGAAAGTATGTACAACTGTACAAATCTGAAAACACAAAAAATGTACAGAAAGTATGTATAGCTGTACAAGTCTGAAAACAAAGCTGTATTAAATACGGGTAACCTGTAATATGTAAAAGCCGTTTAAAAAAAAAATAACAATCAACACATCAGCTTTTGCGAATACCAAGTTAAATATAGCATACATCACTATCACACCTAACACAAACTCTGATCAAACACTACTTCAAAAGCTCTGAACGTATAAAATACCATTTTAATACAAGATCTAACCAACAAACTCAAACCATTCATAGCTATCCTCATTCACAAAGACTATCAGTGTAGCGTCTTACACAGAGACATCCATCAGCACACACACTTTATAAGAGATGTAATTAACTACACACACCAGAAGGGTTGCCTGTCGTCAGTTCTTTCCCTTGACCAAAGAAAACTTTTCACAGAACATCACACTCATACCTTCACAAAAAGTTTGATAGAATATCACACTCATACCTTCACAAAACGTTTGATAGAATATCACACTCATACCTTCACAAAACGTTTGTTAGAATATCACACTCATACCTTCACAAAACGTTTGATAGAATATCACACTCATACCTTCACAAAACGTTTGATAGAATATCACACTCATACCTTCACAAAACGTTTGATAGAATATCACACTCATACCTTCACAAAACGTTTGATAGAATATCACACTCATACCTTCTCAAAACTTTTGTTAGAATATCACACTCATGCCTTCACAAAACGTTTGATAGAATATCACACTCATACCTTCACAAAACTTTTGTTAGAATATCACACTCATGCCTTCACAAAATGTTTGATAGAATATCACACTCATACCTTTACAAAACGTTTAATGGAATATCACACTCATACTATGACGGTTGTGACGTATAATGTAAATATAGCCTCAGTAATCCCACAGTAATCCGACCACCTTTGCTTCCCCATTTAGTGTTTATAATTTTGCTACGCAAATACCACTAATTTCGCTGTCTGTCTGACTCATATTTAGAAGCAAGGCTTTTTTTTCCTCTTTTACATGCACTGATGAGTGTTTACTATCTTTTGCACCTGGCAGTCTTAACAAGGGGAGCAAACCTGGATTGTTTACCTGAGTTCTCACGCGTGCTGATCTGCCAATCATTGGTAATTACACAGACGCACGTGAGGAGAAGACCAGATCCTTAAAGAAATACAAGGGCGATAATAATACTTCCCGACCACCTTTGATGTCCGTGCATTCCAGGGGACGTAAAGCTTTGATCTGCGGAAACGGATGGAATCAGGAGGCCCGTTTGCAGGGCCCATGTCTTTTGAGGTCGTTCGGCATCGCGAGTAGAGCGAACAGTAAAATCCTTTATCTCGGAAACGAATCTCCTAGTTTTTCCCTGCTATGCCGAAGGTGTGAATTGTCACATCCATTAGAGATATTACACAAAATCTGTATAAATACGGCGTTCTCTCCAAGTCAGTTATTAGGTCTCTCAGAAATTTTGGATAATCTGAACGCGTACACTAGAACCTATGTGAAATAGTGCGTTAATAGACTTCGTGGGGATTTATTCTGATTTCTGGTAATAATAATAAATTGTGCTTAAGTGTTAAAATGTGTTAAATTTTTACCATTTCTAATTCACTGTGATTCCCTAGCATTAAGACTAGTGAAATAGCAAACGCGTAGATATTTTCTTACCAGATGTTCAGTTTAATGTAAAATCCATCAACCATTTTTTTTACACCCGAAGATAAGGTTTAGCTGACTAAATATAATGCTATGAATGACGATAAAGTGACAGAGTAGAATTCGCATTATATCTCATTGTGTGTCATTTTCTAATGGCTAGTGTTTAATACCATGTGTCAAAACAATAGACGCCGACAGTACAATAGCTAGTAATGATAGACGATATTTGCTAGTAGTTATAACTAAATTAAAACTGACATTGGGCGCTGATTGTTTTACCGGGACGGGGGGGGGGGGAGGCGTCATGCCTAAAACCCAACCTGTACTCTCTAAGCGAAGCGCGATAAGATAGGCTAAGAAACCGTGTGCCTTCAATTTAATTAGGTGACGGATAGGATGAGAGATCATACCCTTACGCGTGATAGTATAGGATATTGGCATTTTGGTTAAATGTTTTTTTCTTCCTAATATAGTGCTTGGTCAAAACCAGCGGCCAGCGGTTTTCTATTGTAGTCCTTTCCTCAGTTACTGAAGGTGTAATAGTTGTCGTTTTCCTTGGCGTTCGTCCCCATGTACAGGTGTAAACAGGAATTGCCAAGGCGACAAAACTAACATTTTAACTGTAAACTTGAGTTAACTGGACTTACAAAATACCCAGATTGTTTATTCAATTATATCAGCCGTCTGTGGCACTATACATAACATTTTCCCGACTACTGACAGACGTTTTTTTCCCAAGTGGATTATTTTATCCAGGAGAATACGCTGTTTCATAATATGCACTCACACCAGAGCAAGCCGTTTGGATTTATCATCATCTTAATTAACAGTTTAGCAACCAGATTTTTTTTAGCTATTGGAATACTGTCTACGGTCTACTGTGAACACAACAACGCGTTTTTTTTTCTACATGAACCATTCAAGGTGACAATATATATATATATATATATATATATATATATATATATATATATATATATATATATATATATATATATATATATATATAAAACTAGTTCGTGGAGGGACTGGGACCCAATTCGGAAGATGCAACTACTTGACCATGATACATATGCATGGACGTTTACGTTGAAGAGATTGTTACACCAAGTTTAGGTAAGGCGTGATTGACGTGGCCACGAATGACAGAGTGAGAGTGATTATTTTCTAGTTACTGAAACTGTACCATCTTTTATTTTCTTTGCTTAAATATTCTTATTTCCCTGGATAAATTAGTAGGAATTTTTGTTCTTTATTTTTTCATGTCAATTCTATAACCTAGTGTTAATCTTTGACCTGTTGGGTTATTAACTTTTTGGTGGGATTTTTTTTTCTCGACAAGGGGGGATGACACTTATTGGGTTATTTTCCTTTGTCTGTAAACATGATTACATTGATTTCTATATGTTTGATGCTGTAGATTTTAAGTGATAATAAACTAAATAAAACTTAATTTGGTGTGTTCGTCAGACCCATATCCATTTACCATAGTTTTCACGTTTGTGTGTCTTGTTGTCACATAATAGTGTGTGTGTGTGTGTGAGAGAGAGTAGTAAACTTATAATTACACTTATAAGGAGGGTCGACAGATCGTCTTATACTAAAGATAGTCGTATCGATAGGCTGGACTAGAGAAACCACTGATGAGGATTGTTGCATGGTTTGCGAGCATTTTGGTTTGGACTTGATTCGGATGGTTGCACCATGTAACACCTCTACTTGATAAAAATAATGGGGTTCGCGTGTGGCGTTGTATGACTCGTTAGGCTAGTAACGGTAGTCTTGTGTTTAGCCTTTGGGCATAGAACAGTGTTTATAAGTGTGTGGTATACCCACTAAATAAATATATCTAACCGTTAAGATAGTGCTGGTAAAGCAATAAAGTAATAATGTGTAAGGACCATTAAGTCCGAAGTTATATAAATCGGTATTATTAACCGCAATAATTACTAGACGCGAAAGTCGTGAAATACGAACGCAGATAATGAGTAACGGCTGATAAAACCCGGCTATGAATGCCAAATTGAATTGATATTATTGAGAGCGTTTTCGATGGGTGTATTAAGGACACTCCTTCATGAAACTGCATAAATATAATAAGTATGCCAATGTTTGGTAAATAGATTTTGTCAAAAGACATTAAAAATATGTATAACGGTTACCTAACAGACGTGCAATGTCAGATAAGATACAAACTCTGAAATGTGTTAGCAAGTGGCTTAGTGTGAAATATATTATTGTCAATACTACATTATGAACGATGAATGATCATTAAAAATGTTTAGTCGTCTGAACGAGATATGTTTACTGAAGTCTTGTACAAGTTTCAATTATGTTATATGAATTTTGACCGTTAACCTTCAAGGTTGGTTCAAGAATACAACACTCTGTCAAGCCACTAACAATTCAAAGAATAAAACACTGACAGTCAAATATATATAACGTTCAATGCAATAAACGCTGATACTCAACTATAGAAATAACAAAGATGAATCCGAATTTGCAGCAGAAAGATACTCCGTGATAGACAGATCAGATGAAGTAATAACGCATACAGTGAAACACAATATTAGCCCAACAATCTAAGACGAAAGTCTGCAACAACCACTCATTCCAGAGACAGATCTTCAACTTAATCTATTATCTCGTGGAATCTATTCTAACACCATTCTTTCTCATATACCCCCAACTTCTGCTCTACTCAAACAGGACCAAATATCTCTCTAACCTATCTAAAAATGTACAACAACGGTATTGCCTCCCCTGCTTTGCAGTAGTGGTCTAACAGTGGCCAAAATTCAAGATCATGTAATAAGGGCGTCAAAGGTATCTACCTTCGCACAAGATTACTCTTGGCAGAGATGTAGGTAGAAAGGTAATGACACTTCTATTACAAAGAGGGTCTTCACAAGATATTCAGATAAGCGAAAACAATGCTGTTTTGGCTGAGCACGTTAATTCTATAATCTGCCGACAACTTTTGTGAAGGAATTAAGCCCTTATTAATTTCAGCTCGTTCAAGCCCCCACCCCTGATTTACTCAGTGGAATTCTTACTATTCTGGTAAAGCTCTATTTAGAGTGTGTGTAGTAAATTGACTGAGACAAACATGCAGTAACTTTAAAATAATTAAATCGAAGTTTAATTTGTATAATTACAAATAACAAAATTTAATAAACAATTGCGTTTTAACAGTTTGAAAATAATTTTAATAGTTTAGAAGAAAAGTTTTCTCATTGATTTATATTAGAGATGATTAGGAAAAGTTCACTTTGGGAGCGTATACTTTTCACTTAGCTGCCAATAGTAGTTTCTGCTCCCGCTGATGGGTTTTGTGTACACTGCTCTCACTCGTCGCTGGTCAAAATTAAAGACACTGCACAACCCTTGAACTTCATGGAGTAACGGCCAAGCTGGTCCTGCGTCTATCTATAAGACCCTTTTATAATGGCATTACGCAAAACTTTAGTCCACTTCTACCTTCACATGGTTCCAGAGATAGTACTTTCTGCTGGTAGCACCAATAACTATGGTAAAAAATAGAAAAGCGCTTATGAGTATTGAGTTTTCCAACCCATGGTTATGGGTCCCTATCTTCCCATTCCACCATCCCATTTATCTCAGAATATACTCTCCATGAGAATTAAATTTAATCCCACGTGATACACTTTCTTTACATTTAAATTGATTAGCTTTAGCTTTACATTGCATTTAAATGAAAAGGTTTATAATACAGAGTATGTTTACATTTACGTCTCCACTGATTGAAAAGTGTTCACAATATAAATTGAATATGTTTTCATTTATGTTTACACTGATTTAAAAAGTTTGAAACTTCCATTATTTAAAATGCATATTTTTACATAGACATTTACACTGGTTTAAAACTTGAAAACTTACATTAATTTTAAAGTGAATATGTTTATATGGAAATTTACATTGCTTTGAACTGTAAGTATTTATACTTAAAATGTACATCATTTCTTTCATCTTTCACTTCCTGCTCCGTGTAGAACTTGGGACTACTTTCTGCTTTTAGTTCTAATTACGAAACTAGAAATAAAGCGATCATCAGCCCGTGCAGTGGTGGTTCAAGAATCATCATTCTATACGCTGAGGTTGCCAGCCTCAAATTACTATGACATCCACGAGCGATTTTCAAATAATAAATTTTGCATGGCAATATACATATTTATGTTAGTTCACATGTTAATAATGAAATATCGAATGTAAAATGACAACTTACAGTAATCCTGGCTGACAGACCTTTTGCTCAGATGAATAAAAGAGACTTGAATCGGCCTCTTACACGCGTCTGGGGTGTTGTTAATTTTTATACGTTCCCTGTCTGACGTCGTGTGTGGTCCTTCAGTTTCCTCAGTCCCGGTTTCCTTATTTAATATGAAAGAGACTTACTGGGCCTATGAAAGTCCGTCCAAATTCTCCAATAAAAGGTGTCGATATGTTAAGAAGGAATTCTGAATTCTAGGCTTCATTCAAGCAAGGTCTGTTATCTTGGCAAGCGATCTTTACATTGGATCAACACTGAAACGTGTCAGGTTATATTCCCGGTCTCCCTCGCATTTGTTTGTTATGGAGTTAAATATACGACCAAATCATTTTCAAACAGGCGGGTGAGGGTGTGGTACTTTCAAAATATTCCATGTGAAATAAGTTGTGTAAAGCAAGAGGTCACGTATTACTATATGGCAATAAGATATACGATGCTCTGCGTACAGACTCGCGAACATGTCGTTAACCTCAAATGACGACGTGTTCCCAAAGTAACAATTCATTATTTTATCAGAAAGTAATCTCTTATCTGTGTCTGTCCATCAGTTGTCTCCCGGTATTCCAAGCACTGTTGATGCGCGCACCTTTCTTATCGGTGATTAGGCAGATATCACTGGGTGATGTTATTAATCTGCCACGGCCAAGCTTGGTACAAATGCATTTTAGCAACCTGCCTCTCGTAATATTATCTCTACCTCTCCTTGCAAATGTGAGCTGTTTATCATCCACAAGGAGTGTCAGATAACAGACAAGACACAATATACTGAGAGTAGTGAAAGGGTATTTGAAAATATAAACTATCTGCTACATAGGGAGAAAGACAGAAAGTGCGACAATTGAAAGCACGCAATAAAATCAGTACAACAAATGCACCGATTACTGCCGGAGTCAAACAGAGATCGAGAGGGGCTCCCCATTGTCACACATACATTCACAAAACTTTTGATAGAATATCACACTCATACCTTCACAAAACGTTTGATGGAATATCACACTTATAGCCTCACAAAACTTGTGATAGAATATCGCACTCATACCTTAACACAAATGTATTACATTATAACAAAGGTGAATGACCGTCTGACAGGCTATGTGGTTAGAGTACTTTCCTCTCGTGGCGTAGTTACCAGGATGATGGATCGAAATCTGGTAGCATCACACTCCAATCAACCCAGCTATAAATGGGTACCTGATTCTACTAGTGAGTTAGAAAGGACACAAGTAGCTAGAAATGGAACTGGTCAACCAACGTCATAAAATAAAACTCAACCTAGTAAGACAATGTGTGTAACACGTCATTCCCCTACTACAGATCTGGTATGGGAGTAACTCCACCGTATCTTTTTAACATAGGTGAGCATTTTAGGACATGCAATAAAATTCTCTACATCAAGCCTGAGAGTAAGGTCTGGTAAATCATACATTTACTTACACCTTCAGGCTAACATGATCTGTCAGGTAGGGATGTCCTCTCTTTCCTTAAGTTGGTGTTCTTGCACTAGGATCATTTATAATAAAGTTGTCTTATTCTTTGGTCGTCTTTTACCTTTCTTCGCCATTCTCATTATCTTCTTCCCCGTCTTTGCTCTGTCAACATTTTTTAACGTGATCGTTCAAAATCACACCTTGTATTTAATTTTAAATTTAATCTTTCCTTTCTTGGCAATTTGACGAAACGTTGTCATTCAGAACACCTTGCTTCGTTAGACGCTATTGTGAACGGTAGGGTATTGCCATACTGGCTAAGCGAGAGTTCGATTGATAACGTAAACCTCTAATTAAACAAGCGACTGTTGACAGTCAAAGTACCTTCGGCACTAAGCCACAAAGATTGTCTACCTATCTTTTTCAGTGATTGTTTGGCCTGCCGTCGCAAGCCGATGCGAGAACCATGGGACCTGCTAGGAAGGAACCGGATAGTTGGATGATAGGCGTAGCGTGAAGAGGGGTTTAAGAATTGTTACAAATTAGCATGTAGACAATATACCTTGAGGCTCAAAAGAATCCTTTACGTTCTCACACAATCGCGGTGCACAAATGGAAGTCCCAGAGCATTAATCTCATTTCATTCCAGTGTAAAATTAATTCTATAGTCCGTTCGGAAATTCGTGCCCACAGAAAGCGTCAATTTTCTCCAAAACTGTTTGTTATATGGACATGAATTTTTGCATGCAGTCTTAGATTTTCCATGCAGTTATTAATATATTTTTTGCCCTTACAAAACTCATGTCATGTTCGAATTTTCTTCTTTACGTTATATAAAAAACTCTTACTGTTGTCTGGGTTAATTTTTAGAGTTTTTTATATAACGTAAAGAAGAAAATTCGAACATGACATGAGTTTTGTAAGGGCAAAAAATATATTAATAACTGCATGGAAAATCTAAGACTGCATGCAAAAATTTATGTCCATACAAAAAACAGTTTTGGAGAAAATTGACGCTTTCTGTGGGCACGAATTTCCGAACGGACTATAAATGTGTTTTTAAGGAGTTCGCACGGGAGAAAAGGGTGCCGCAGAAATGTGAGATTGCACATTAAGTGTTTCGCGCCTTTCTAGAAAGAATCTAGAAAACCTACATCCGGATAGCATAATTCGCAAGATTGGACATCATAACCTTCCTAAGTTACAGAACATAAATCGACGCCCGTGTTTGTACACGTCGGTGGCGCCAGCATTTTATTCATTTTTGTATTGTGTTCACTTACTCGCAAGTTGAATGGTCATTATATCAAGTTTAATTTCTTCAAAAGCTTGTTGCTTAAACCAGATTTGGTTACTGTTGCTGTCATTTTCGACGGAGTCATCTGTCAAGTTATTTGCTTATGTTTGTATCATAAGTATAATTGTGTCTTTACCTGCGATGTCAGGTTGATTAGGGGTTGTCTTCCCTTGTTTATTCATTCATTGTGTTTGACCTTTAGGGTCGGAGGTTGTCAGTTCGGGCGTAGGCCTATGGGAAGGTTTTTTAAGCGGGAGTGAGATATACTTCCGGGAAGCCGGGAGGTCCTGTTTTTCTGAAGGGACCAAGAGTCCATTGTTTTTCGGGGAGAATCTTCGAAGTAACTGCTATGGCAGTTTTCCCCAGTGAATCTCTGTGCGTCGGGATGACGACAGAATTCCTTGTGTAGTTCTGAGGATTCATTTACCAGGTAATACCGACCTTTATGCATTATTACGCTTTTCGGTGGCAGAACATGTAAAGGATTACCTAGGGTGAACAGCAGTTCACGGATCCGCCATTTCAGAACTTATATATTTGTGCTCGAGGTAGCCATCCAAGACTGTTAGTCTTATAATTGTCCAGAAATCCAGTGACGAAGATATATTGTGGGAGCCGCAGCTTGGCGGAACTTCTATCTACAATAAGTATTACTGCAGGGTTGATGATAACCTATTTAACAGAAGTACACGGCCGACGTTAGGACGAGGCCTGTGCTTCCGGCTATTATACTACAGCCTGATATGTGCAATTGGCAGGGAGTGCCAAGTTGCACCTGTGTGTCAAGGTAACTAAGGCATCTGACGCGTTTAGTCAGAGACGCCAAGGGCGACGCTACGAACTGTCATTATTGAAGAACTTTGCTATTGACCATGCACGTCTATTCTGATGTTTACCTTTTTGAATGCCAAATGTATACCTATCGATGTCAGGTCAGCATGACCTTGTTACACTGACTGTTCCTGTTGATATTATGTGTGTTCCCGTCAATAAATGTCTTGAAACATGCCTGCAGTGTCAAAGCATCCTTGATTACTGCATGTGAGAGTATGGGTTGCAGGATCTACATCTATACGAGCCTAAACACATTCGCGTCTTCATTCGCACCCACACTCAATTCATCATACGCTCGCACTACACATCTAACAACATGTATACTGTCTTGGGCCAGTGATCACCTCAACAAGAAAAAAAAAAAGACAGTTACATTTCTGGTGGACCAGTTACGTGGGCTCTTATGATACATTTCTTGTCGCCAATGTGGCCTAGAAACTTACATTTCGGATGGACCAGATCTGTGGGTTTAAAAAGAACAGAGCGAGCATTTGACATTATTGTTGACATTTATGGATCCAGAAATTTACATTCCTGGTTGGCTGTTACATGTATGATGTCTCCAGTTTTGTCGAGAAAGTTACAAGAAGGACAAGTACACATTACACTTCTGATCTGTGGGTCTAAGCTACACACGGGACAGCCGTAACACACAACGCTAATTCTACACTTGCAAGTTTTGGCTACAACAGGACAGATATAGGTCATCAACGGTTGACACAAATAAACAGTACGAGCATTTATATTATAATGCTACATAAAGCATAACAAGACAAGTACTGAAGTGAACTACTAGGCATTTGCTACGTGGACCATAACTGCATAGAAGGCGGGTTTCCTATTGTAAACAGTACTGCGGGTTGTTACACGTTTCATTCAACAACAGACTTTTCTAGGTCAGAGCATTCAAGCTACATTGTTGGAGGTCAAGTGTCTGTAAACAGTACGTGAAATTGTAAACATTCAATGTGCAAGCCCTAATTTGAGAAGGTCATAGTAACTTTGGTTCGTGAATACCACTTTATGTTACAGTGGATTTGACGTTCAGTGCGCGTTTGACATTTCGTTTCTGTGTTCGCAAGGAGCAAGAAATTTATTTTAGTTTCAGCTGTGACTGAACTTGTTCTGCAACACATTGAAATTGATTGCTATATGTTTATGTCACTTCTACTGTTTTTGGTGTATTTTTCTGCGGGTTTTTCGGTTGGTGGGTCTTACGGTAAATAGGCCACTTGATCGAGGCTTACTGTAAGCGGTCTGTAGGTGCAAATTTTCTTAATTTGGAAATTTGCTAGTGACAATTGGTCGCTATTGATGTTAGCTGTGATGTAATTGTACTTAACGTTGTTTTTGTAATATTTTGTCTGTTTTTTTTCAGTTTTTTGATTTGTCGATTTGTTTT